>LPNX010333830.1:220644-507705 GCA_001517045.1 Pseudotsuga menziesii | reverse complement strand
GCTGAATGCTTATGTGAGCATTACTTCTGAGTGTTGTGCCTCAGACTACTGGGAGATGAGCCCCAGCCTTACATTCCCCTCTCCTTCCATCCCCTTCTCTTCTATTGCAGGTATGGAGCACTACATTGCAGACATTGAAGTATGATCAGAGTTATTTTCAGCCTCCAACACGTTCAGGTCAAGATACAGTGAAGCCCATGCTTCACCTATGCTCACAGCCTCTTTTGCCGGTCATATTTTGGGCCTCCTGCCCCTTTATTTTGAAAGCCTCTTTGTAATGGTCAGTCAATAATGTTATTTCTGTTATGTACTATCAATATATTCTGAACATTACATTTACCAGGTCAAGATATATCATACCCTGAAGGATATTATCTCAGTTCCATTAAAAGACTCTATTTTATCAGTGTATGGGGGAATTGAGTGAATATGTGTGTTGTCATGAATATTTCATGATGGGGAAGGGATTAAAATAAATATTCATGTTCATAGAGCCCATATTTATCTCTTTTATAAATCTAAGGTTTCACAGAATTGAATTTGAGGTGATTTAATAGTCTTTTTAAGACCCTAGCTAGATTACTAGTTTTTAATAACTAGTTTTATTGAAATTGATGCAAAATAGGTTCTGTAAACTCAAACTGAGCTCTGTAAGTTCCTGTAGGTTATTAACAGGCCTAAATTCCCATATCAATATCCAGAACCATTTTTTTTTGGGTCATACCACCCTTTTTCATCCTCCTCTGCGCAGGGTTCTCCTTGGCCAAAACTGCCAAAATTCCCAAATTCACCCGAAACTTATTAGAACTTTCCAGAACATCAATGAACTATATAAATCCCTTATTTATGTTATATTAATTCTGTAATAAACCTCTGCAAGTTTCCAAAATCCACTGGTTGAAACAGACCGAACTACTCTCCTTAGTTGCACGGTTTGGCTGCCCAGAAGCGTGGTAGTACGTTTCCGCAGTGCGGATTCTGAACCCTAAATGGCACCAGATATAAATGTGTTATGGAAGAGGAAATTCAATGTCTGATTTTCTTTGGTTGCTGCCCGCTGCTCACTCCTTTTGTCTGCAAAATTTCCCAGAATAAACCCCTTATTTTCCCAGTCAGAGGAGTCATTGTGTAAACTATTTCAAGTTCAGAAATTTTAATACAATTAACAGAATTGGAGAGTTTTCAGGTCTATACACCAGACTTGGAACATTACAGTGATTTGTTTTATGTGTTTTGCATCTTGTTTAATGATTTAGCTGTATATTTTTTATTGCTTTGCAGTCTTGTTTTCTAACATCATCCTATACCAAAAAGTCATGCTAACATTGGGATGAAGCACACGAAAATGTTTAATCCTCAAGACAAATTCCTCCAGCATATACCTACTATATATTTCTTCCCCTTCACCCACAGACCAAGGTTTAATTTATAGGAAAATGTGTATAAGGAGTGGTTGAGACAAATGTGGAAAATTGATGAAATACAATCCCAACAATGTCAAAATCCGAGCCATATCCATAAAAACAGAAGGGAAACATTATCCATCAAGATATCTCCCTAGAATCTTCTCAAAAGATAGGTTTTTTTCCTGTATAGATGTTGACATAGTCTAGTAGTATAAAAACGCATGTTTAACTAGGTTGATACGGGCTTATGTAAAGGTAGGATGCATAAATGGTGCATTTTACTTGCAAAGAAGAGTGCACATTGGAGAGATTGACCCTGATTTACAAGGAAGTAAGGCACATCAAAGTTGCAATATTAGGAAACTTGAAGGAAAGGGAGAAATGGACTATCTAACATTAAAGTTTCTTCAAGGATTAAGGAAATAAGGTATCACAAGGTTGGTGATGCCAACAACTCTCCTGTGTAATAGAAACAAATTTTTTATCGACTCACAAAGTGATACAACACTCATATAGATAAAGGAGGTGGATTTTCCATTTTTTATCCATCCAAGTAAGAATGGACACCTGAAAAGTGCAAAGATGAATATTCTAGGTTTAGAAGTTGAGGATGTTTTTTTGTGAAAATACAAGTGTGTGAATCTAATTTGTATTCATGATTGCACAAAAGATATGCAGCTATAGAAAATAAGTATGAGTAGCAATTGAAGAATGAGGTAGCAGATCAGATATCATAGATCATGAAAACAATATATCGCGAAAGGGTTAGTTTGTAGATCATAGTACAAGGAAGTCACAAATTGTAGATCTTGGATTTTTTAGACCAAAGAAAGAACATATCACATAAGTTGTAGGAAATCGTAGATTGTTGATAGTAAAAAGCACATAAAGAAATCACAAAAGTCACAGTTTTGTAACAACATATATCTATTTTAGAGTGGAAGGAATGGGAAAGGTTAGGAAGTTGAAGCTTCCTTCCTATTGGTGCTAGAGAATGAAAGGATAGGGGGTTGGATCTTCCTTTCAGTTGGTGCTGAAGAACAAGGGTGGAAGGATGTGGAAATTATAGGAGATTGCAATGTCCTTTTAGCTTGGTGCCTAAACACAATAAATAGGTGCTCTCTAAAAATTGGCGTCCTCTCAAGTCGGTGCTTGAAGTCAACAAGTTGGTTCTTGCACAAATGATAGGAGTCCTCATAGGTTGGTTCCTATAATAAATAAGTTGGTGCTTATTTGTGGGATTGGTGTCCTAAACAAATTTGTGTCTGAGTTGGTTGGTTTTAACATCTTATAGATTTGTGTCTCCCATCTTTATATGTAATAAAACATATACATATCTTCCAAATACTTTGTGCACTGCTGTCTTTTATTATTATGGTTGAAGTTGTAACTAGTGCATAATTTTGTAAAGTGAAAAATTGGTTAAATATCTGCATGATACTAATTCACCCCCCTCTTAGTATCATTAACAATTACAATAGTTTGGATTGGTTTGGATTTACAAATGTTTATAATGTTTAATTGTAGTATTCAAATGAATTAGGGGTTATCGAGGCTAGAGATTATAAAAGTTCATGAATGGGTTAAGTCTTATAATCTATAAATACTAGGACTTATAGGACATATCAATAAGGTTAATGGTTATAGGAACTATGGTTTAGGGGTTATAAACTTATAGATATTAGGGGTTATAAGGAATGAGTAAAGGGAATGAATAAGGGTAATAGGACCTATAATGATTAGGAGTTATAAGGGGTACAACGATAGTGGGTTTTTGACTTATATGTATTAGGAATTATATGGGTTCAAATATTTATAGTTTTTTAATTATGTATCACATGGGTTAGTCATTATAGGAGTAGGGTTTATACTCATTAAATATGATTGATGTTAAGAGTTCATGGTTAGGTTTTATGCGTTATATAGGTTATATGGGTTAGGCATTAAGGAAAAATATTATAGGTTTAATATGGGTCACATGTTATAAGTTATGGATGTTAAGGATTTGGTGTTAGAGGTATGCAAAACTTCATCTATAGAATTAAGGATTTAGGAATTATAGCGGATAGATATTTTGTGTTAATGGTTATAGGTATTATGTGTTATATGGATTATGGCTTACAATGAATAATGGGTTAGAGGGGTTAAGGGTTAAGAGATATAATGGTAAAAGTATCATAGATCATAGAGGTTATAATTGTTATATGATATAAGGGTGAGTAGTTATAATGTTTAGAATTTGTAAGAGGTATGTGTTAAAGATGTTAGGGTTTATAATGGTTAGTATTTATGATGTAGTGGCATCATGAATGTCTAATCAAATATCATATTTAATTTAATCCATCCAAATAATGAAGGAATAACTATGTTGCAAAGCAAAGAAATCGAAGATGGGAGATCAGATAGTTTAAAATTATGGAAATTTTGGAGAGACACGTGATTATCAATGATAAGGAATAGAAGAAATAGGACAATGGTGAGTGTGCATCAGGATTGCACATTAGGGTTGAAAAGAATCCCATATTTTAAAAGGGCTAGCAAGAAAAAAATAGACATTTTATGGGAGCATTAGAAAATGGTGATCAGAGCTGCACGTCGAGGATACAAAATAATAGTAAGTTTGAATAGGATGGTAAGAAAGGATAAATGCATCAAGTTTGATGTATTAGATTTCAACACATGAGGGAGTATTGAACCATATTGATACTGAATTTATAAGATCATATTGGAGCTATAGAATGCACCATGAAAATAACTCTAATGAGATAGGCGAAATATGTCAAAGCGATGTATCAATGGTTGAAAGAGAAATGATATAGAGGGACACCAATAACAAGTGTTGATAGTTCATTTCCAGTAAGGCATTGGAGTTGTTGCTTAAACATGTACAGAAGATGCAGAGCTTAGAGATACTGATGGAGAAGTCCAACAATGAATTACACATGGACACATGGAAGAAACCAAGCATCCATTGTTGTGGACATATTGGAATTGTAAGCAATGAAGTATCGAGAACTCCCACTAGGGTAAGTGCTGACAGAGCATGAAAATCAATGGATGGAAGTCAAGTATTGGATCACAATTGTTAAATACATAAAATGGATAATGGGTGCAATGGTGCTATCAGAGGATGGATAACAATTGGATGGATGAGACGTGCATAATTATGAGTTGTTGATTTAGGGATTACAACAGAACAGTGGTTACAGTTGAGAAAAGAAGGCTGGTGGATGGGAACAAAAGAGCAAGAAGGAACCAAAAGATGAATTAATGGAAGATTCAAATTCTTCCAACACAGAGATTGAATGCAGGTCCAAGAAGGATTCCACCTATACAAAAGAAATTAATTCTTGGTGAGGATCAACAAGATCACAATGAATGCAAGAGTAATTATAGGAGGAAATGCATTAAAGGAGCCAAGGATTTGGCATGTAGGAATAATTTTCAATATTCATTTAAGGTGGTGGAAGGATATTATAGAGAATCTGAGAGAAATATCCAAGAAATAAAAATCTTGATTAAAGTATCGATCCCCAATGCTAGTTTGGTATCAAAGGTGAAGATATGCACTTTGAAAGGTGACCATAGGTTTGGTCTACATAAAGTGGCATATGAGTAGGTGAATCCTATGAGAAGAGGAATATTTGAGGTTGATACCATCAATTTGTATTAGAGAAGGATCATCCTACATGAAGTGAGAAGGAAAATAAAGATGCAATTGGGTAGAGTTACATACTAAAGGTGAAGGTCGGGGAAAAAAATAACTTCGACTATGGTTGGAAAGAGATATGGAATAAGGGATATATCCCACCAGATAAGGTGGGGTAGATTTATGCAGATATGGATACAAAATAAAAATCAAATCCGTGGTGGTTCAAGAATCTTGTATCTCCACAATTAAGGTTATGGGTAGATCTATAAGGATTAGAGTTGAATACTTGGTGTAATGCCTCGACAGTAAGCCCCAAACATTTGTGATATGTTTTTATTATTATTATGGAACTACATGATTGGAATATGGACTATGGATGTTATTATTAATTATTATTATTATTTACTTTTAATTAAATAACTTATCAACATAGAAAAATAATGTGGGTAGGGGGCTCATGGTTTCCACTTGTGATGGGGAGTGGGGGATAGGAGTTGTTTCTCTCCCTAATAATACTATATGTTTCCTATTTTTTTTTATTTTGGTAGAATATGGATATCCTATTACACCAATTTGATGCACCCATGCACCTTCACTTGATTAGAATATTCCTTATTTGTTGTCCATATGATCCACTCTATACTCTCTCATGTCTTATGTTCCTTATTTGTTTATTTTTCTCAACTATGCATTATATTTTGGTAAACCCCACACTAATTTGAGATGACTCCAATGAATGGGATTAAATTTAGGTGAATTCAAGATGTCTTCAATTAGTTAGAGTGATTTTGGGGAAATTTGAGTGGTATTTAGTTAGTTAGAGTAATTTTGGGTAAATTCAAGTTGTCTTCATTTAATCAAAGCAATTTTGGGTCAATTTGAGCTGTATGAAGTAAATGAGAGTGATTTAGGGGAATTTGAGTCATTGTTGATGAAATCAAGTTGTATTAATGCATGGGAGTGATTTTTGGGAATTCAAGTAAGTCTTGGTGAATTTGAGTTGTTTGCAATGCATTGGGGTGATTTTGGGGAATTCAAGTCAGTTTTGGTAGATTAGAGTTGCACGCATGAGAACTAGAATGGTCCTTAGTGACTGGGATATTTTTTCCAGTGAATTTGAGTCATTCTAAGTGGATTTGATTCGATCTCTTGAGAACTTGAATGGCCATCCAACAAACTAGAGAAGCTCTCACTAAATTCGAGTTGCTTCTAAGTAAACCTGAGTTAGTCTGTTAGAGGGTATTTAAATTAGATTGAAGGATTTGAATTACTCTCTATGAATTAATTATATATTTGGGGAGTTTCTATATCATGAATTTGATTTCCTATGGATGGATTATAATTGTCTTTTTCACATAGTTGTCACACCTTTTATTTTTGCAGGGGAATTTGTTGTCATTTGAGGGTGATTTAGAAATGAACTATTCCATTGTAGAGAATGGTTAGATTTGATATTGAGCATAGAAATGATTAAATACCATTATTTGTCTCTGATATGGTCACATGAATCCTAAAGGTGGATGGTAATATCTCGAGGGATTGATTTGGTGAAGGGAATCCCATTGCACTGGGTAGTGTTGCAAATAAAGTAAGTGGTAAGGGATTGTGTTGTTTTACTTAGGTTGTGGCCTGAATATTTTCTATTGATATATGATTTTGAGAGTTTCCTATCATGTGGGTCCATGGCCTCAACTTAAGGGTGACCTTTTCAAGTATGATAGACTTGACCATGTTTAAGGGTGGAACATTATCCTATTAGAGCTAGTCACAATATTCAAAGATAAGTATTCTATTTCGAAATTATTTATTGTATTTGTTGCTTCATATGTTCCCATGGAGGCCAATTTATATCTACTATTTTATGTTGTATATTGAATTTTATTTTTATGTCGTATGGATGATTTAATAGTATTAAATTGCTATCTCGTAGAGCATATTTTGTTATGTGTTATTGGAACTAGTATGTGCTATTTTGTTTATTTTATATGGGAGTCGATAGTTCTAGTTTTTGGGTAGACCATATGGCCTTATATGGAATATCTGGGTCTAATATGCTCAAATGCTTGAATATAGTTGTCATAAATATTATGCATTTGGTGTTGTAAATATGATTTATTTTGGTATTGAAAATCTAAATTGTTTAGTCTCATAAAATTGATTTTGTTAGCACCTGTAGATCTGATTTTATTATCTGGTTTAATGGATATAATATACATGATGTTGTTTTTTAACTATATTTGAAAAGGTTACATATACATTTTTTCTTTCATGTTACAATTCCCTTGCATCGCATGTGCATTTGGGGGAAAAGTTTGCATTGGAAATGCTATCCTTCTTTTTAATGGCTGATCGATTTTATTATACTATCTTGTTGTCATGTTGGCCTAGCCTTAAAGAACATTACTCTTCCCTGCATTACTTATAATCAACCCTTTTCCTATTATAATCCGAGTGTATTTGACCCCAATGGTGTGATTTGGGGTTTGATACACTACAGAGTGGTATCAGAGCTTAGGTTTCAACTCTGTGGTTGTTGGTCCTTTTATGGGATTGTGAATCTATGGCTATGCATTTATAATTATGTTATATGTTTTATGAAAGAGGTTTATGATATACTGACAATGATTAATGGTAAAACACATCATAACCTCTTGGAATGTATATTCCAAAAGATTTATTTTATTTATGGAATTGATGCTTTTTATGAGTACAATGTGACTTTATACAAATCAAGGGTCACAATTAAATGATGTGACCTATCAAGCCATTCATTAATAAATAACAAATTACTAACTAAGTTTCTAAAATATTTAGTTTTATTACAAGTCATCCATCTCTGGAATACTTCATCCATGAAGTATTGGAAGGATGGTTGGCACGAATGAAAATATTCATTCTCCCATGTAGATTCATCATATGGTAATTTTCTCCACCTGATAAGGTATTCATTGACTTTTTTGGAGTGAAGTGTTCTAGTTTTAATTTCCAAAATGCATTTTGGTTCTAGCACTAATTCTCCTTCAACATTTAACATAGGAAATTTAGTTTGTATGTGAGTGGTTTAGCCCACTTTCTTCTTTATGCATGACACATGGAAGATGTCATGTATTTTCCCTTTATTTGGGATGTCTTAAGCATATACCACTTGTCCCACTCACTTTCGAACTTGATATGGGCCATAGAAATTGGGTGCAATTTTATGATTTTTGGAATTTTTTTATTGAAGTTTGTTTGTATGATTGAAGGTGAACAAACACCCAATTTCCCACTTCAAATTCTCGACCGGTTCTTTTTTATTCTTCTTCTTGTTTCATGTAGTTTCTTTCTTGTTCAAGATGGTTCTTCAAAATGCAGATGACCTCATTGGATGTCGCTAGGTAATCTCTTGCTGCTGGAAGTTTGAAATTGTTGATGACATATTCTCTTGTTGTAGGAGGTGGATACCCATATAAGGATTCAAAAGGTGACATTTTTGTTGATGTATGATATGTACTATTGTACCACCATTATGCAAGGTATATCCATTATACCCTTTGAGTTTTTCGGTTGTTCACAAAATTCCTTAGGTATCCTTCAAGGCATTTGCTTACTACTTTAGTTTGTCCATGTGTATGGGGGTGGTACAAGGTACTCATAGTTAATGAAGTACCAAATTGGTGGAACAATTCTTTCATGAAGTTAATGGTAAAGTTTGGGTCCCTGTCACTAACAATAACCTTGGGAAACCTATGGAGCTTGAATATATTCTTTACATAACTAAATGCGACATGGCTTGCTTTTTCTTTGGATGAAATAATAATGAAATGAGCATATTTTGTTAATATGTCAATCACTACTATTAGAATAGTAATCCAACTCATTAGTACCTTAGTTACACTACTTAGTCAATTTTATTGCATTTTTGCATTAATAAACTATGTGGTGGACTAGGGGTGCTTAGATGGACAAATGCCAAGTCAAATTGGGGCATTCACACCCTCATGAGAAATCCAGCTCATTAAAACAACCACATATGTGCCCTCATATTTTCTGGTTCATTCCCATTCATTGAATGTGGACAAATTAGTTGACTAGGAGCGCTAGAGGTGGATTTTGTCCATTTTTGGCTTGATTTGGTGCATTTAATGCCACCTTGATACTCTAAACAACCCATATTTCCACACCCACGCATGCCAAGGTGTAATCATTGACCCACACCACCTCATCCATGTCCATTCAGCAATTTGTGGCTGTTTGGGCTGATTTTGGGTGTGATTGGCCCACCCAGGGGGGCTTGATGCCAATTCGACAATTTTGACTTGTACACTCACATTGGGCTTCCAAAGCTTCATGAATATTTCCAAATGTATTATAAACCTGATAATAACATGTTTTAAGGTTAGACAGTTAAAATTATCCTGGTTTTGTTCACATTTGTGTGTGTAAATTGCTTCTCAATTAATGGTTTTTATTGTTTTTTGCACCAAATTTGATTTGTGAGTTCCATACAGGAGAGGCAAAGAGGGTGACCTTCACTCCAGAAATGGTAGATATTTTATAAATATCAACAAACCAAGTCATTGCAATTGGGTATGTAGACCACCATGAGAGGATGTACAAGTTTTCTAACTTCCTCCCTAGTTCCAATGACCAAGCTCTTCTCTCGCATGCCAATGAGGTTTTCAAGTTATGGCATGAGAGGTTTTGTCACATGAACTACAAGTACCTCTAGGCACTACACAGAGATGAGATGGTGGAAGGACTTCCACAAATCAAATCATCAACTGGATCATGCATTGGGTGTGTAGTTTGGAAGCATTCAGAGCAAAGCTATGAGAAGGGGAAGGGAAGGAGAGCCACACAACCACTTGGGTTGGTGCATTTAGATTTGATTGGTCCATTTCCCACTCCATCATATGGTGGATCAAGGGATGTACTTACATTCATAAATTATTACTCTTGATTTTGTTGGGTGTACTTCCTCAAATTGAAGTCCGAGGTGTTTGAACACTTGAATATTTGGAAGGCATTGGTAGAAAATCAGAGTGGGCATAATATTAAAGTACTTAGGATTGATAATGGGAAGTAGTATGTAAACAAGAACCTACAACACCTTTATGAGGAGTGTGGCATCCAAATGTAACACTCAACTTGTAATACCCCGGTTTCAACCCCAATTGCATTAAATTATAAATGATGTAAATAGTGTTAATAAATCATGCTGTGGAGCTCAAGGAAAAGGCCCAGCCATGGATTTATTATTCTATGTTTCAGAAATTAAAATCGATGCCGATGGTCATCGTGCTAGCCGATGGAACAATATAATGTTCTACATCATGTAGATACACAATTAATAAAATACCCACAACTAGCTATGTGAATGCAACATTAAAGAGATGGGGGCATGATTTCACAAGGAATAGGGGGAAGGAATATTCAAACCCTTAATCCAATGGGGAAAACCCATAAAGTGGTAAACTACCCAATTTGTCTTTGGTGCCCATTCATCCAAAATTGGTTGAGTTGTTAATGCTTGGGTATGGAAAGAGTATGGCAGTCCAAATTCGAATTGGGGAAGCCATCATATTTTGGGAAAATGTGTTTTGACTTCCTGGGAAAGTAAAACCCCAAAAATATCTGCCCATTCCATCATTCATTCACATCCTCTCTTCCTCGTGCATTTTTCTGGAGCTCTGGGGCATTTTTCTTCATGTTGCAGCAACTTCTTTTGTTTCCCCATGGCTGGGAAGTGGCTTTGCTAATGTTCAGTGGCTGAGATCTCTCCTGGGTGATTTTCTATTTTTTTCCTCCTTCATACTTTTGGGAAATTTCATTTTTTGGGTTGCATAGTCAATGGGAGAATAGACCCACGAATTGGGGAATTGAAGGGGCATTTTTTCCCACGTGAAACCTATGGAACGTTTTCGAAACGAATTGTTCATCTTGGGCCATTTTCCCCCATTTTACCAGTTAGTTTTGGGTTGAAAACCCATTTTTTGTTACGTTCTATGGCTGGGAAGGTAGACCCATGATTTGGGTGTGAACATAGGTCATTTTTTCCTTTGGAATGCCATCCAAAATTTTCTGGACGATTTGGGTCACTTGGGTTGTTTTCCCCATTTTTCATTTCAATTTTGGGTTCCCATGACGTTTTTGGTTCATACCTAGAACTTGCATTTTGTTGTGTAGTGCATCCCTGTGTCTCCTTGGCTGAGTAAGTCCAAGAATCGATATGTTAGTGGGTTGACTATGTTTGGATTTGGTTATTGGCTTGACTGTGGGTGTTTTTCCTTGCTATGTGTAAGTCTATGTCCATAGTTCCTTGTGGAAATCATGCTCAACTCGAGGGTGGCAGTGATATTGAGAGAGTAAGGAGCACATTGGCCTATGGTTTGGTGGAACGTTGCAGCGACATAGCTAGTTGTCGGGAATCTTCTTCTCAAGATAAGTATACTTGTATTTAACTCTGCAATTGTATTTTCTTCATAAATTATCATGAATATGTTAAATGCTTAAACGGGATGAATGTTGCTTGTTTTATGAGTATGAACAACATGTATGTGTTGAATGAAAAGTATTTTCTTCCGTTGTAGATTGCATTATGCATATGTAATTGTTTTATAATCAATGCATTTTATTGTTTATGTTCATGGGGCTTATATTGCCCAATTAAATGATAGCAATGCCTTTAGGTCGCATCTTCTCGGGTGGGAGGGGACATGATAGTGTGGTATCAAAGCTCAAGATTGCATCTTTGGGCCTCAATGGGCCATGAAGAACCAGCCTCTGAGTTCAACAGGAAGAAGAGGCAAGCATAAAAATACTGAAATTTTTTAAGTGTTGAGCTTTCTTCTTTTTGTGTGGCGACTGAGAAAGCCCAAGACGAGCCGATTCGTTGGCCGCATTGGAAAAAAGGAGCCATAGGGAATGCAGCTGAGGCATGCGGGAGTAGTTGGCATCATTTTTCCAATGATGTCAGCAATAAGTGAAGATGGAAGTCGATGCGTTGAAGTGGCAGTGTCAGCAAGAAGAATCGAGAGAAGGAAAGTCGCAATGGCGGTTGGGTTACCGAGAGATGAATCGATGGCATCGAAAAGAGAAGGGAACATGTCTCCCGCAAGGACAGAAGGATCAACGAGATGTGAGACGATGCATGTCAAATAATTCAAGCCGACGAAAAAAAACTTGAAAATGTTTTCTAAGTATGGAAAATCGGAAGAAATTTCGAAGATTTTTCAGCAACAATGGAGAGTTCGGCAGGTTTTTCCCAATGCGGTGGCAGCTTGGGAAAGTTTTATCATCAACGGAAAGATGAAGATCAAGCTGATGTGTGATGGATGAAAGATGAATATTGAGTTGACGCGCTACAGAGGAAAGATGAAGATTGAGCCATCGTTTAACGGATGAAAGATGAACATCGAGCCGACACGTAGCAGAGGAAAGATGAAGATTGAATTGACGCGCGGTGGATAAAATATGAAGTTTAAACTGACAAGAGGCAGCGAAAAGATGAATTTGGATCCGATGAGTGGTGGTGGAAATTCAAAAATTTTCCTGATGTAGCAAAAGGAGACGTCGAAAGGAATTAGGCAAAGTTTGTCGATGTGTATCGAGAAAAAATGGGAAATTTCATCGACACCTTGGAAGGAGAAGGAAAATGGAGCCTATACATCAGAAAACTTGTGGAGTTTCAGCCGATACGTCGGTTGAGTTTCGTCGATTGGAGGAAAATTGAAAATTTCTCTGAAACAGAGAATTTTTTCAGGTTTGTCAGTGGGATTTCAGTGGCCAGAAATATGAAAAATGGAAGCATGTTTATGCACCAGAATTCCCCCTTGACCCCCGTCATCCCCATGAGACAGTCATTATTGTAGAAAGGAAACTACATCCAGAATGAGTGCTAATTAGTAGAATTTCTAAACATTAGCCAACCCAACGAAAGGCACATTGACCATTCATTCTTGCAAGAAACAATTGGTAAGTAATTGTTTGAATTTTTGAGATTGACTAACAAATGATGTTTTTAACACATTTTGTAAAGTCAAAGTGCAGATTGAAGAGTTGATCTTGGCCCGACCAAGGAGGTCAAAGAAGATCAATGCCAAGAAAATTAACAACATGGATTATGCATAGGATCCGTATGGACAAGGGAAATATGATATGGGGGGGAATCCAAGAGACCCACATGAGGGAAGAAAACCACTCCAATGCTGGAGATGTGGAGGACCCCATTTGCGCCAGATTTTTCCACATGGGGAAGGGTATGTAAGGATAGCTTACAATTCCCAAGGTCATGGAACTGAAGCTATTGGGAAGAGGGAACAAGAGAGTTCCTTATATGCTGCAACTATCATGAGATTCCTGAGGGCATATTTGCAGGATTGCAAAGAAGAAAATAAGAGGTTGGTCAAGGATTTGGTAGAGCAAAACCAGTTGACTAACCATGCTACAGAGTTTGGCAGATCTCCAAATGCAAATAAACTTTGGGCATCATTTAACAGAGATAGAAGGGAGTAGGAGAAATTCTCATGAGAAGAATGAGAAGCTTAACCCAAGGAAGAAAGGTTTTAAGTCTCCTCACCTCCTAAAGTAGCGAAGGCATCCATCACAAGCTGTGATTGATCTGTCCAGAGTGATGAGGGAAAAGATAAAGGAACCACTCAAATGTTGGGGATGTAAAGGACCCCATCTACGCAGGAATTCCCACTTGAGAATGGGAATGAGGGTCAAGTCCCTAGCACCCAAGAAACTAAAACTGTGGGTCAGGAAGAAGGGATCATTCCTAAAATTTGTGCAGTGTTAGAATACCACTAAGAAGGTCATAACTCAATTGTGGTGGAAGTTGAGGATGAGATTGTTGAACAAATTGTTTATGTTTTGATTGACCCTATATTGACTCACAACTATGTTACTCCTGGATTTGTTGATATGTGCACTTTGAAGAATTAAAAGCATAGAAGGTCATGGTTAGTCCAACTAGCCACTGGAGCTAAGAATAAGATCAGTGAGGTGGTAAGGAAATGCCCATTGGTCATGGATGGGTTAGTAACCTATGCAGATCTGAATGTTCTTCCACTTGGATCATATGATGTCCTCATTGGAAAGGATTGGTTGGAAGCACATAGATCAAAGCTTGATTGTCACAACAAGACTTTTGAGTGCTTGGATGAAGAAGGAAACCTAAGGGTTGTGAAAGGAATTCCAAAAGTGATCTCTGGAAGGAAGTCTTCAGCAATGCAGCAGAAGAAGTTCTATGGGAAAGGTTATAGAGTGTATGCAGCTCATGTTTTGGAGGCAACAAAGTATGATACTCATAGGTTGGAGGGATTTCATATGCTACAGGAATTCATGATTGTTCTTCCTGATGAAATTACAAGGTTTCCTCCAAAGAGTGACATTAATTTTACCTTTGAGCTTGTACCTGGAGCAGCACTAGTGTCCTAGACATCCTGTAGGATGAACAAACTAGAACTGCTAGATCTGAACATGCAACTACAAGAGTTGTTAGAAAATAAGTACCTTAGACCAAGTGTGCCTCCTTGAGGAACACCATTTCCATTTGTGAAAATAAAGATAGTACATTATGTTTGTGTATTGATTATGGGAAGCTGAGAAAATCACTATGAAGGGCAAGTATCCTTTACCTAGAATTGATGACCTCTTTGATCAAATGAGAGGAGAAAAGGTAATTTCCAATATTGACTTGGGATCTGATTACCATCAGGTAAGTATCAAGGATGAATATATTCATAGGACAACCTTCAGAGAAAGGTATGGATCTTATGAGTTGGTAGTGGTACCATTTGGTTTCACAAATGCACCAACTACGTTTATATGACTTAGGAATAATGTTTTCAGTAGGTACTTGGGAAAGTATGCTCTTGTTTTCCTTAATGACATTCCTACTTATTCAAAGGATGAGGAAAAACATGTGGAACAATTGAGGCTGACCTTGAAATCGCTCAGGAAGCACCAGCTGTATGCAAGGTTGAGAAACTATGACTCCTACAAAGATGGAATTCATTATTTGGGTCACATTATCTCAAATAAAGGAATATCTATAGACCCTGAAAGGATTGAGGCCATGATGATTTGGCATGCTCCAAGAAAGTTCACAAATGTAATATCTTTTCTAGGACTTGCAAGGTAATGCAGGAGGTACATTGAAGGATATTTTGCAAGTAAAGCTAATTCTATGTATAGGCTGAGGAAGCATGCATGTGAACTTGTAGTTCCATGAGGAAATGGCCTTTCCTGAAGACTGCAAGTAGAATGACTAGAGTAGAGACGTCTAGTTGTATCCACTGAAAGAAAGGCAAGAAATTGCTAGGTGCTATGAGAAGGATCTCATGACTGAAATGTAACTTTTGAACTGAATAGATTTCAAACTTCAGATTTTAAATTTTGTTGTTAATCAAATATTATTGATTGTTTGGCTGATCTAAAATGGTGTCAAGATGACATGCTGTATGTGAATGTCCAGGTTTTGGGCAGCATGTGTAAGTTAGGGATGGGTACTCCCCACTTGCAAAAGCCAAACAATATGAGGATGATCTCATGGTTACAAAATCTGATTGTCTGTGGGAAGCAGAATTGTGAATTCAAATTTTGGATTTGACTATCAAGGTATTAATCATTTGATAATTTGAAATTTATCTAGGCATGAAATAGATTTGAAAATCTATGATTAAATTTTTATGATGACATCTCATATGAACTTCATGCTCATATATAACGCAGGTGAGATGATGAAAACATGTATTGGTTGTACATGGATCCTCGGAAGGATGTAGTTAGATACATAGCTTCTCGGAGGGATGTGCTTGGTATAGATTTTGAAAACCTATAATTGCAATTAATTTTTATAATGACATCTCATATAAACTGCATGCTTATATGTAACGCAGGTGAGATGATGGTGGTCCACCCCTGGAGTACATAGCTCTCAAGAGGATGCGTTTGAGAAAGATGACTCCTCTGGAAGGATGTACGAGAGTACATAGCTTCAACCCCCTTCCAGCTAGGAACTGGTATGCATCACTGGGGACACCCAGGGTATAAGACATCCAGTTAGGCTTCTCTCCGCACACATTCATGCCGTAAGGGGACTATCACAAGAGTGGGGGCTCCATGAAGAGAATAACCCCTAAGTATTATTATGTCCAAAAGGGAAGCGCCTGAGCATTGGTAAGCAATTGGAGGAGGTGCTAGGCCCTTAAGACAAGATTTGTCATTAAGCACCCAAGGAGTTGTTAGGCTCTGAAGCGGGGTTGAATAGATCTCGGTTGAGAGATTATATGCAGATAAGTATTTCATTACTTGTCAAATCCTTGTTGATTTATGTGATTATTCATATGCATATGATGCAGTCTAGATTTTTGAAAAATATTGTTAAAGGTTGCATCTTATAGAAATGAATCTGACCAATGAGTAGATTCATTTTGTTGTCTAGAAAGGAAGTCCCTGAGCTTGGAGAGCACTGGAGGAGGTGCTAGGATCTTAATCTAGAGCTACCATTAAGCACCCAAAGAGGTGTTAGGCTCTGGAGTATAGCTACCCAATCTCGGTCGAGAGATGCTACACAGATAGTGTCGGATAGTTGGTAAGCACTGAGAGGAAGTGTTGAGCCTTAAGCAAAGCTTCTATTAAGCACCCAGAGAGGTGTTGGGCTCTAACTCAGGGCTACTAGATATCGGTTGAGATATGTTATATAGATAGTATTTGGTTTACTTATCAAACTGTTGTTATTGTTGATTCCTGTAAATATACATGAGCATATGATGCAGCCATGGTTTTGAAAATATTTTTATAGATTGCACCTTATATGAATGAATTTGACATGTGAATTAATTGTTGTGGTGTCCGGAAAGGAGGCATCGAGCTTGGTGAGAACCTAGAAGGAGTTTTAGGCTCTAAAGCAAAGCTATCTGATCTCAAATGAAAGATATTTTTGGGTGATCCGAGGCTTATAGAAATTTGGCTACCCTTTAATGCACACCTAGGTGTGAGGCAGGGCACAGTTGTGAGTGCCATGGTTGTGTTAAGCCCAGTCGAACACCTGTGGAACCAAAAGAAGATAATTATGCAAGATAATATTTGGTTCACTTGGAAACTTCTTATTGATTTTATGTCAATATACATGTGCATGTGATTCATCCACGATTTTTGAAAAACCTTTTAAATCTGGCATGGGAATTGACTCATTACTTGGGGCTTGAGCATAGGTATTGCTGGATTTCCAAAGGCATTGGAGATGTTCCTGTTCTTAGGAATTTTTCACCTCCTACAGATAGGAGTTGTTCCTCTAGTATGAATGTTTCAGATATAGAACAAATAGTACACAACAGAATTGGAAGACATTCCTTAGAATGGGTAGAGATCTGGAATCAGTCTCTTTGATGTAATAGTATAGTTGTTTCCTGTAATGATGGTTCTTAATGGATGTACCTGCATAATCACATGAAAACAAAAAACAAGATAAAAAAGCACCAGAATATGATCCACTATTCTATGTTGATGACTAAGGAATTCAACAATAAAATATACAATAATAACACGATATACTTTATGGGAATGGAACCATTTTTCCATTAAGTAAAAAAGAAGAAGTTTACAGCCTATGTCTTAGTGTCGATGTGCTCCTTCATGAAGCCAATATCTCTTCCCCAATATATCCAACTTTCTCCCTCAAGCTCACTCTACTGATTTAGGCCAGAATGTCAAAGCAACAACATAACTTTACCCTCTCCTCAACCATGGAATATGAGCCTACTTTTATAGGATTGGGATGGATAGAGATGGTTGAGAAATTGGTGGGTGAGGTGGATAGGAGATCCCAAAAGGATGTATCTCGAGCCCAACTGGCCCTAGTGAGTAGGTATAAGGGTGCCACAAAGCCTTCTTTAGAGAAGCTCCAAGAGAACCTCTCTTTTTTTAGTTTTTACCATGGGCACCACTTCTTCCTCACTGAGATAGAGCGGTGACAGGGCAGAACCACACCTTGAACAAAGGGAAAAGGTGGTGCCACCGCTTACTTCCAATACATTATAGGCAGTGATAAAGAGGGTACCACTCATTGACTAAAGGGTAGAAGCAGTGTTGGATTTTGTTATGCAGATTTGATGTCTGGACCAATATTTTCACTTCAGGACTTGAGATTAAGGGCAAATACTAAAGTTTGGGATCTCATCATATGCTAATGATGAGATTTAGGTGTAACAAAATTCCCCCCAAATCATGAGGCTAGAGGGATACGATAGGCAAGATATTTGAAAGAGAAAGTTATCACTTTGAGGTAAGAATTGTCTTGATCGAAGATCACCATCAACCAGGCATCTAAAATACATCAATAATTTTGACTCATGAGAAAATATGTCTTCATCATGGATGCAGACCAATACAAGGCAGATCCATGAGATAGATTAATAAACATGGCTACTATAATATAACGTAGATCCATGTGATAGAGGACTCAAACTTGGACATAGCTACCAGATATACAATGTAGATCTATGTCATATAGACACAGATTTGAGCATAGCCATGACCATACAAATGTGGATCCATGCTGGTACTTCATACAATATATTCCATCGCAACCTGGGAGAAATCTATGATTGCTTTCAATAGATTTACAGGGTCTTTGTCTCGTCTTCCATAAAGTACAATTCTATCCATGTGATTGCAATGGTTTGAAGTTGAACATGGTAGAAACCACTTGATTACCGACCAATGATGTGAACTATTAACAAGTGCGAGGGAGATCGCCATTAATGTCAATGATTCCCAAGGTAACCTAGTACAATATACTAAGTGTGAATAGATGATTTGATGTCGAACACTTAGTCAAATATTTCGATCAAAGGTCAATGATGTGAACCTATGTCGAGAGCAAGAGAATCTATCATTAAGTCATACAGACCTCAAGGTACTAATCTTGTTTCTAAGACTGATTCCTGGATAATGAGCTGATGTCAACAGGAATAGTCTCGTCGAAAGAGGGCCATAATGAATCCCACATCAATAACATGAAACTTGGAACAAAGTTTTGGAATGTTGTAGATAATGTAACCATCAGACTGACTCAAAAGTACTGACACAAAGGTTGTTTTAACTGTAGAGGTAAGCTTATAACTTCCCTTTGAACATCGGGTGACATGACAATAGACTTGGCAGCATTAACTCAACAAGATAGAGAACAATATGAAAATGGACAATGCATTCTTTGAAAGACTCAAAAGAGTGACATGAATTATGAAAGTGGATCAACTCAGAGACAAGATGAATATCCAATTGACTAAATGAAATGCAGACAAGTGCCATGTTCAAAGGTGACAAACAACTACCATTTTATTTGCAAAATGAATTGATTCCCTTCCCTTAATTTCCCCATCATGATTGATGAGTGCCTATTTTTTGTTTTTACAAGTTCAAAGAGGGTAAAAAAACAATCGTTGTAGCTCATCCGAATACATGTCCATTCCCATACGTTTTAGGAACCTGAGAAAGGAGGGGTTTGTTCCCAAAAAAGGGTCTCTCAGTGTTTAGTTTAATGAGTCCAATGATAGTTAACTCGATAGCATTCATGTTTAGAGAGTCTAAACGAAGACGAAAGAAGAATCCAAAGGGTCATTTTTTGTATGATTTAGTCTCTAGGGCCCGAAAAAGTATAAAATAATGCCTAAGAGAACTCTTCCAGTCATGATTGGTTAATGAGTGTGAAGAAGACAAGTGCACTCGACAATATTTTCATATTTAGGGAGCCCAAAAAGAGTTTAAAGGAGAATCCATTAGGTCTCTTTTCACAATGAAAGGTTTTTATGAGTCTGAAAAGAATAAAAAAAATCAGAACTTTGATACTGGGTTTTGGGAGCATGATCAAAGTTTTGAAATGAAAGCTCAAGGACTTTTTCTATTTTTCAAAAGTACAAAAAAGTCAGAAATGAACTTTCCCATAGACACTACTGCTTATTTCGGCCCTTGCAAGACCTAAAAATGACCATTAGTTTCCCAAAATATTTGAAAAATGTCTTTTATGAACTATATTAAAGGGTATTTTTATAAAAAATGATTTAAAACATTAAAAATCCCTAAAAACATGTTATAAAAGCTAAGTAAATAGTAAAAACCAATTCATTTATTATTTACCTGTAACACCCTGGTTTTGACCTTGTTTGCATTTAAATAATATGATGTAAATAATCCTGATGTGGAGCTAGGGAAAATCCCAACCATTGATTTAGTGTTTATGTTCCGGCAATTAAGGTTGAGCCAATGGTATTTTATGCTAGCTAAACATTAAAAGAGCTAGACATTATGTTAAATTTGCAATTTTTAATTAAAAACCTATAGCCGGCTATGTCAACGCAACCAAATGAGATGGGGCATGATTGTTCCTAAGGATAAGGGAGTGGGGAATTGGAAGAGTGGGAGAGAAATTCAAAATGGCAAAAACACCATTTCTGGAAAAAAAAATTAAATTTTCTTGAAGAAAGCATCCACTTTTCCCTCATGTGGTAATGTTTCACCTTCCCTCATGATTGGGAATGGAAACACGTTTTTGGAAACCCAATTTGGCATTTGGGTAGGAGCCAACAAGCAAAAACAATTCTGAGTCTGAACCCTTCACGATGTTTCTCCTGTTCGGCGATCTGGATCCTTCACGTTTTTTTTTTTTTTCCTGTGTGGATTTGTTTCTTTTCACATTTTCTCCATTCTGGTAGTCGTTCTCTTGAACCCAATTGCCCAGAATCCGAATTGTGTCTTTGACTTGAATGACCAGCAACGTTTTCATTTTGGTATTTTGTAGCAGTCGGTCTGGCACTGACAATGTTCAGAAATTTGTAATTACTGTGTGTGTATGTAATCATTGGCGTCTGCTACATTTTGTTAATCCCGATACTGCGATAACTGTGTGTACATCCTTGTTTGTCATCTGAACTGATTTGGGGAATGGAAAAGGAGTCTAAACTTGCTTGATAAACCTAGTGTGTGAAGGTACCTCATAGACCGATCTAGAAGGTTGGTTTTCTTCTTTGCATACCCTGAATAGCACTAGAAGGGAAGGCATGGCCTGAGGGACTGTGTAGCAAAGAAGGGAATGCTTCCTTGTGTTGGGTGTGTAATTGTTTAAAATTCAGGCTATATCCGATGTGGGTGTTCATAGCTCTAGGGTTGAGCTCACTAGCTTAGCAGTAATTCTTTCCACCTCCTTGGTAGCCTGATAAACCCAATTGGAAGGATGGCTTGGCTAGTATCCTGATAAACCCATATGTTGGCTTGGCTATGTCTCATGTGAATTTGGATATGTGTAAACCACTATGTGTGTAAGTCTGATAAACCCAACTGTGTTGGCTTGACTAAGTTTTATTGTATCCTTGGCTATGGGGGAAGTGTACTAGTGCTCCTTATTCCTTGGGGAAAATCATGCCCAGCTCGGGGGTGGTAGTGTTTCGGAGAGGTTAAAGAGCACATTGGCCTATGGTTGGGTGGAACGTTGCAATGACATAGCTGGTTGTCAGACAAACTTCTTTCAAAGATAAGTATTCTCTTATATATTTTATTTTTCGCAACTATAATTGTTTTATGAATTACTATGAACATGCTGAATGCTTGAATGAATGATTTTTCTTCCGCTATATGTGAATAATTTATGCATATGTGTATGTTCTAAGTTCAATACATTTTTATATATTATGTTCATGGGGCTTAGATTTCCTAGGTTGATAGATGTTAGTCGCGTCCTCTCCGTCGAGTAGAGGGTTGGGGACGTGACATTACCAAAACTTGGAGAGCGTTTTGGGAAATTTGGAACCAAAACTTCAACTGGAGATTACGGGAGTATCAACCGTCTATTTTTTGCATCGTTGGATTCAAGTAAAAGCTAAAACCGTTCTCTTTCTTTTCATGGTTTCCATTTTTTATTTAGATCAGGATTTGGAGCCCCATGAGAGACCCTAAAACATGATTTGCAGGCACCTCTTCTGGCCTTTATGGGAATCGTGGTGCCTGATAAGAACCACAGAGTTTTAGTTTTCATCAAGAGGTGGCACAACTCTGTCCTAAAGGGATAGGTGCAGTATCGGCTGTGAGGTCCAAAAAACACATAGCCTGGACGAAATAAAATATTGCAAGAATTTTTTATGGTTGGATATACTTCTAAAGGGCTCTTTAATGGTTTTTGGCAGGTTCATTTGGTAAAAAATGCTTACTTGGAAGGAAATACAACATGATGAGGATGATGCCCATGTCGCAAGAAATGCAGGTTGTGTAGCTAGCTTGAGAGGTTGTGACCTATTAAAGTTTTTCTATACTCCTAGTATGGTTTCGCATGCACAATTACTGGAATACATCCTACATATGTGGAATCCAAAACAACAACATTTCAAGGTGGGATCTCATGTTTTGACTGTGGAGGTGGAAGACATATATTTTTTGACATGGATATCTAGATGGGGAGCCCCTATTTCTTTGGCTGGTTCCCGAGGTTGGGACATGACTACACAAGAATTGATTGATCATCATTGTCTACCTGGCACAAAAATGTCAGCTAAGAAGATTCCCATCAAGACTGTGATGGATGTGCCACTTCACACTATTTTGTTTACTATGAAGAAGCTGGATAGAAGCCAAGGGCCTCACCAAGAATCCTAGGCACATATTTTATATGCCTTGGAAGTTATGTCACCTACAGTGTTTAACTAGGAAGAAGTTCTTCTTCCTATTTTCAAGGACCAGCTGACAAAATGTCGACAAGGGGAATTGAAGCAGTTTGGGTATGGATCAATTTTAGCATGCTTCCTCTTTGAGAGGGTACCTCTCATGAGGCCCTAGGTGGTATTCATAGAGCTTAGGACTAGAGACCCATGCATGCTGAGGTGGGTAGAGATCATGGCCTGCACAGGAGGTGGCGGGGCTAAGGTGAAATTCGAGACTGCCTTCTTCCACTGTGTTGAGCCGCAAAAATACCACATTTTATTCATCTTTCACATACAATTTATCACCTTATTCCTATTTTATCCTTCCATAAAACCATTAATATCCATCATTTTCATGACTAAATATGGGTTACCTTGTTATTTTCCAAATCATTTATTTTTGAGTATTTTGAGTGAATTTGTGGTTAATTATTGAGAAAAATAATATATTTTCGTTATAATTTAAATTTGTATGAGTTTGGTGATGCTTACAGGTGTATTTGAAGACTTTAACAAGCTCAAAAGTCACCACCTAGCCTCAAATTCGAATTTCATCTTCAAGATGTGGGTTAATTTCAAGGAGAAGATCATGGAAATGTGGAGAGAATATCTTATCCAATATTTTTTTGAGGATTTGAAGGGATAAGTTGAGAGAAAAATGGATTTGTTGAGGATTTTGAGTGATAAGTTGAGAGAATAGTGGATCTATAATTATGATTAGTTATCTTGAATTCATGTATAAATAGGAGGGCTCTCTCATCATTTTGTTAGAGGCCTCTCTAGTGGTTTGGAAGTAGAGAATAGTTTAGAGTTAGTCATATAATGTGTTTCTAATTGTTATGTAATGGAAATGATTCTTAATGCAAATCCTTTGATTCTCTCATGTTGATTTTGAGTTCTTTTTTTATGAATTGTTAGTGTAGATTTTCTTTCCGTAATAATTTTCTTATGAGTTGTTAATATAGAATTTTAGTGATTCATTTCTTATGAATTGATAGTATAGATTTGTCATGAGCTCACATCTATAATTTTTAGTCTTTCTTTACCAAGTTAATTTATGCAATTTCATGTTTTCTGCAATTAGATTTATTTCACGTAATTTCTTGCTTTTCTAGATTAGATTTATTTTTATGTCATTTCCTGTTTTCATAACTTAGACTCAATTTCAGTTGTAGAATAAGTTAGTAATACTCTGCCTGTACATATATTTTGTATGTACCTCACAATTTTACGCTCTCTCCAGGTTGACAATTAAATCATTGGATATATGTTATAAATTGTTTAATGTTTTTCCCCAACATTTTGGCACCATTGCGCGGGGAGGTGCTAAAAGGGATCAGAGTTTAGATAGGTAGATAGTTCATTTTTTACATAGAAAGGGGGAGGGGAAACAGTAAGACGCAAATATGACTTCACTACGGAATTTCTAGAATTCCCGTGGTGTAACAGCGAGACGCATCAACTTTAGTGGGTCACCCCAAAGCCTTGTTGTTTCTGCAAGCATGTTTATTTTTCTGCAAGATTGTTTTCTTTCATTTTCTGCAAATACGAATTTGTTTTTATACAAAATTTTCCCTTTTCATTTTCAGTTTGGATTGCTTTCATTTTTGGGCCCACCTTTATTTCATACTAACTTGTTTTTAATTTTGTATATGTTCATTTTTGTTTTGTACATATTTTTGTGTACTTTTAATTTATGCTTTTGCACTCGTTTTGTACTAACTCATTTCGTATTGTCTTTTTTATTTGTCATGTACTTGTTTTTCATTTTTTAAGCATTTGATTTGATGAGTGTAAGTTTGGAATTACTCACTAAGATCCTTGCAAAAGCCGGGATCTCCTCCTCTCAGGAAGAGGAGGTCTTGACTGCAATTAAAAATGCTACCACTCCTCTAGAAGTGAAGGAAGAATAAACATCTGAAAAATTCTATACATCTGATAAGGAACAAGCATGCGAGAAGGAAATTGAGGAGGATGAAGAAGAGATCTCGAGTGATCATCATGAAAACAAGAGCTGCATCGAACAACAGTTCCCAGTAAGTATTAATTTGGATCATTTTTGTTTTTGTTTTTACTTTCTTAATTTACATTTACAATGCCTAATTTCGCATACTCTTGAATATATTAAATTTCATTTTCTAAAATCGTATGTAAATATTCTTTTACTGCTTTTACATGTATGGTTCCACTCGAAATTTCATTATACGTAAATGATTGTAAACTTTAATTAAAGTAAAGTAGGTAGGTTTTAGTTTTATTTCCAAATTAGATATAGCATGCTTTAACTTGCTTTAATGTTTCTATTTGTTAAAATTTATTTCTAATAGTCTTAATTACTAGTGTTTTTTATTTTTTTAGTGAGTAAAAAAATAATTTTAATCTTTTTAAATCCAAAAAATTATGAAAATTTTAATTTATTTCCATTTTCACTTTTCATTTAATAAATTTTCTAGTCATGTTAAGAATAAAAGAAAATCTAGTTTGCATTTAGGAATACTTTAAAATAAATTTAAAAATGAAAAATAATATCTATTAAAAAATTGAATATAATATTTCTGTGTTTTTAATTAATTTTCTAAAATTAGTTTTCTAGTTTTAATACATTAATTAATAAAACCTAATGATACTGAACATATATATAAGTTTAGAGAAACATATTTATTTTTCTAGTTTCAATACATTCATTTAATAAAACCTAATAATATATATATATATATAAAAGTTTAAATAAACCTATGTTTCTCTCTTATTTTTTTTAACCTGCAACTATAAACATTGAAACATTAAGATATATATATGAAATAAACAAATAAAACTTTTAATAAACATTATAATATATATATATTAAAATCATGCAATTTTGGATCATAGATCCCCATGCCAAAACGTGTAGAGNAAACCATTAAACATTAGACAAATTATTAACAAAAGAAATATATAGTAAAAAATAAAAACTTAAATATATATATATATATATATATATATATATATATATAATCGTTTTTGGTTGCCCACCTGCAATTTTAAAAAATTAACATTAATATAAAAGTAAAACTTTTAAAAATATAAAAGAAAAATAGTTGTAAACCTGCAAAAAAATACATTTGTAAATATTGTACGCTCCAACCTCATATGCACCCTGCAAACAACCCTTCATGCACAACCTACAAACATTTCATCCTTTGACCTATCTTTCGATCTGCGCTTTCGATCTGTGCATTCGTCCTTCCACTCTAAAACCTGCAAATACAAAATACTCTCAATAAAAACGATTGAACAAGTGAGCAACGATCCGCAAATTAGAATTCCTATCCTGTGATAAATCTAAATACTATTAGATAATAAAATCCATTCACGATTTCCCTTTGGAGACAAATATACCGTGCATATCTCTTCACCTAGATCTGCTCCTGCGAAGGCTGCCACCGTGTTTAAACCTAGATATATGGTCCAGAGATATTGGTGATTTCAACCATTGAGCCCCTGAAACTTGCGTTCAGGTGCAAGATTTATCTCACGCTGAGTGACCAGGAGACATATGTGATTTCCAGGATCGATACCCCTTCTCTTACGGCAGCAATCTCGTGGAGTCCTGGGTATTTATGGTTTTATTATTGCTGCTATTTAGAGTGAACTGATATAATCGATGAGAAACCTCTCAATTGACAAATTATTATTATCAGGCCAAACCCTAGCTCGAAAGATTTGTTTCCCTGAATTCAAATAGGCGTTAATGTTTCTCTTTGAATATAGGTAACCACACCAATCTCTACTTCTTTCTTGGCCAATAAGATAGACGATTAGGTCTAGAAAATCAAATCATTATGGATCTAATATCCCTTGATCCAATATATTTTCACTAACCACATGGGGATGTTATCGTAGATCTACCATCCGTCATCATCTAAGAATTTGATTACCAGGAAGATACAACCATTTCATTTTCATCCATATTTTACTTTCTTTGGATTGAAATTTCATTACCCTCTCTATGCGAATGCCATAGAAGGAAAGAAAGATCAGATCAGGCCATCGAACTTGAAAATTCCCAGGGACATAAAAATGGTAGTACCTGCAACAGGAGTTCTCCCTCTAAAGCCCAATGGATCGTCATCCTCATCTACATATACTCACTTGGTTTAACACTTGATTGAAAAATGTATGGTGTTCAACATGAATCAAAGAGAATGCATGGAGGCACTTTCAAAGCACACCAATATCCATCCAGTAATAACTATCACAGTGTGACATGAACGTGAAGAAGTGCTTGAAAGGAACAGAAGCAACTCGTGAGTGATTATGAGAAGAATGAAACACCAGAGAAACGCCGAGGCTAGAACTTGTGATCAAGAAACTTTCTGAACACGATCATTTTTTGAGCCATTTATAATGTTCTGTGCAAGAAATAAAGATCCATACTCTTTTAACGATTATATTTGTTTATGTTATATTTGACAATGATTAATATGGATTATTTTGTATTTTCTTTTGTGTAAATAATTAAGAGCAAACCTCCATCAATCTAATCTAAGTTATACCCAATATAGAAAGAATGAACTTTCAACAACTGTGGAGCATTTAGATGCACCAGAACTAAGTTCAAGAAACATAAACTACAACAAATATTTTTTTTTTTTCAGAAGCCAGTTTAAAGATCTATCTTCACAGGTTAAAATTTCACCAGACATAATGGAAGTCCTTATAACTCCTCAATTTATTGCAAGTCATGTTGGAGAGATTGAGTCTTTAAACCACAACGGCGTTTCTCGATTTGAACATCATGGTAGTGCTGGCACAATAG
The DNA here is from genome assembly GCA_001517045.1 of Pseudotsuga menziesii. NCBI lineage: Eukaryota > Viridiplantae > Streptophyta > Pinopsida > Pinales > Pinaceae > Pseudotsuga > Pseudotsuga menziesii. Next base: position 480,171 of record LPNX010333830.1, on the reverse strand, counting down.
ATAAAGATAAATGGAACAAGTTGGGAGATCCATCTGGTTGTGATATTCATATGGAAGTGATCTTGGGTGGTCCTGGTTTTGGAAGAAGTGCACGTGGAATGCCAATGCATATGAGTGGAAACCTCTCTAGTGATTCTTTCACACAAATGCATTTTCCACAAGTTGGGTTAGCAAGAAGTAGTGCTAACGCTGATAAATGGAAATGTGTTTCTAGAATCCAAAAGGGATTGATTCCTCCACCTCAAACACCTTCGCCTGCAATTCATAAAACTAACAACCGATATGAAGTAGAGTGAACTGATCGATAAGAAAATTGCAAATCACCTCAGGGACAATGTATTCATGGTATGCTAAGCTCTACAAAATGATGGAATAGACTACCCATTAAAAAATAGACACCATGGGTACAATTTTTATGAGTTTTCGAGCTGGTTTCTAAACTTCGAGATCAAATAGATATTGAATAAGCTTGTATCTAGCGTTTGACGACGAGGCTTGGTCTTGGGTGTGTAGAAAGTACATTGTCAAATACATTTATGCAAAGGATTTATTTATCTACTGAGAGGATATGTTGTATCTTGACTCTTTAGCCTTTTAAAAAAGGGTATCATGACCAAACAAGGAATGGCTTCACGGCCTTTGGGTAGATCGTGGCCTTTCCATATGGCCGTTAGATTCAAAATATTGTTCCCATGCCCAAATATCTTATATTGAACTTCAGAATCTCATAGGCGTAATGCCGTTTAAAGCTTATATTTTTGCATGATTGTAGGAAAACCTCCTTGGTTGATAGTCATGGTAATTCAAAGAAATATTTGTTGGTTATGTTGCACCAGTGGGAAGCCATGCATGGAATTATATTAGGGTTTCCTTCAATGGGATGGCATTCTTGCTGTCTACCGTGTCTTCCTTTATCATACATTTCAAAGAAGACGAGGGAGGTGAAGATAAGATCGAGGAAGCCTCTGCATGCCACCTTCTTTCCTTGAAACACAAGAAAGAAAGGAAGGGAGGGAGTGTCATACTTCATTTCTTGGTTTTATCACAATTCAGCAATTGAATCCCAAATGTATGTCTAAATTCATGTATATCGCATCAATTCTGAATGTCACACCTTCGTAGGTAGGTTTTTCAATACTACTATTATCATGGCTTCCAATGTCAGAAATCTAGCTACAGTCTTCATTTCTCCATTTTAGTGAAGCTTTCTTAAATTAGTTAATTGCAGCCCACATCCATTTGCTCAAGTTCATTACCTCATGAGGAATCTTTCATTAATTTTTTCATCGCAGTCGGCATCCATATGCTAAGGTTCATTCTCTCATGAAGGTAACATGATTTCTCAAAATGAGAAGAAAATGTTGAAGGTAATGTCAAATATGAAGTCTACATGGTAATCCAATCCAACTTTGAAAAAGTGAACAGTAATATGGTTGCATAGGGTTTTAATAAACAAATGAAACTTAAAAAATAATTTAAACAAATAAACAAAACTTTAAAAAAATATAACATTTGCTTACTTTTAGTTTTAGTTTTTTAATATAGACCATTATAGATTGTTTTAAAAAAATTAGAAATAAATTTTTTTTAGATAAATAAATAAATTTAAAAAACAATAAAAATTAAATATAAAATTAAGTAATATAATAAACCAAACATAAAATAACTATCATTATTTTAAAGGAGGGCTTTTATAAAACAAACCAAATAAAAATAAATAAACAAAAAGAAAATAAAATAAATAACAAACATTAATATAATATTAAAATAATAGAAAATTGGATCAGTATAATTTATTTTTACTTTTTAGATAGTTTATATATATATATGATTAACAAATACGCAAAAACAATTAAAAAATAAAAATTTTAGGTCAAACATAAAATAACATATAAAATTAATATGCATCTTTGAAATCGAAGGCAATTGTTGTCGCAGCTACGCCTTCTTTTTAATTTTTCTTTTTAATTTTTATTTTTGCATAGTGGGACCTGGAACATCTTAAGTTTGGGGGGGTATCTGCATGGTCATTGAAACTGCTAAACTTATCATAGAAATCACTTATTTCGCACACTCCTCTCTAATCCAGATCTTTAAGATAGTCTACTTTTAGAGGGGTCGGCCATCTCTCCCTGCCGCTCAATCATTACATAAGGACACCTGCTCAATCATTTCTATTCCAATTTCTTTTTTTTTATTAAAAAAAATAAATTTAAAAAAAACTTTAGAAAAAAAACACATTAACATAATAAAACTTACATTAGTATCTCTATACATAAAATCACATAAAATTTGTTTCTGTAAATAAAACAAATTTAAATAAAATATATATATATACAAAAACCCTTTAGAAATAATAATAAAATTAAATTAAAAACTAAAAACATATAAATAAATAAAAGCATTAGGTAACAAATAATAAAATTAAAAACTACAAAAGAACTTGATCAAATTTTATATTTGTTGCGCTAACTTGTTTTCGCAAGACACTCAGAAACAGGTTTTGACAAAAAGGGCTACTTAATATGCATTGCTAATTTTAGATATAAGAGCATTTTATTTATTTTAACCTTTTATTAAGCACATAATTTCATGTATCTTCAATGCTCTCACATGTTTGTTGCAGGAAAATACTAATTTTTTTTGCAGATATAAAGATGAACGAATGGCATGCAGAAATAATTTCTAGAATTACAAAAAAAATTCAGAAAAATGTTCCATTGAAAGCTTGAAGAAGTTGAGTTTCCACTATGTATGTCATGACATTTTGCTACCACAAAGAATCCTTTCAGAAACCAATTATGTCATTTCATGATTACTTACCCTTTTTCCTTCCAAGCTTATCCATCATCCATGTCAAAGTATACTTTTTCACTGCCTTATACATCATGATTTCCTGCATATCTACCTTTCTGAGTCACACACATTTTTCCTCATTTTTAGTTTAACTTTTTTCTTATGAATAAAACCATTCAGCTTCCTTTCCATGACTACATTGCTTTGTTATCCCTACCATAAAAATTGTTTGAACGTAAGATCTTTTATCTATAGTACTACCACTCATTATGTACAACTCATGTTGACTAATGTGGGATTCCTTAAGGCCCACCTTTCAACAAGTCTTGCCCCATCAACCTCAGCACATTATCTAGGATAGAGACTAGAGTTCATTGTTTGTACCTTGAGGCTTGCATGCCTTAATATCTAGTTCTCTCGCTGACAATCATGGGAATACATGAATGTCACTTGATCGTTAGATATTACAAGTGGCTCGACATCAGCTCATTTATTCACATTTTGCATGATGTACTTAGGTATCTTGGCACTCATTGACATCAATGGTGATATTGCCATGCATTGGTTAATGACATTCATCAATGGTTGGTAATCCAATGATTTCTTTCCATGTTCAACATCGTCACATTTATTTGCATGTTAAGAATTGTACCATCGGGTTTTGTAGCAGGTGAATACTATATACTTTTCATGACATCATCAGTAGTTTTACAGTAGCATACTTCAGCCATATGAGAGTACCATAGTTCTATTTTCATCTCTCATCTTTTACTTCATCCAACCAAGAAGTAGTTCAGATCCTTCACTTCACATCCTATTATTCAGCAGCAACAGCCACATTCCTATTGCATAAGTTCATCAACTTTTTGGGTAAGTGGAGGTATATTGTTTTCTAATCTTTAACCATGTAATTCCTTAAATTCTAGAAAATGAATGAATTTGGAAAATTCCCTCACTACATTCCTTTCTCATTTTCATAAACCTAATACATGTTAAGTTAGGGGGGGACTAGTCATTACCATTTTACATATTCATCTACCATTACCCAACATGTCTTTTCCAAACTATGCTTTGTTACACATTGAATTAAAAACATTGTTATATATCTTGGCATGATTCATAATATGAAGAAAAGGCTTTCTAATATACATGGATGGTTCACCATTTCTAATGCATGTATATTTTTAAATCTTATGTATTGCATAAAAAATACAAGTAAAATGAGAGAATGTTGTTAGCACAAGCACCAACATTTGTTATACTTATGGTTGTCACACAAGAACCAACCATAAGGAAATTGCTACCACATATGCATTTCAAATCCTGCAATGATTTATTGTTACATACCATCATTATGTGAAGCCCAGCTACAAAGCCAAAAGTTTTAAAGAGAATCAATGCATAGTTGCATAAGGACATGCAACCAGTCAAGTTGGGGGGGATTTTGAGCCGCAAAAATACCACGTTTTATTCATTTTTCACATACCATTTATCACTTTATTCCTATTTTATCTTTCCATAAAACCATTAATATCCATCATTTTCATGACTAAATATGGGTTACCTTGTTATTTTTCAAATCATTTATTTTTGAGTATTTTGAGGGATAAGTTGAGAGAATAGTGGATCTGTAATTATGATTAGTTATCTTGAATTCATGTATAAATAGGAGGGCTCTCTCCTCATTTTGTTAGAGGCATCTCTAGTGCTTTGGAAGTAGAGAATAGTTTGGAGTTAGTAATAGAATGGATTTCTAATTGTTCTGTAATGGAGATGATGCTTAATGCAAATCCTTTTATTCTCTCATGTTAATTTTGAGTTCTTTTCTTTTGAATTGTTAGTGTAGATTTTATTTCCGCAATTTCTTTCTTATGAGTTGTTAATATAGAATTTCAGTGATTCATTTCTTTGAATTGATAGTATAGATTTGTCGTGAGCTCACATCTATAATTTTCAGTCTTTCTTTACCAAGTTAATTTATGCAATTTCATGTTTTCTGCAATCAGATTTATTTCACACAATTTCCTACTTTTCTAGATTAGATTTATTTTTATGTCATTTCTTGTTTTCATAACTTAGATTCAATTTCAGTTGTAGAATAAGTTAGTAATACTCTACCCCTGCATATATTTTGTATGTACCTCACAAGTTTACGCTCTCTCCGAGTTGACAATTAAATCGTTGGATATATGTTATAAATTGTTTAATGTTTTTTCCCAACACACTAGCTGAGTGACCAGATCCTCATGATACAGGATTATGCATATGCTGGGAACGAATTCGGAGGATATCCTGATCTACCTTTACCACTTGGTTCTCAATGGGGAGATATTGGTAAGAAGCAAAACCCTGAAATGTTGATCATGTTTTTATATTTTTATATTTTATGTTTTTTATGGGTAGTAACAAGACCTAAAATTTAACATGCAGATGTTGGTGATGCACGGCATGGGGGATCCTCCCCAATGGATAGGAGAGCCAAAGCTCGATTTGTGCAAAGAGGTGATGATCAGCTCACTAAGCTGGAAGAGAACCTAGAGCAACTGAATGTTGACATCCCAGACACAACGATAGATGACCTCCCTATGAGGTACCAGAGACACACTGCAGGAGTGCTAGGTCGCTTCAACTGACTACTACATAGGGTAGCATGGGCCATCATGTGCTATCATGAGCATCATTAGATGATGTTCTGCATGATGTACTACTGAAAGTTGGCTAGCTTCAAGATTTTGGTATGATTTTGTGTTTCCTGAAAGCCACAGTGCTTCAAATGAGGTCTCATGACCACATTTTGTAAAAACACTTTTTATATGTATATACAGACTTACTACTAGAGTTTATATGTCTCAAATGGAAATCATATTTACATGATTTTTATGTGTTATTTACAGTTTATTTTCCAATGAACCATGTTTATTTTATAAGTTATGAATGGGAAATATACTAGTCTAGGATGTAGCTTGCTAACTAATAAGCAACTGTAATAATATGACCTAGTGTTGGCAAGAAACACCCTCCGGAGCAATTTGAACATAAAATTTTAAATTTGTCATTTCATCAATTTTCTAAACGACATTATAATCACATCCTTAATCAACACTCATTAATAAATATATTAGGAGTGCCTTTAGAATATTTGATTCTGAAGGTACTCCCAATAGAAGTTGATGAATTGATTGATTTAGGGGGATTAGCATCGGCTTACATCTGGATTTAATTTCTTGGCTTTAGTTTCTCATTTCTTCTTGATCATTTGTAAAGTTAGAAACTACTAATTTTACAATATCTATCATTCATACAAATTCAAGGTCAAGTAAATTTATTACATCAATGGTCTTGACTCTTAAGCTAGTAAGATGATACATGATATCACATTTGTTTTTCAATTTATATGCGTGGTCTAATGAGATCTTCCACTTCCAAAACATATATCTCATCATAATAATCATGGGGATAAGAGTCTATTTCATATTGATATCACAAATTCCCCATTGTTATACACTTTTCCTCATTTATGAACTTTGTATCTTCAGATGAGATAAAATTTATGGGATTATGAAATTTTAAAATGATACCTTGAGGTAAATTTAGTGTTAAATTCCATCATAAGTGGCTAAAATGATTCTGGAAGGTTGGGTATGGGTTTGGCTACATATACTAGATGTTCCTCATCATTGCAATATCAATCGTGATTTTAATTTAATCAATTGTATCTTTTCTTATTAATCTTGGTATTATTAATATTTGATGTTGAAAGATTATGTGATGGTAACCATATTAACATATGTTTTGAAGTAAAGATTAAAGATTATGGTTTTTACTAGGCCATTGCATTGATATGAAAACGTGTTAGTCAATATTGGTGTTATGATGGAAATTGAGGGTTTTGATATCTGTGTAATCCAATTGTCTGCCATCTGTTGAATTGCAATCATGCAAGAATCACACATAGCTATTACCCGCTTGATTTTTCTAAAGCTCATTATTGCATGGTAAGTGTTCTGTGATTTCCATTAACTTGTCAACAAAGGCATGATGACCCTATGTTCCACGACTGGGCATGAAGGTTCACAGTACCTTGGTGAAATGAAGATGTTTGGAGTTTTTGTTAATCTATATGAATCCATGATAGATAGACTGTGTTTCTCGGTTTGGGTTTTGAAAATCCATGAAGCCTATGTAATTGCTATTATGTCCCCTATTTCAAGATTCAAAGTCATGGGTGATGAATATTTAGACGCTGCTCCCGAATGTCATGAATTGGTGGTAAAGGTAGGATGGTTAGGGTTTCTATATAAATTCTCTAGTTTTAACTTGACAATTTTCAGGGCATTCACAACATCATTTGATGGTATGAAAGCACGGGTAGGAGATCTTGTGTTGTAGTTGACAGAGGAGTTCGTCTCTCGAGATATAGGTTTTCCATAGGTAGGATAGCATTGGTATAAGGGAAAACATGTGAAGAATGATGATTGGAAGGAGTTCTTGACTCCAGCTAACCGGCAAATGAAATATAAGTCTGGTTTCCCTTCTCGGATACTGAAGAATAAATGGCATTCTCTTCTCGAACTTATTATCAGGTATGTCACTTGTGAAGGTCGACTTTCCCAAACCCAGTTCTATCATCTTCAACTATTAATGATTTTCAAAGGGCATCCTGTGAATATTCCGTATTACTTCTTAAGTATTTTGCATAAGATGGCTTGTGCTTATCGAAGTAAGGTGGGGGATAAGGAACAGAGCCTCTTTCATCATGGGCTTATTAAGATACTTGTTTCCTATCGGCTCGGAGAATTGGGAGATTCTTGGGAATCATTTCTTTCCTGTAATGAGTTTGGGTAAAATGATGAGTGGCCCCGTCGGAGGTCCAAAACCAAGTGAAGATGTATCAAGACAGAAGTAGGTGGGCCTAAGTTAGAAGAATTTGACTCCCAAAATGATCTTGACAATGAGATATCTGAAACCGGTCAAACCCTAAGTGATAGTGACCTAAAGGTCGAGTCTGAGGTAAACCCTGAGACACCTGTTAATGATTCTGAACTTCGAATGAGTAAATTGGTGATTATAGCACCCTATCCAAATGATGGCCTTCCTTATTCACAGACAAACATTAGTCATAAACCGGCCGAAGATGAAGTTAGTAGGGTGTTGAGTAATCAGGCAATTCGCAAAACCACTCATAGCATGATGACCACACTCTTTGTGAGCATAGATTTAAGTGTAGGGGATGCCCCTGTCATTGAATTGAGCGATTCTTCGGAGTCTTGGCCCAATGAAGCTCCATTTGGTCCAACCATTCTTGATCTAAAGTACATATCTGTATCTAAAACTAACACTGGGGATGTCCAACAATTAAATCCTGGGCCTAATGTAGATCAAGAAATCGACCAGAAGCCATGTACAGGGGTCAGAGGTATTAGGGAGCCAAATGTAGGAGTAGTAGATCAACCTGATCAAATTCCCTTTGCTCGGGTCATATCATCCTTGGAAAGTGATTTGAAAGAGGCTCAGGTTATTAGGGCATTCGCTATGGAAGAAATTGCAAGCCTGAAAACTGATTTGACTTCCTGGGTTGATAAGTGGAATCTCTTGAGGGTAAAGAAGCTCAAATATAAAGCTCAAGTTAAAAGTCTTCAGTCAAAAAATAAAAAATTGATCAAACAAAACAAGATTTACCATACGAGAGATGTTATATTTAAGGAAAAATTAGATGAAGAAAGATGGAGTGTGCTGATTCGACTTTCTGTTGAATCAACCCTTAGAACATGATATTTATGTTTGTTGTATGAAGTTCAATTTTGTTTTATTATTTAAAAAAAATTCAGGCATACAAATGATTTTAAAATCAGCTTTTACTGGTTAGTGATATCCTATATTTTTTAGATCTCCTTCTTGATGAAAAGTGTTTTCGTTTATTTTTATAAGGATACCTGTAGAATTAAAAGTCTCTAGGCATATTATTTATTTTTATATACTAATATTTTCACTTTGCTCACTGATTTTGTTTGAAAATTCTAGGTGTTAAGGAGTAAACAAGCTGAAGGTTGATGGTGTGCTACAATTTTGGGATTCGATTAGCTGGAGCTTACTCATTAAAAGATGCCCTGAACATGCAATTGTTCGCTACTTCGTTGATTCTATATGTCTAATTTTGAGCATCATCAGTTGATGGATTGTCAGATATAGTGATGCCTCATGCAGGGGAATAATGATACTGGATTTTATCTAGTAAGTTACTTATTTTCTTTCACATTATTCCATCCTAGTTGTCACTCAACAACATATCTAGAATCATGGCCTTTCTTTTTCTCTATATTCAGATAGGAATCCACGTAGCATCATAGAAATAGGGTGGGAAGTTCATTAGTAGTTGGTTTGTCCCCTATATAAAAAAGTTCCAAACATTGATAAAGGGTTCGATTTCTGAGACATTTGGAGAATTGATATTATACAGTATTATACTTTATTCTGTTGTGTTGGTGTTCTTGGAACTTCTTCTAAGGATTAATGAGTGTTGCAGGATATTGAAGACCCTAGCTAAGTCTTTAAAACATCTGTATTGTGTTACTGATTATTCTCTTTTGTTATCTTTACTTTCATATATATATATATATATATATATATATATCTTGCTATTATATGTGAAATATTTTTAATGGACTTTGAATGATTACGCTTGCCTGAAATATAAATGGTTTATTGTCATGTTGAGATGAATGAACTTCTTCATAATTTCGATTGTTTATAAATCTATTTTTTTGAGAAATTTCTAACTTGCAGGTCGATCTTGTTTCATTTACAAGTTAGTAAATGATTATATTCATATGTTTAAGGATTGTGTATCTATTTAATATCCTTGATATTAGGTTTTAATTTCTTTTTCAATTATTATACAATGGAGTATCATCTTATTGTAGGATAATTGAGATTTAATTATGTTGTTGGAGACTTTTCTACCAATCCAGAATTGTTGATCATCTTTATGCTTTAAAACCTTTTGTCAAATTAATAACTCATGCTCTTGGCCGAGATAGGTAATTTGCATTTAGATTATCATAGAGTATAATTAGGACCTGTTAATTTCTTACATTTAGTTTTAGGTAGTTTCTTTTATAATTAGTTAGTTATTTAGTTTAATTTCTTTGTTTTGATTAGGAGATTGATTTAAGCAAATCTCACACACACACACACCCTTTAGAGACTCTATATTTGGATAGCACATCATACAAGCAGCAGGGCCTTGATCTTGTGAAGGACAGCTACTTTAAACACATAGAAGATTGCATTAAGTCGATTGTGTGAGCTGTCTTTCTGTAAGTTGGCCTAGGTCATTTTTTCTAGCCAACAAATGGCGCTAGAAGGAGGGCCTGAGCTTAAATATTAATGGCTGATCGATCACATAATGCTCCAACCAGCAATCAACCTAAGTCCCCTCTTACAATTTTTGGAACATTGTCTACCTTGGTCTCTGCATCACAACCTGAATCTGTAACTACACCCTTTTTGGATACGGTTAGGACCATTATCGAAAGAGACCCCACTGTCTAACCAATTTCCCTGGAAGAGATAAATCAAACCTTAGAGGAATCATGAAGGATTTTAACTAGAGCCTATTCTATCCAAACAGGGATTCTCTGATCAATTTCGGTTTACCAAGCAGAGTTCATTTTCAAACCTTGGTAGTGACTGAGTCAGTTGTTGATTCAATTGGTGAAGAACCTCTTGAACCATTGAGAGGATCTCCTGATTATCACCTTAGTGGCCTTTTGAGGGGAATAGTTGACCCTAAAATCTCCCGACGATTGTTAGTTGTAGGTGGATCGGACCTACCCCCTTCACCTCCTGAATCACTGCCTCACATCCCCCATGATCATAACAACGAGTCTTCGTCAGATTCAGAATCTAATCAAGACATGGGTGATCATGACCAAGGTAACCCTAATGGTGATAGACCATGGTTATGACGTGGTGTTGTTTCTATACCTGGATTGCAGCATAATCCACCTAAACATCCTGATAAACTGCTGCCTAAGTTTGACCCAGATGATAAGGGGCTTGCTGAAAATCACATTGACAAATTCATATTGGTTGTTCAGACTATGAATGTTTAGCATGAGGATGTGGTATGTCGACTATTCCCTTTAAATTTTGAAGGAAAAGATGCAATTTGGTATTTTTCCCTAACCCAAGGATCTATAACTAGTTGGGGTGAGTTTAGTCAGGCATTCTTAAACAAATTTGGTGAAGATCAAACTCTTGTTGTGTTAGCACTATATTTGGCTAGAATCAAGATGGAAAACAAGGAACGAATAAAATATTTCAACTAGCATTTCCTTACTCTCCTTAATAGAATACTAGTAGACTCCCAACCTCCAGAGGATATTATAATTGATAATTATGCTTCAGCTTTACCTAAATCCCTTGGTATGTTTGTGAAACAAGCTGGTAAGATCACATTGGTTGAAACCTTTGAAGAAGCAATAAAGGTCGAAAATAATTTGAGGACATTTGAACCAGAAAATAATGGCAAAAACGATATTCCTTTTTGTAAAAGAAATGAAATCACAATGAGAGCTAACACATATAAAAGAGATACTCCTGCTTTTGATGTAGAAAAATTACAACAAGCAGTTAGGTCTCTCAGAAATTAAGTGGTGATATTAAAACAAAATAATGGGGAAGCTACTTCGAATAGAGGAAATTTTAAAACCCCATATCGACCATATACATCACCAAATGCAAGAAAAAATACTCCGCTTGACATTTCAACCAATGAGGAAGTTTTTAACACTATAAGGGTTGTTTATGCCTTACCTGAAACTTCACCTGATCAAGAGTTGGAAGAGGATCATGAACATCAGCATCCTAAAACTAAAGAGGAAACTCCTGAGGATCCTCTCCCATTTAATTGCCATTTCTGGGATAGCTCAGTTAAAGAGGAAGAGTATAATGATCATTTTTTCTTTGTCAACCAATGTTGGAATAGGGTCCCATAGCTACAGGAAAAGCTGCTACATTGGGACAGGGAAGTCAAATAAGAACAGTACCTGAGTGGCCGAGAAGAGAGATCTCAACCACTGCACATAAGGAAGCAGTGAAGATAGGAGGGCTCGGCTACCCTCATAAAGGAAAAGGAGCAACGGGTCGAGGCATTGAAGACGAAGGACAAAAGCGGAGCGACCGAGGAAGCGGTGCCCATACCCACTATCAGCACCGGGAAGAGTGGAAGACTGCAAAAAGCTGTGGTGTGATGAAAAGCGGTAGCTCAAGTACAGATAGGCCAACTTTTGCAGTTAGGGTTTTTGGGGTTACTGTTGGGACAGGCCCATAGTGTTGTAATGGCAAGACCTTCAGGCCGCCTATATAAGCATGTATTCTATATTGTAAAAGGTTAGACAATAAGACAATTGGGTAGCTATTTAGACAGTTAGATAGTTAGCCTTCTGAGTCATTTAGCTAGCTAAGTGTCTCTAGTGTCTCAGTATTGTAAGAATCGAGCTCTGGTTCTGTTATTCCATCTATATTATCTTACTGTAACCAGTAGCCGATTCGTTGAGCATGTATGTAACAATCCACAGGGATTGAGAGAGAGAGAGAGAGAGAGAAGAAGAGTATATTGTAAGAGAAGGCAATATAAGAGAAGAGATCTAAGAGAGAAGGGCTCCCGATGGTGTGTGTGGAGTTTCCCAGAAGATCTCAAGCTACATATCAGGTTGCAGCGGAACTGTTTTTACTCTCTCAAGATATAATATAACAACCAGTTCCCGTGGACGTAGCTTCCCCCCTGGAGGTGAACCACGTAAAATCAGTGTGTTGTGCGACTGTTCATGTGACTATGCTTTATTTATCTGTTATCTATTATTCATTACATAAACTTTACTACCAGTTAATGAATGAGTGAATGTATATTATCTTTAGCTACAGTAACATAGAAGATTAACTATGAGTTGAATCTGTTAAGTTTTCTGTATACGAGTTCTTAGTACTTGATGCGCAATAGTTGCAGTTACAGTGTTAAGTGATTTCTGCATATTGGTTCAGCAAGTTGAGCATAGTTGATGTTAAGTATATTAGACTGTAGGAGTCTAAGTGAGGCTATTAGCTTAACTATTATACTAAGAGAGGAAGCCTTTGGACCATGAGATTCATATTGAAGCCCTACCGTAAAGGATATCACAGTGTAGAAAGGCGATATTGCACTGACGGAGGAACTGCGGTGTGAGATATCATAGGTTAAGAGCGAGCAGAGGAGATAGTTTGTGCATCGCACTAGCATCGGTGATTCGATAAGAGATCGCTCGCTCCCAGGGCCAGCGAGTAAGGACAGTAACCATCGCAGAGAGATCCCGCTGACTGAGAAGAGTCACGCGAACCACCAGGATGCCATAGAACCTGGTTGAAGACACCTGAGTCTTCAGCCAACCCATCCAAGATCACTTCGGGTGAGACTTCAGACTGTTCTGTGGTTTGTCACCGAAAGGCCCAGTGAGCTAGGGGTTTTGTTGGTACATTAAAGGAAACCTGGGTCTACCCATAGAGACCAAAAAATGGTTTCATTGTCGGTTTTGAACAAACTGACGAGCTAATGTTCTGTTGGCATCCTACTAAAGAAGAACTTAATCACTGGGTTGAGTCTAAGGAGAAAGAATTTGCTGAAAAAGAAAACAAGAGTCCTATACTGAGTACAGAGGACTGGTTACAAAAACATATCTTCACCGACATACATACGATATTTTTTGCGACCTATGGAAATGAGTTGTACGACTGGTTATCAAAGTTGACTGATAGGAGTATATTCAAGAAGAAAAGAAACATTGTCTAGACACTGGAGCTAATTCAGAACGTGAAAAGCGTTGATAATCCCACTTCGCAGGTAGTAGACTTCTGGCTTGCGAGTTTGCTGGAAGGATTCATTACAGAGTTTGCAGTCAATCAAAGAAAGAGCTTCAGCGAAGCAGAGAGGTACTTCTTCAAGGGATATCATGGTAAGTACCTAATATCTTTCAACTTGTCCATTAAGATGTTATTACATGAAAAAGGAGTAATGGATATAGTCTCAGATGAATAAGTAAATAAGTGTAATGTCACAAGAGTTTGAGAGTGACTTTGATGAAATTGGATGTACACGTAGTAGTAAGAAATATAAAGTAGATTTCAGATATCCTCTCTTTGAAAATAGTTCAAACACTACTAGAGAACAAAGTCCAAGTAATATAGAGAGAACAGTAGAGGGTATCCCTTACCACCCTTATACCCCACAGAACGCAACTAGGACTCAGAATAATCCCGTAGGAACTTTATCTAGTAGTTCACAGATAGTACATACTACTGCTACATCACCTACATCTACACCGTCGAGTGGTAGTAATACAACAAACCAGAATCCACCACGTAGAAATAGAATGGGGGATGACATGAAACTACCTACCTTCAAGGGTACAGGGGCAGAAGACCTGAAACAACATTGGTTCTTATGTGAAGCCATATGGACCATTAAAGGGCTTCAGGATGATAATATTAAACTTTTCCATTTGGTCACTACACTTAGAGATAGAGCCTTAACATGGTATATTAAGTATACAACAACACCGGCCAGAACACTTGTACAGGTCAAGACCGCAATGATTAAAGAATTTAAGAAACCTAAGTCTGAGTCACAATGCATTACAGAGCTTAAAGACATCAAACAACTACCTATAGAGTCAGTATGGGACTTTGATCAGAAATTAAAATCCCTCATAGACCAAGTCAGCTTTGAGTTTGCACCGGAGCAGCATAAGGAATGGTTCATCGCAGCATTTCTCCCATACATCAGACTTCCATTAATGCAACAGAGACTCTGTACGCAGGATGAAGCATTAGAGATGGTAATGAAACTAAAGGCCTTGCCTCTAGCTAAGACTAGTACAGGTATGACAAACTTGCAAAACCAGTTAGCTAATCTCACATTACAGATGCATGAAATTAAGAAAGGGAAAGAGATTGCACAAGAGCTATGGTTTACCAAGTGTAAAGGACAGGGCCATACTAAGGATAACTATCCAGTATTTGTAGATTATTTAGCAAGTGGGGCTCCTAACCCCTAATTACAGACTCAAGGGCCATGGTGTGAACTCTGCAGAACAAGAGGACATCAACCACCGGAATGCCCTTTACTTCAGAAGTATGTATAGACCCCTAAGAACTTATACTGTAACTTCTCCAAGTCAGTAGGTCATGATGAACATAATTTCTGATCTTATGATCTCATGGTTGAGAGAAAGCATGACTTGTACAGAGTCCAGTCAGAAACACCTGGTCCAGCAACAGGACCACAGCATGAACCGGCTCGTGATGGCCGTGGAGGAGGCTTTGGCCGTGGTGAAGGCTTTGGCCATGGCCGTGGACCTATTACTTGTTACAATTGTGGAATTGTAGGACATTATGCTAGGGATTGTCAGAACCCTACTACAAAATGTAACTATTGCAAGTCCTATGATCACACTATAGAAGAGTGTCCAACCTTGATAGCCAAGATTAGAGACCCTAAGTCAGTAGTACACCAGAACATCCAGCTTATCACTGCTGAGTAGAAAGAGCCAGAACCAAAAGTCCACATAGTGACTCGCAGTGGTGCTTCTACTAGTCCGACATTGTAGGATGCAAAAAAGAACACAAGTCCGGAGTGGGTGTGAAAAGCCACTACTAAATTAACACCACTCGACCTGTAGAAGAACAAAGAAACATTTCAGGAAGCTCAACCTTTCTTTGATGAACCTACATCATCAGGATCATAGGTACTACCATGCAGGGGCATACCGCAGTAGCAAACACCTTGTGGCGTTAGTTCTGTGCAGACATCACAGGTTACCACATCGAGAAGGTGTGAAGAGGATGAGTCAACGGGAAGTGTACAATCCTTCCTGTGGAGTTGCTTGAAACTAGTTAGAAATGAGAAATCTATTGGAGAGCTTCAGTGCATCATAGATCAGTGTCAACCATATTATTCAGAGAGAAGTGCACAGCGTGCTGTTCATAATATTATGGGACATACAAGAACAGGAAGAGAGATGAGACTCATAGCACAAGTTGGAGAATTTGAAATGGATGAGGTAATCCTAGACTTAGGATCATAGGTAAATGTTTTGACTATGCAGACATGGGAATAGATGGGTAGACCTAAGTTAGCTAGATCGCCTATCCATCTATGACTAGCCAATCAGCAACGGGTATCACCACTGGGTCGATTACTGCAGGTATCAGTTGATATTGACGGAGTTCGCAGCTTTGCAGACTTTGAAGTTATAGAGATCATTGGTGATAGTAGACCATATCCAGCTCTACTAGGTATTGATTAGGCAATTGATAACATGGCTTTTATTGATTTAAAGAAAAGAAAAATGACCTTTGAGAATAGTCAGATCTAGGTCATCGCACCGTTGGATCCTTTTCAGGGTCCCAGGTATATTGAACCTATTCGAGCAGAGGAAGAGGCACGTAATATGGAGAGCCTCTATTAGATGATAGCTAATCAGAGTGATTACATCAATCCGATCGTAGAAGGAAACATCAGTTCACGATGTGACAGCTCATGCGCATCAGATTCGGAGGTTGGTCTAGAAAACTGGCATGATAGACTTTACGAAGTCTCAGCACATAGATGTTTGTTTATGACTAAGTCACTACGATGGATTGGCACGGACATTATTGATATTCCGTCATTTCATGGCTTAGTGGATGTCAACGACTTCTTACAACAGTTTGAGTAGGAAATTCCTCAGGAGCAGAGGATGACAACTATTGACCTTGTAGTAAAAGCCACACCTGCAAGATGGTGGCATGCACATAAAGAACATATCACATCATGGGATGACTTTAAGAGATTGATGGCGATCAGGTTCTCTAATGACGAGGAGCCTTTACAGCAGAAATATACAAGAGAAGGTGACCCTAGGTCACATATTTAGATTTGTGAATAGAATTGGTCAAAAATTCCAGAGGATGAATGGGTTCACCTATTCATTCACACTTTAGACACAGTTCCAAGGAACTGGTACACAGAGACTGAGTTGCGCAGAGGAACCATCACATGGCCACTTATGATAGACAACTTTTTACTCACTTTCACTTTTGAATATGAGTATCCAAGTATTGATCAGGCCCTGGACGTTATAAAGACTAAGATATTTGATGACTATACACAATCAGTGTCTGCTCAGTCTGATTGGGCTATCCAGTTGGAAAATGTGGTAGAGTTCTATAACTTCGCAGCAGAACCCGATGATGAGGATGAGAATCCTCGCAACATCAACATTCTAGAGTCAGAAGGGACTCGCGATGTTGATGGACCAAAACTCGAGATCCCAGCTATCACAGAGCCTATCAAGATTAAAAAGATCAATATTGGCATAGAAACAGAACCAAATTTTTCCTCTATTGGAGACTATTGGGACAATAAAATAGTAGGACACATTGTAGATCTTTTACATGACTATTAGGACCTATTTCCCACTAAGTTCACAGAGATTAAGGGAATAGTAGGAGATCTGGGAGTAATGTGGATCCCATTGAAAGAGGATGCTAGGCCAGTTAAGCAGCGTCCATACAGATTGAATCCTTGCTATAAATAAAAAGTTAAGGATGAGATCGATAAGATGCTAGAAGCAGGCATCATCAAGCCAGTAGAAGAAAGAGAATGGGTTAGTCCCATGGTTGTGCAAGAAAATAAAAATAAAGGTGAAATCAGAATTTGTGTCAATTTGCGCAAACTCAACGATGCATCACTTCATGATCCATTTCTGACACTGTTTACTGATGAAGTTTTAGATAATGTGGGAGGACAGGAGGTCTACTCCTTCACTGATGGCTTTTCAGGATATCACCAGATCAGAATCCACCCAGAGGATCGACATAAGACCACCTTTGCGACAGAATGGGGCTCATTCCAGTATACAGTAATGCCCTTTGGTCTTAAAAATGCACCAGCTATCTTTTCTAGAGTAGTAGTTGCTGTATTCAAGGAATACATCCATAAATTCTTAGAAGTCTATTTTGATGATTGGACTGTATTTGGATTAATCGACAAGCATATAGGAGATCTAAGGCTCATGTTAGAGAAATGTAGGCAATATCAGATTTCTCTTAACTTGAAGAAATGTATATTCTATGCACCATTTGGTATTTTGTTGGGTCACATTGTTTGCAGACAAGGCTTGATGGTAGATCCCACAAAGATTGCCATCATTGTACATCTCCCAACACCCAACTCAGTCAAGCAGTTGAGGACAGTACATGATCATACCGGGTACTATAGAAAATTCATCAAGGGTTATGCAAAGATCACAGCACCCATGGAAAAGTTGTTAAAGAAAGACGTAAAATTCCTAGGGAATGAGGAATGCCAGCAAAGCTTAGACACACTTAAAGAGAAGATGGTTACAACACCCATATTAGTATTCCCAGATTGGAACAAGCCATTTCATGTTCATGTGATGCATCTGGCATCGCATTGGGCATTGTCTTAACGTAGCTAGGAGAAGGGGGTATCGATCATCCAATCGTGTACTCCAGCAGAAAGCTATCTACAGCAGAAAATAACTATACCACTACTGAACGAGAAGGATTAGCTATGGTGTATGCTCTACAGAATTTCAGGAACTACCTGTTGGGTGCCCCATTCAAGATGTTCACTGACCATTCCTCTTTAAAGTACTTGGTCAATAAGTCGGTGTTAGGGGGAAGGATCTGTAGATGGTTACTTCTGTTTCAGGAGTATGATTTTGAAATCATTGTAAAACCAGGAAGATTAAATGATGGACCTAATCATCTATCGTGAATAGACTCAGGAGAAGAACCAAGTAATTTAGAGGATAATTTTTCAGATGCACAATTGTTCTCCATCCAGATTGCAGATGAGTATTACGCAGACATTATACACTTTCTCACTACAGGATGGGCACCCATTGACTTCACTAAGCAACAAAAGAAACAATTAGTTGTGAAAGCAGCAGACTTCACTTTGATCACAGGACATCTATATAAGTTAGGTCTAGACGAAGTCTTACGCAGATGTGTGATGCCACATGAGAAAGAGGCCATCATCAGAGAAGCACACTCAGGTGCCGCAGGAGGTCATTTTGCAGGAAATCCAACTGCTCAGAAAATCCTGACAGTAGGGTTATGGTGGCCTACTTTGCACAAAGACACTAAGGAATTTTGCAGATGTTGCAATATCTTCCAGAGGGTAGGAAAACCTTTGAGGAGAGATGAAATGCCACTGCAACCACAGATTACGCTGCGGGCATTTGACAAATGGGCTATAGACTTTGTGGGTCCTATTAACCCACCAGGAAAATGAATTGGTGCAAGATACATCATCACAGGAACAGAATACCTCACTAGGTGGGCAGAGGCTAAAGCAGTAAGGAATTGTGATGCTGATACAACTTCACAGTTCATTTTTGAAAACATCATTAGTAGATTTGGATGTCCAGTAATTTTGATGAGTGATCAAGGCACACATTTTTTGAACCGCACTATTGAGGCCTTGACGGAGGAATTCCAGATCCAGCACCATAAGAGCACTCCCTACCATCCTCAAGCTAATGGTATGGTGGAGGATTTTAACAAGATTCTAGAAAATGCCCTTACTAAAATCTGTAACAACCAAAGAAATGATTGGGACCTCAGGGTTAATGTTGTATTATGGGCTTATAGGACTACATGCAAGAAACTTACAAGACACACACCTTTCAACTTGGTGTATGGACAAGAGGCTGTTATGCCTATGGAATATATTATTCCCAGTTTAAGAGTTGCTCAAATTACCGAGATAGCTGATACAGATACGATGAATGAAAGACTAGCATAGCTGCTTGCCTTAGAGGAAGACATATTCATCGTAGGATTCCATCAGAAAGTGTAGAAGGCATGAGAAAACGCTTGGCACGACAGACACATCAAGAGAAAGAGTTTTCAGATAGGAGACCTAGTGCTCCTGTATGACAGTAAGTTTGTTAAATTTCCAGGAAATTTCAAGACGCATTGGTTGGGGCCATATCAGATACAGTATGTTACAGAAGGAGGTGTTGTTCAACTCAGCAAACTGAATGAGGAGCTTCTTCCTACGTTGATTAATGGCAGTAGGCTCAAGATTTATAGTGACAGCCACTCCACCTCTCAGCCCTAGTAACAGACAGTTTAAACAGTACAGATGTCCAGTGTAGTTGAAAGGAGGCATCGCACCGGGAATGGGTTTACACATGGAAAAAAAAAACCCAAGTATGCGAGATCGCATCAGAAAAGTTATGTTGCGTAAGTCATAGGACGCTTGCGGATTTCATGCCAACACTTTGGTTTGAGACGATGCGGTGTAAAATTGCAGCAATGGGATGTTCCCCGTGCCACGTAGACCATTTTGAAAAGAGACAGAGGGCCAGTCACTTCACCTTCTAACAAGCAGTTAATGTAAAAATGACCGGTATACGATTTGGCAACAGTATAATAATTTTTCCAGATTTGGTAAATCTTCGACAAGACCAGTGCCTACACACAAGTTTCAAGGAAAATTTGATCGAATTTCAGCAATTAATGAGGATCGAAATGATGGGTATTGTCTTGTCCATGCAATTAATACCACCGATGGTTCCAGCCTAGATGACCGTTTCTGCAGAGATTATCACCTTCGTTATAAATTCGAAGACCATTCAGACAGAAGGGTTATTTTTGTGATTTCTGACAGTACAGAGCAATTTGACGATTTTTCCCTGTGAAGAGATAACCCAGTTACAGAGTACTAGTTTACCCCAATTTTGCAACCATTGCCAGTCCAGAGTATTGCACCGAGTGGTCTCTGTCCGAGACGGAGCCTTTAGAGGACATTGTGCAAAGATTCCAGCGTGGTGGCCTCAGGTCTGCTATGACGCCGCCGCCTAGGGTTGTGAAATTAGGTACATCATAGGTCAGACAGCCTCCAAGGATGAGGAGTCAAGCGCAGGATGTATAAGATGTCATCAATGTCTTTGCTGCAGAGAAGTAGAAAGACGAGAAGATCACTGAAGATAAGAAAACAGAGCAGAAGAATGATGAGAAGAAATCCATAGCCAGGAAGAAAGTAAAAATGAGAAAAAGAAGGCAACGGGAGAAGGAAGCTGACCTATCTCATCATCTAGGAGAAGAACAAGAGATTGCAGAGGCAAAGAAATGAAAATATGAAGATCATAGGCAGCATGAAAACCTGAAGCGATTTGCTGAGAAGAAAAGTGAAAAGGGAAACAAACCCAACAAGCAGAACTTCAGAATGCAGACAAAGGCTTGTTCTCGGAATGGAATTCATGGTTTGTATAGTTTTCATATGAAAGGATCCAGACCGAGTGAAATGTTTAAGAAGGCTAGAAGATACAGATTTATATTTTCTTTGGGATGCAAGTTCTAACCCAGCTAGAGAGGAGTTCTCCTGATACCAGGGATTTGAATCCTTATGGTAGGAAAAAATGGATGGCAGGTCTGCAAGCGACGAGAGCGATAGCATGACAATAAGGTAAGGAAAGGTAAGAGAGACCTATGAACTAATTTTACAGAAGACGCCAGCATTAGTCAAGCTATGCTTGAAACGGCACAAGAGTGTGTTGAAGCTATGAACAACGAAGTCGCAGGACTTTGAGTGAGATTCACAAGGACTTCACAGGAAGCCAAGGAGAAGCTGTAGCAGGAGAAGCTAGCTGATAGTGGCTCAGGGACGGGCCATAAGTAAGTGTTACGGGACTGTTGGAGCAGGGTCCTGCAGCTACAGGAAAAGCTGCTACATCGGGACAGGGAAGTCAAAGAAGAACAGTACCTGAGCGGCCGAGAAGAGAGAGCTCAACCACTGCACTTAAGGCAGCGATGAAGACAGGAGGGCTTAGCTACCCTCATAAAGGAAAAGGAGAAATGGGCCGAGGCATTGAAGATGAAGGACAGAAGCGGAGCGACCGAGGAAGTGGCGCCCATACCCACGATCAGCGCCGGGAAGCGTGGAAGACTGCAGAAAGCTGTGGTGTGACGGAAAGCAGCAGCTCAAGTATAGATAGGCTGACTTTTGCAGTTAGGGTTTTTGGGGTTACTGTTGGGACAGGCCCACAGTGTTGTAATGGCGAGACCTTTGGGTCGCCTATATAAGAATGTATTATGTATTGTAAAAGGTTATACAATAAGACAATTGGATAGTTGTTTAGACAGTTAGACAGTTAGCCTTCTGAGTCATTTAGCTAGCTAAGTGTCTCTACTATCTCAGTATTGTAAGAATCAAGATCTGGTTCTGTTATTCCATCTGTATTATCTTACTGTAACCAGTAGTCGATTCCTTGAGCATGTATGTAACAATCCATGGGGATTGAACAATCCGCAGGGATTGAGAGAGAGATAGAGAGAGAGAGAAGAAGAGTATATTGTAAGAGAAGGAAATATAAGAGAAGAGATCTAAGAGAGAAGGGCTCCCATTGGTGTGCATGGAGTTTCCCAGAAGATCTCAAGCTGCATATCAGGTTGCAGCGGAACTATGTTTAATCTCTCAAGATATAATATAAAAACCAATTCCCATGGACATAGCTTCCCCCTGGAGGTGAACCACATAAAATCAGTGTGTTGTGTGACTGTTCATGTGAATGTGCTTTATTTATCTGTTATCTATTATTCATTTCATAAACTTTACTACCAGTTAATGAATGAGTGAATGTATGTTATCTTTAGTTACAGTAACATGGAAGATTAACTATGAGTTGAATCTGTTAAGTTTTCTGTATACGAGTTCTTAGTACTTGATGCGCGATAGTTGCAGTTACAGTGTTAAGTGATTTCTGCATATTGGTTCAGCAAGTTGAGCATAGTTGATGTTAAGTATATTAGACTGTAGAAGTCTAAGTGAGGCTATTAGCTTAACTATTATACTAAGAGAGGGAGCCTTTGGACCGTGAGAGTCATATTAAAGCCCTACTGTAAAGGATATCACAGTGTAGAAAGGTGATATCGCACTGACAGAGGAACTACGGTGTGAGATATCGCAGGTTAAGAGCGAGCAGAGGAGATAGTTTGCGTATCGCGCTAGCATCGGTGATGCGATAAGAGATCGCTCCCTCCCAGGGCCAGCGAGTAAGGAAGGTCACCATTGCAGAGAGATCCAGATGACTGAGAAGAGTCGCGTGAACCACCAGGATGCCACAGAACCTAGTTGAAGACACCTGAGTCTTCAGCCAACCCATCCAAGATCACTTCGGGTGAGACTTCAGACCGTTCTGCGGTCTGTTGCCGAAAGGGCCAGTGAGCTAGGGGTTTTGTTGGTACATTAAAGGAAACCCGGGTCTGCCCATAGAGACCAACAACCAACATACCCATAATATAAGGATTAAAGGGCCTGTAGATTGTCAACCATCACCCACACCTAGGAACATTCCTCAACCGATGAATCAACATCCTGTAACTCAAGGTATGGATCTCCAGTATGACATCATTGACGATCTCAAGAAACAAAGGGAAAACATTAGCATGTTTGATTTATTGAAAATTTACCCTATGCCTAGAGGTTCAATACTCTCAAATTTAACAACTTCATCAAATACCAATTCTAGAAGAAATCAGCTCTTTGTACCTACAGTAAATAACCTCGATCCTTCAACCAGTAAAGCAACAACTAGTTTCAATGCCAATATCAAAACAACTGCTGATAAGGATGCACTGATAGGTAAGAACTCCAAATCTACAACTCCTCCCTTCCTACTAACGTTCGAAATATTCAATCAGAATGTCCATAATTGTATGATTGATTCTGGAGCTTCATCAAACATTATGCCTTATTCAGTCTGCAAGAAACTGAATGCTAAGCCCACACCTTGTGAAATTCAAATCAACCAACTAGATCGATCTAAGGTGAAAATTGTAGGATAATTGAAAGGAGTAATGATCAAAATGGCCACTAATCAATAGTTCTTCCAGGTCATTGATGTAGTGGTGGCAGACATACCCAATGTTTATGGGTTTTTCTTAAGTCATGACTGGTCTCAAGCTTTAAAAGGATATTTTTCAACCGACTGGTCACACTTATGGTTACCTAAAAATGGGTGACCAAATCAGATTAGGATTGACAGAGAAAGGTACATGAAACACACAGTGACTAAGATAAACTCCCCCAATGAACCGATCATGTTTAGTGATTCTATTTTAGGGAACTATGGGTATGATTCAGATTTGGGGAGTTTCCCTGCACTTGAATCTGTATTTGATGATTCTGTAAATAAATCAGAAATTTTACATTGTGATTTTCTAGAAGCTTCTCCCAGTTTGATTAACACTATGAATAATGTAAATAATGTAGTCAGTCTTGTTGATAAACCTTGGCATTTTTACTTTGATGGTTCTCGATCTAAGGAAGGAGCAAGAGTGGGTTGCATGCTCCTAGATCCTATAGGAAACAAACATATGCTATCTTGTAGGCTTGGATTTATCTACATAAATAACACATCAGAATATGAGGCCCTCATCTAGGGACTCAAGAAGGTGTTGGATTTGAATGTTAAGGTTCTAGTTGCATTCGGCGATTCTGAAATCATTATTTTGCAAGTCTGCAATTCCATTCATTGTTTATCTAATCATTTGCAAAGTTATCAAAAGGAGGTATGGAACCTAATTTAAGCATTTGATGCTTTTACTATCGATTCTATTCCTCGTTTTCAGAATCAAGAAGCTGACCTCTTGGCGAATGTAGCCTCACAGCTCATTCCATCAGAAAATCTTTCTCCCAATGTTTTTTTCTGTTGAACTATTATTTAGACCGTCAATCCTCGACAACATCACTAACTGGCATGTCTTTAATGATGATTCACATATTATTGACTTCTTAATGGGAGAATATGATTTTAAAGAATCAACAATTGATGAGATCACACATGATGAAGATCTGCATAATTTCTCAATAATCCATCCACCTCATCATGTTGACCATCTTTTGAGCTAGTAAATTCGATCCCTACGTCGGTTCTTAGACTTGAAAATTTTTATGACCTACATGATAAGTTTAAAGGAGTGCCTAATTGCAAAATGAACATTTCTAACATGCATTATGAAGCCCTAAACTTAGGCACGGAAGCAAATCCTCAAAATATCAATTTAGGATCAGACTATACCCAAAATGAAAAATCAGCCTTTCTGAAACTGTTTAGTGAATTTAAGGATATATTTGCATGGTCATACGATGATCTAAAGTCTTTAGATACACAAATCATACAACACGTAATCCCTATGAAACCCCAGTAGAAACTAATGAAAATGCACTGTGCCTTAGAACCAGTGGTAAAGAAAGAATTGAATAAATTGCTTGCCACCCAGATTATATTTATTGTACGCCATATGCAGTGGGTGGAAAACTTTGTTCCTGTTAGGAAGAAAAATGGAGATATTAGGTTGTGTAGATTTCTGAAACTTAAACCGATCATCGGAAAAGGACAACTATCCCATTCCACCCATGGAACAGATCCTCTAGAAGGCATCAGGTGCTCAGATGCTGTCTTTATTAAATGGGTTTTTTTGGTACAATCAGGTTAATCAGGTTCTAGTTTCTCCTGCAGACCAGCTAAAAACTACTTTTAGGACCCCTTGGAGAACCTATGCATACATGAATATGCATTTCAGATTGATAAAAATTGGGGCTACATTCCAAAGGACAATGTATCTTGCTTTCAAAGGTTTGATCAATCACTCTATTGTTGTCTATTTAGATGACATTGCGGTGTTTTCAAAAAACATATCTAGTCACATTTCACACTTGCGCAAAGTGCTTGAACATTGCAGAAAGTTCGGTATTTCTCTTAATCCTAGAAAGACAATATTTGCAGTAATCAAGGGAATTTTGCTAGGATTTGTAGTGTCAAAGGAAGGGATCATGATTGACCCAGAAAGAACCGAATCTATCTCTAGGATTCCTTTCCCTTCTACTAAGAAAGCCATGCAATCCTTTATGGGAAAGATAAATTTTGTGAGAAGTTTTGTCCCTAGTTTTTATGAAATTGTGCGCCTGCTGCAGAATATGATAAAGAAAGACAGTAATTTTTCATGGGGAGATAAAGAGAGAGACTCATTTATCATAATTAGAGATTCCATAGCTGAGGCACCTGCACTCGTAATCCCCAACTTTAGAAGAGACTTTATTCTCTATACTTTTGCTTCTGACATATCTTACGCAGCTGTTCTTACTCAGAAGAAATAGCAGGAGGATGAAGTACCTATCTCTTTCATGAGCTCGAATTTGAAAGGAGCTGAGTTGAACTACCACGAAGTGGATAAACAGGATTTTGTTGTGTTTAAGGAACTAAAACATTTTCGGCCCTATCTCCTGAAATTGAAAACCAAGGTAATTGTTCCATTCTCTACTATGAGAAATTTGTTAGTTTAGAAAGATCTTGGAGAAAAAAGAATGGCTTCTCTACAGGAGTATGACCTGGAGATTAAACCCTCTCAATTTGTATGTGGGTTGGGGTTGTGCAAATTGGTAGCTGAATCAGCACATCTTCCTACTGACCAGAATGGCATGTCTTTAGATGATTCATTGTTGCAAAAGGAAGCCCGTTTTATCCCAGATCCTGCCTCTTCATGGTATACTGATATTCAAACTTATCTTAGAACTGGCAGTGCTCCAGACCATTTGGAGCCAAATAAGAAGAGAGTTGTAATATTAAAATCAGCACCCTACCAGTTGGTAAATAATGTACTTTTCAGGAAAAATGCAGATGGAGTTTTGGTTCGCTATTTAGAAAAAGAGGAATCTGATTCAGTATTAAAACAGCTACATGATAGGCCTGCTGGTGGCCACTTCGGTGGTGATACTACCACTCATAAAGTTTTAAGGGTAGGTTATTTTTGGCCAAAATTATTTAAAGATGCCCATTCTTTCATAAGAAGGTGTCAAGATTGTCAGACTGCATCTGGCAAAGTAAAAAAACCAACATTTCCTTTATAGCCTGTGGTGGTGGATAGGCCTTTCCAGTAGTGGCGAATGGATATCATGGGACCAATAAATCCCTCCTCCTCTCTTCAGCATAAGTACATTATAAGTACCACCGATTATTGTACTTGATGGTCTGAAGTGGAACCATTGCAGGTGGTTAAGAGAAATCAGGTATTGCATTTTCTTGAAACTAACATAATTACCAGATTTTGGGTGCCAGAGTCTCTCATTTTTTATAACGCATATTATTTCTCTTCTGGAGAATTAACTGAATTTGCATTAGAAAATGGACTCAGAATCAGATATTCGGCAAGCTATCATCCATAAGGAAATGGCCTTGATGAATCAACGAATAAGAACTTGCTGAAAAATCTGAAGAGATCCATAGTTGAACATCATAGGAATTGGCACACTATTCTATACCAAGTCCTGTGGGATGATAAGGTTACCCCAAAATCATCTGTTGGTAACTCTCCTTTATTTTTGGTATATGCAATGGAGGCTATTCTTCCTCCAAACCTATTTCTGCCTTCATTACAGCTCGCATGATCTGTACAAGAGACAGAGTGTTCATCCATTGAAGAAAGAATCAACATGTTGTTAAAATTGGAAGAAGAGAGAGAGAATGCTAAACGACATTTCTCAAAGCATCAACAAATTGTTAAATCATGTTTTGATCATGGCTCATCCTCGAATAGGGAATTACAAGTAGGTGATCTAGGATTGAAATGGGACAAAGCACATGAGGAAAAAGGGGAATATATAAAATTCCAATGTCTCTAGTTAGGTCCATACGCGATAGTAGAAAAAACTTGGTCCTAGTACTTTCCATTTGCAGACTTTGTAAGGACAAATCGATACCCTCCCGGTAAATGGGCATATCCTTAAGAGGTATTTTCAGTAACCCCACATCATTAAATCATTCTCATTGTATATTTTCGTTGTGTATATTTCTGTACATATTTATCGTTTCATTCTGATTTCTACATCTATTGAATCGAATGATCTTGTACTTGTTGATTATCTTTCATTCGTCGTCATGTTTACTTACTTGAAATTTTAGATGATAGATAATACAAAATAATTCATTTTCTTTGAAATCATTCATTGCACATAAATCCACATGCTTATCTCTGTAAATATTTGCTTCATTCGACACATCTTCCATCTTTTCTCATACATTTGGCACGAAGTATTTGACATGGTGTTAAGGACGATCCTGATGGTGAAGTATGTCAAACTGAAATGACTAGAATACATATCAGATCATAAACACTGATTTTGGCTGGGAGTATCTGATGTCTCACAAGTGATTTGGTTTCAAACTTGTCTTAGTTTTCGACCTATACAATTTTTCTTTTACCAATCCTTGATTGTTGTCTCTAGATGCCTTTCTATAAACCAATATCTCAGGAAATTTATTTACTAGTTCCAGTTGATGTATACTAGGCTTGAAGATTAGTTGAAGATATCTAGTCATCTTTAAGATGTCTTAAGAAGTATGTGGTTTTCTCACTCATTTTTGTAAATATCTCTGGTCACCTAGCCAGGGAAATAGCATTGAACTAAAGGTCAATATGAAAGAGGTTAATCAAGAAACAAAAGGTCTCATCATGAGTCGGTATGTTTACGATCATAGGTTCTATTGGAATGATGTTGTCAAAATCTGGTCACCAAGCCAAGACAACGACTCTCAGTCGAATAAACTGAGAGGCAGGAATTCTCATCACGAGCTAGCCTTATCACTTTCTAGTATGATTGGTGAATAAGGCTTTCATCATTTGGTCACCAAGCTAAGGTAGTATTCCTGATTAATTTTTTTCATATCTATCCCCATGTATACAATCTGTATATATATACTTAAAAAAAATGGATAATTAAAAGTGAATAATGTCTGCTACTTTTGCTTGAATGAGAAGAAAATCAGCTAATGTTCTCGAGAAGCTACATCTATACTAGTATTGGCTAACTTGTCTTTGGTCTTATAGATTTACATTGGAATCAAGTTATTCTACTCTATACCTGCCTAAGGTTGAAATGGACCAGGAATACCTAGATAATAGCTATAGGCTCATTGTTGAAGAATATATTGAGGTCTGGTTATATGTTCAGATTGGTTTGAAAATTTATCACTTAAGCAAGTGTTTGATACTTTAAATACCTCATCTTTGATTATCTTAATTATGGACGTTGTTTTCACAGAGATAATTGGTTTGGTCCCAGCACGTCGCCATTTGTTAGCAAGCAAAACCCTCCAGAGCAATTTGAACATAAAAATTCAAATTTATCATTTCATCAATTTTCTAAATGACATTATATATCACAACCTTAATCAACACTCATCAATAAATATATTAGGAGTGCCTTCCGAATCTTTGATTCTAAAGGTACTCCCAATAGAAGTTGATGAATTGATTGATTTAGGGGGATTAGCATCGGCTTACATCTAGATTGAATTTCTTGTATTTAGTTTCTCATTTCTTCTTGATCATTTGTAAAGTTCATAATCCTGAAAGTTAGCAACTCCTAATTTTATAATATCGATCATTCATGCAAATTCAAGGTCAAGCAAATTTATTACATCAATAGTCTTGACTGTTAACCTAGTAAGTTGATACATGATATGACATTTGTTTTTCAATTTATATCTATGGTATAATGAGCTCATCCACTTCCAAAACATCTATCTCATCATAATAATCATGGGGATAAAATTTTATTTCATATTGATATCACAAATTCCCCATTGTTATACACTTGTCCTCATTTATGAACTTTGTATCTTAAAATGAGATAAGATTTATGGGATTATGAAATTTTTAAATGATACCTTGAGGTAAAGTCAGTGTTAAATTCCATCAGAAGTGGCTAAAATGATTCTCAAAGGTTGGGTATGGGTTTGTCTACATTTACTAATTGTTCCTCATCATTGCAATATCAACCATGATTTTAATTTAATCAATTGTATATTTTATTATTAATCTTGGTATTATTTATATTTGATGTTGAAAGATTATGTGATGGTAACCATATTAACTTATGTTTTGAAGTAAATATTAAAGATTATTGGTTTTACTAGGACATCGCATTGATATGAGAACGTGTTAGTCAATATTGGTGTTATTATGGAAATTGAGGGTTTTGATATCTGCGTAATCCAATTGTCTGCCATCTGTTGATTTGCAATCATGCAAGCATCACTCATAGTTATTACCCACTTGATTTTTCTGAAGCTCATTATTGCATGGTAAGTGTTCTACAATTTCCATTAACTTGTCAATTCAAAGGCATGATGACCCTGCGTTCCATGACTGGGCATGAAGGTTCACAGTACCTTGGTGAAATGAAGATGTTTGGTGTTTCTTGTTTATCTATATGAATCTAGGATAGATCGACTGTGTTTCTTAGTTTAGGTTTTGAAAATCCATGAAGCCTGTGTAATTGCTATTATGGCCCCTATTTCAAGATTTGAGCTCATGGGTGATGAATATTTAGAGGCTGCTCCTGAATGTCATGAATTGGTGGTAAAGGTAGGATTGTTAGGGTTTCTGTAGAAATTCTCTGGTTTTAACTTGGAAATTTCTAGGGAATTCACAACGTCATTTGATGGTATGAAATCACAGGTAGGAGATATCGTGTTGCAATTGATAGAGGAGTTCGTCGCTCAGGCTATAGGTTTTCCACAGGTAGGAGAACATTGGTATAAGGGAAAACATGTGAAGAATGATGATTGGAAGGAGTTCTTGACTCTAGCTAACTAACAAATGAAATATAAGTCTGGTTTCCCTTCTCAGCTACTAAAGAAGAAATGGAATTCTCTGCTCAAACTTATTATCAGGTATGTCACCTGTGAAGGTCGAATTTCCCAAACCCAGTTCTATCATCTTTGAATATTAATGATTTTTTAAAAGGGCATCCTATGAATATGCCATATCACTTCTTAAGTAGTTTGCAGAAGATGGCTTGTGTTTATCAGAGTAATGTTGGGGATAAGGAACAGATCCTATTTCATCATGGGCTTATTAAGATACTTGTTTCCTACTGACTGGGAGAATTGGGAGATTATTGGGAATCATTTCTTGCCCATAATGAGTTTGGGGAAAATGATGAGTGGCCTTGTTGGAGGTCCAAAACCAGGTGAAGACGTATCAAGACAGAAGTAGGTGGGCCTGAGTTAGAAGAATTTGACTCCCAAAATGATCTTGACAATGAGATATCTGAACCCGATCTAACCCTAAGTGACAGTGACCTTAAGGTTGAGTCTGAGGTAAACCCTGAGACACATGTTGATGATTCTAGGCTTCAAATGAGTAAACCAGTGATTACAGCACCATTTCCAAATGATGGCCTTCCTTATTCACAAAAAAACATCAGTCATAAACCAGTCAAAGATGAAGTTAGTAAGGTGCTGAGTAATTGGGCAATTCGTTGAACCATTCATAGCATGACAGTCGCGCTCTTTGCAAGTAGAGATTTAAGTGTAGGGGATGCCCCTGTCATTGAATTGAGCAATTCTTCAGAGTCTCAGCCCAATGAAGCTCCATTTGGTCTAACCATTCTTGTTCTGAAGTACGTATATGTATATGAAACTAACATTGGGGATGTCCAACAATTAAATCCTAGGCTTAATGTAGATGAAGAAATCGACCAGAAGCCATGTACAGGGGTGAGAGGTATTGGGGAGCCAAATGCAGGAGAAGTAGAGAAACCTAATCAAATTCCCTTTGCTCAGGTAATATCATCCTTGGAAACTGATTTGAAAGAGGCTCAGGTTATTAGGGCATTTGCTATGGAAGAAATTGCAAGCTTGAAAGCTGATTTGACTTCCTAGGTTGATAAGTGGAATCTATTGAGGGTAAAGAAGCTCATATATAAAGCTCAAGTTAAAATTATTCTATCAAAAAATCAAAAATTGATCAAACAAAACAAGATTTCCCATATGAGAGCTGTTAGATTTAAGGCCAAATTAGATGAAGCAAGACAGAGTGTGCCAATTCGACTTTCTGTTGAATCAGCCCTCATAACTTGGTATATTTCTTTGTTGTATGAAGTTCAATTTTGTTTTATGATTTAAAAAAATTTCAGGCATACAGATGATTTTAAAATCGGCTTCTATAGGCTATTGATGTCCTATATTTTTCAGATCTCGTTCTTGATGCAAAGAGTTTTCGTTTATTTTTATAAGGATACCTACATAATTAAAATTCTACAGGCATCCTATTTATTTTTATATATGTTGATATTTTCACTTTTCTAACTGATTTTGTTTGAAAATTCCAGGTGTTAAGGAGTAAACATGCTGAAGGTTGATGTTGTGCTACAATTTTGGGATTCGACTAGCTGGAGTTTACTCATTAGAATATGCCCTGAACATGCAACTGTTTGCTACTTTGTTGATTCTACATGTCTATTTTTGAGCATCATCAGTTGATGGATTGTCGAATATAGTGATGCCTCATGCAAGGGAATAATGATACTGGATTTTATCTAGTAAGTTAGTTATTTTCTTTCCCATTATTCCATCCTACTTGTCACTCAACGACATACCTAGAATCATGGCATTTCTTTTGCTCTATATTTGGATAGGAATCCATGTAGTATCATGGAAATAGGGTGGTT
The DNA here is from genome assembly GCA_001517045.1 of Pseudotsuga menziesii. NCBI lineage: Eukaryota > Viridiplantae > Streptophyta > Pinopsida > Pinales > Pinaceae > Pseudotsuga > Pseudotsuga menziesii. The sequence continues at coordinate 447,806 of LPNX010333830.1, read as the reverse complement.
AGTTGATTAGTAGTTGGTTTGTCCCCTATATAAACAAGTTCCAAACATTGATAAAGGGTTCGATTTCTGAGACATTTGGAGAATTGATATTATACAGTATTATACTTTATTCTGTTGTGTTGGTGTTCTTGGAACTTCTTCTAAGGATTAATGAGTGTTGCAGGATATTGAAGACCCTAGCTAAGTCTTTAAAACATCTGTATTGTGTTACTGATTATTCTCTTTTGTTATCTTTACTTTCATATATATATATATATCTTTTTATTATATGTGAAATATTTTTAATGGACTTTGAATGATTACGCTTGCATGAAATATAAATGGTTTATTATCATGTTGAGATGAATGAACTTCTTCATAATTTCAATTCTTTATAAATCTATTTTTTTAATAAATTTCTAACTTGCAGGTCGAGCTTGTTTCATTTACAAGTTAGTATATGATTATATTCATATGTTTCAGGATTGTGTATCTATTTAATATCATTGATATTAGGTTTTAATGTCTGTTTCAATTATTGTACAATGGAGTATCATCTTATTATAGGATTATTGAGATTTAATTATGTTATTGGAGACTTTTCTACCAATCCAGAATTGTTGATCATCTTTATGCTTTAAAACCTTTCATCAAATTAATAACTCATGCTCTTGGCCGAGATAGGTAATTTGCATTAAGATTATCATAGAGCAGAATTAGGAGATGTTAATTTCTTGCATTTAGTTTTAGGTAGTTTATTTTAGAATTAGTTGGTTATTTAGTTTGATTTCTTTGTTTTGATTAGGAGATTGATTTAAGCAAATATCACACACACACATACCCTTGAGAGACTCTCTATTTGGAGAGCACATCATACAGGTAGTAGGGCCTTGATCCTGTGAAGGAAAGTTACTTTAAACACATACAAGATTGCATTACGTCGAGTGTGTGGGTTGTCTTTCTGTAAGTTGTCCTAGGTCAATTTTTTCGGCCAACACCTAGGGATATGCCTGTAAGTGATAAACTCAAATGACCTCTCTAATAAACGCACTCTCCAAAATAAATGGAGGAGTACATATTTTTTGATGGTATAGACATGGTTTAGAGGACAAAACACTAATTTCAAGTCCATAAACACTACCAAATCATGAATGTCTCGAGATGTAGCCTCAGTCAGTAGACCTATCACTTCTTGATACTCAATGATGTTGTTGGTAGCTGGACCAATACAAACTACTCCTGAACAGATCAATTCATGAGTCAGGGAATATAGAACGCAAGGAGTTGAAGCAAGGTTCAGGGTGTGATGGCAAGCACCATTAGCGAAGCTAAAAAAATCCATCTGATCTGCATAACCAAAACATGGTATAAATAGTTTGGACACTAAAATCAACACCATATTGAAAATAGAAAACACACTAAAAGTCAACACTATACATATATACAAGGTACCATAAAAAAAATGATTTAAGCATAGTACCTCTTCAGGTACAATCCATTACGAGGTTGCCCGAATGGTATCCTGTCATAATCCACGAGCTCATAAGCCCCTTTCTATAAAACTTTGCTAATGACAAAGGGACCATACCACATTGACTCAAACTTCCCTTTTCCTAGTTTATTATGTCTTTGATTGTAGGTCAGAACTAGGTCACCTTCATTGAAAACATGAGGTTGAATAGATTTATCATACTGTGCCTTAACGCATTTCTTATGTGCCTCATTAGCTAAGGAAACATCTCTTCTAGTTCCATCAAGACTATTCAAGTATATAAATATTTCTTCCTTGGTGGAAGTGTTTGGCAGAAGTTCTACCGCAAGTTTCAGTGACGGAATCTAGTGTTGGATAGGAAGGACAGCTTCTAGTCTATAAACTAACTAGAAAGGTGTGAAACTAGTTGCTATTTTTACTGAAGTTCTGTAATTCCAAAGAGAAGAAAAGAGAGTCAGGTTCCATTTGTATTTATGATCTTCAACCATACTCCGCAACATAGCTTTTAAAACTTTGTTAATGGCCTCGAACTGACCATTAGCTTGCGGATAATAAGGAGTTGAGTTTTCTTGGCAAAAACCCAGCTTAGCACTTAAATTGGTCATCATCTGATTCCAAAAATGTGATTTGTGGTCAGTGACTATAGACTGTGGGACTCTAAACCTATCTATCACGTGGTTGAATAAGAAGAGGGAAGTAGTCTTACCATCCTTTTCATATGTAGGAATAGCCTCAGCCCATTTCATGAAATAATCAACGGCTATGATGATGTAACCATGCCCCCAGTCGAGGTAGGCTTACAATGCATAAATTCAATACCCCATTTGTCAAAAGGGCCAACCACAATGACGGGGTGTAAAGGAGCAGGGTCGGTACACTTTTTTTGATAGAAATGTTGTCAGGGTGGGAATTTCTTAACAACCTCATGACAATCTTTGAATATTGAAGGCCAGAAATAGCCAACGCAAAGGATTTTCTGGGCTATAGCCATCCCAGAAAGATGACTGCCACATGCTCCATAGTGGCAATCATTAAGGACATGTTTAGCTTCTTCTTGTGTAAGGCATCGTCGGAGAATGGGATCAAGACCACGTCTATACAATGTATCATTTAATATGAGGTAGTAATTCACGTGGTGATGGATATGACGATGATCATCACAGGATATATTGGGATGAAATATTTGAGTTTGGAGATAAATTATTAAATATCCATACCATGTATCGGTTGTGCCTATCAAGAATAGAAATTCATCTGGAAATGAATCACTAGGCTCAATATCCATCAAAGCATAGGGAAGGTCACACATCAGATTTGCAAAGACCAAGGATTTCTTTGAAGTGGCCTTGGAAAACTCAAGGTCAAATTCCTATAGGATGACAATCCAATGGGAATATTTTCCCCCTATCACCTGCCAAGTCAGGATTTAGTACATAGGGTTTTGATCTGCAAGTACCATGGTAGTGCGAAGCAAGATGTAATGACAAAATTTCTGAACAGAAATGACCATAACCAATGCTAATTTCTCCACATGCGAGTATTGGGTTTTAGAATCAATGAGATTCATACTAGCATAATATATCACGTGTTCCTGACCGTTGGGATCTTCCTACACTAAAACCATTCTAATGGTAGTAGTGGAAGCAGCAACATATAAGAGAAATTCCTTTGAATAATCTAGGGGGTGTATCACAGGTGAATGAGTCAGAACGTGCTTGAGATTATCGAAGGCTCGATGGGCCTGGTCATCCCAGAATAATGGAGTATCCTTCCTCCGGAGACTCATATAACTGTGTGTTTTCTCAACGAAATTGCAAACGAAACGATGAAGAAAGTTTTCCTTCCCTTGCAAACTTTGGAGCTCAATAATGTTTGTTGGGGCAGGTAGGGCCAATATAGTAGTAATATTCAGTCGATCAATCCTGATGCCAACCTTAGAAACCATAAATCCAAGAAGACGTCTAGTCTCAATGCAAAAAACACATTTGTGTGGATTCAGTCGTATGTTATAATGACGACATCTCAGGAAAATGTCCCTAAGATGCCCACAGTGGTCCTCCTGTTGCTGTGAGTGAACTAGGAGATCGTCAAGGTATGGCTCCACGACTTTCTTAATATCGTGAAATGCATAGGACATCGCTGTTATAGCATATTTCACCACTCCAGGTGAATCACACTTTGTATGGCCTTCCCTTGTCCTACTGCAGACTCTTTAGACCCCATGGACCATATTTTATCCTTTGATGTTTCCTTGATCATCCCTAAAACTATATAAAAAATGATATACACGGATTTTTACCCGATAACCATGTACATACGCGGGTTTGACCCCTATAACCGCGTACATCGGGATGTGTGCATAGTCCTAATCCTTTTGGAGTTTTCCTTGACATGGATCCGACTCATTCAACTCCTGGCCTTCCATATGCCTTGAGATCGCTTGGATTCGACCCTTCATTATCCCTTGTGAAGCTATATAAGGAACCCCTTGGTACATTGAAGGCATATAGAGATATTGAAAGCAAAGAAACTATAGTCCATTGTTGTCGGAATTTATACTTGAGTCTGCATCCCTTTTTCCCTTTGGAGCACTGTTGTGTTCTTCCCAAGCTTTCCTTTTGCTAGTGAGCTTGCTATCGAGAGATGGAGGATTGAGGTGGTGGAGGCCCAAGTGGGGGATTCAGTTTCTCCGGTTCACAGACGTGCCATCAGAGGTTGTATCTATCTTGTAATCTCTGATTTATATTAATAAGAACTATCTTTTCCTGTCCAATGATGTGTATTTGATTGAATATTGTATCCATTGGAATATGTCAAATGCTTTTACATTATTGATTATATATGCTAGAATAGATCTAACACCATGATATATAGTATGCTTGTACTGTTTACTCGTTGTTGAGGAAGTATTATTTCAATTCAAGTTGAAGATTGGAAATCTCAATGGGGATCTACTTCAACCGTCCAGAATAAGGTACGAGGCCTGATCCTTTAGTGTTAGACATTTTATTTCTATTGCATATTGGGAAAGATTGATTTCTAGAGTCAAAGTTGTCTGTTGTAGTACCCCAAGCCATAGGAAGTTCTCTCCATAGGGGTAGTCATCTATGGCAACAATCTGTCGTCGCCACCATGGAAAGAAGTCAGCTAGATATGGGTTGGCCACCCTACCACCCCCCAGTCTATGCATAGCATCTGCCCAATGTCGTTGGGCCGGATCTCGAACCCCGTGGAGAGGAATGTCCACTCTAGGGCTCAATCCTGGAACGCGCTCAAAGAAAAATGTGCTCAATATGCTGCTGAACCCAAAGTTCTGTATCCTACCCGCCTTACACTCGCTGAGCTGGTGTTTCATGTTGCTCAGTAGTGTAGTACTCCAGTCGTATATTGTCGATCTCATACACTCCACCACGTAGAACATCAGTGGCCGCGAGGCCTGATGGAGTGAGGCTAAGCCTGCTATCCTGCCTAGCGTCAGTAGTATGGCCTTTAGGCCCAGCACCTGTATAGCATTGGTGGGGAGTTGACTCCCCACCTTCTCAATATCTCGGTAGCAGTACACAACTACACACTCATCGATAGTAAGCCCACCACCTGACCCACCTCAGGAATGAAGGTTCACCACCTCCCCTCGTCTAGATAGACCTGTGATAAAGTATATGTCTTCCACCTCTATGGTGAGAGACATCCCATCTATCCTGAAGGACTCTGAGTCTGGATCCCAATAGTTCACCGGCATCTCTACCAGTCTTCGTTTGGCCCTCAAACCACCAAGGCACCAAAACTTGTAGAGTCTGCATCTTCTAAGAGCTTGTTGAGCCATCACATCAGCCCTTATAGCTTCCTCTACCTCACCATGCTCGCGCTCTCTCCATTCTAGCACCATCCTACAAGAGAAATTTCCATATTGTCCATTAGATTCTTGTAAATTTACTTGCGCGACGTCATACGCGACTGTTTTGCAAACAGCCGCGTATGTACGTGGGTTCTAGCCTCTTTTCCGTGTATAGCCATCCATATACACAGAAAAATCTTCAATATCCATGTGGGCCGCAGAGCTCATGTAGAGATGGCCTAAACTACCTCATTTTACCATGAAAATCAACAAAAATTATATTGAAATGCATGAGGAGAGCATGAGTAACTACCTGGAAGAAACGGTTGTGAATTCCGCCGGCTGGATCTCCTCGAATTTGATGTTGAATATCAGAGCTCCGATGGGTAAAAGTTTCAAATGATTTATATTTTTTACTATTTATAGAAAAAAATTCAAATATTTGAAAATTTTTACCCCCTTTCCTATAGTTTTGACAGTTTGTAACCATTTTGGACCGTTTCTGACATAATTTGTGATGTAGAAGACCATTTTCAGTGTCGTTTCAGCCATTGGATTGACTCGTTCGTATTGATCTCATGCATAACGTCTACATTGGCATATAGGTTAGGTTCACCACCATTTGCATTTTGCATTACCTTATGACCATGTCACCATGACCTTAGGTACGAACCCACTCTATTATGTCATGGAACCTTCTTGCTGCTTTAGAAGTGGCATGATACGAGTGGTAGAGCTTCACCTCACATGGGTACTCTAGTTAGCCCCTTATTTGCATTTGGTGCCCATGTCGATGTTTTCTCCTTTAGGGTGTGGGAGTCCGTTGTATAGTATTGCCATGACATTTCGCAAGAGCCTCATACTCCTCTTGATCTTATGCTGGCCTATTTCCCTCCAGACTCCCCCTATGTCAAGTTGTGAATGCATTATCATGAGATTTTCCTGCCTTATTGAGCTTTATGCCGGCTCCCCTGACATTGTGTTTCAGCCATATAGCCCAAGCTTGTCTCATGTCTAGCCATGCAGAGCCATTTTCATATCCTTCGCAGCTTGATTCCCTTTTTACCGGGAGGGGATTTTCCCCCGAGTGTCAATATCCTTCACATGTATCCTTGCATTGAGCATAGGTATGTTCCACTGCTTGGAACTAGTTTGTTTTCCCTTATGACACTCATCTCCTCCTAGTTTGTAACTATAAAGCTAGTTTATTCTTTTTTCAAGCTTTTCAAATAACTGAAAAAGTCCAAAAAAATAAAAAAACCAAAAATCCGGACAAGGAAAGATGTTATCTTTGGCAGCTGTCGAGTCATGTTGCCTTCGAACAGAGCATTGTATATCACATCCATTGGTTGGGTTATAGTTTGACTTAGGAGTTGTACTCGTTTATCTGAGTTTATCTCCACCGACTGGTTAAGCTTCCAGTCCCTATGGAGTCTCTGTCGATGCCTCCTATGTCGCAGAGATGTTCCAGTTTTGTATATGAAGTCTATGCTGACTACATACAGTCACCATACATTGTTATGCTCTTCTTCGAAGGAAGTTGAAACCTGTGTCGGCCATTCCTCAGTTCTCTTGACTTTGCATGTCGGCCATTCCTGGTACAGTTACTGGTTCGTGCACTTTATGATCGAGTCCTTCCACATTAGACATCTTTGTTGAGTACCTCATGTTGGAAGATGGGAGATGCCTTAATACCCTCCTTCCAGTAGATTTCATCCCATCGACTTCAGATCATTTATTCTGGGATTGGAGTCTAGAGTCCTTTTGAGTGCCTTGAGACTTGCAGTCATCAGTGGCAAGTTCTCTCGCCATCGATAGTTTCTTGGGAATACATCAATGTCCCCTGATCGATGGATTCTCTCAAGTGTTCGACCTCAACACATCTATTCACACTTGTTAGTTTGCACTCTAGTACCTTGATTCCCATTTTCATTATTGGTGGGTAATCTCGCGTCTATTAACGGTATACATCAATGACCGGTAATTAGACGATGGACTACTATGTTCGACCTCGACACCTCTATTCACATAGTAGGACATGTACTCATAGTGGTTTGTGTAGAAGACCTTCTAGATTGGTGGCATCTCTTATATTCTACCTCCTTGATCGTGCCAGTGTTCATGAGATTTCAGCTCTTGTGACTTGATTCCAGTGTATGTCAGACATTTCCAGCCACTATGGAGATCATGGTCCTTTGTATATCTTCATCATGGAGATTCTGATCTATATATATTGTACATGGCGATGACCACATATGTGATATCATGTATTATGCCTATTCATGGCCATTGTACTCTTATGTATCCGGGACTGCTATATGTACTTGCATTTATATGCAGAGTTGTATCATTGTACTGTGCTGATTGGGTGGCTGGTCTTCCATTTGGGATCCTTCATCACTTCACTTCTGGGATGGACTTATAATGTATTTCAGCCATCGTATGACCCCTCTGACCTCACACATTAGGGGGCATCTGTTATAGCGGATTTCACCACTCCAGGTGAATCACACTTTGTATGGCCTTCCCCTGTCCCGCTGCAGACTCTTTAGACCCCATGGACCATATTTTATCCTTTGATGTTTCCTTGATCATCCCTAAAACTATATAAAAAATGATATACGCGGATTTTTACCCGATAACCGTGTACATACGCGGTTTTGACCCCTATAACCGTGTACATCGGGATGTGTGCATAGTCCAAATCCTTTTGGAGTTTTCCTTGACATGGATCCGACTCATTCGACTCCTGGCCTTCCATATGCCTTGAGATCGCTCGGATTCAACCCTTCAGTATCCCTTGTGAAGCTATATAAGGAACCCCTTGGTACATTGAAGGCATATAGAGAGATTGAAAGCAAAGAAACTATAGTCCATTGTTGCCCGAATTTATACTTGAGTCTACATCCCTTTGTCCCTTTGGAGCACTGTTGTGTTCTTCCCAAGCTTGCCTTTTGTGAGTGAGCTTGCTATCGAGAGATGGAGGATTGAGGTGGTGGAGGCCCAAGTGGGGGATTCAGTTTCTTCGGTTCGCAAACGTGCCGTCAGAGGTTGTATCTATCTTGTAATCTCTTATTTATGTTAATAAGAACTATCTTTTCCTGTCCAATGATGTGTATTTGATTGAATATTGTATCCATTGGAATATGTCAAATGCTTTTACATTATTGATTATATATGCTAGAATAGATCTAACACCATGATATATAGTATGCTTGTATTGTTTACTCGTTGTTGAGGAATTATTATTTCAATTCAAGCTGAAGATTGGAAAGCTCAACGGGGATCTACTTCAACCGTCCGGAATAAGGTACGAGGCCTGATCCTTTAGTGTTAGACATTTTATTTCTATTGCATATTGGGAAAGATTGATTTCTGGAGTCAAAGTTGTCTGTTGTGGTACCCCAAGCCATAGGAATTTGTCTCCGTAACAATCGCATGCTGGAATGTAGCTTCGATGTTCTTGATGCCAAAAGGTAACTTCCTATAGGAGAACGCTCCCAACAGGTATATAAATTCTATTTTGTGCTGATCAACGGGAAATATCTCAATTTGATTGTATCCAAAAAAACCATCCATGAACAAGAAGATGACACTTCAAGCATAGTTGCCGATAATCTGATCGAAATGCAGAGTCAAAAAATTGCCTTTAGGACAAGCTTTGTTCAGGTCTCAAAAATCGATACAGAATCTAATGGTGCCCTAATTTTTGTTCATAGGGACAATGCTAGATACCCATTTCATCAGGGCCATAGGATAAATAAACCCTGCCTTCAATAGTTTTTCTACTTCAGCTTTAATAGACATAGCCTTTCGGGGATGGACTTGACGTAATTTCTTCCTGACAGGTTTTTCTATGGGATAGGTTTTAATTTCATGAACCATAATAGATGGGTCTATCCCATGCATTTCTTCATAAGTCTAGGAAAAATATCTTGGAATTCCTTGAATAATTCCCTATATGCTTTAGTTTCTTCTGTTGAGCAGTTCTACCCTACATGAACATGCTCAATGGTTCCAGGTTTGACTGATATGTCAATCGGGGTTGTTTAGTAATGTCACATATATTTCCTTTGTATTCAGTATTTTGCAACAGTAAATTTGTTTGTGGAGTGTCAACAATATCAGTACCAATGAGAGATACAAAATCAAAATATGCAGAAATGGAATTGGGGAGGAACGAGGATCGATGATGATGATCCTCCCATATAGATTCATCCATACTCATAACCTCCATGATGGACTCATCTGATGGGAAAGTCTGGGAGAGATAATCCAGAGTAGGGAGAGAGGGTTCTAACTAGTAAGGCAGGTGGTAAGGATCTCAGGCCATAATATGAAGGTCATCAATATGGTCATCGGAAATAGATTGGACAGCATTATACATTGCTTCATATGGGCCAAGAGAGGATGACTTAACAACTTATTTTCCCTTTGTGCTATAGCCAGTTATGGAAATCATATTCACTGTTGCCACTTCTATACTAGTGGGAGCTGACAAAAACACACCCATAAGGGTAGAGTCCTTCAACATACCTACCCTAATCGACTGATAAGGAGGAGGGGACTAACCTAGCATAGGGATGTTATTCATCGTAGGGGTAGTAATATCCAGCGTACAATACTCAAGTTGATCAATAGTCACAATATTCCCCAAATGTGGAAATTGGAGAGTTCTAAATACTGTCAAAGTGACAGTGGTCAGAGCATAAAACCAATTTCTCCCCAATAGAAGATTGTAGTCTAATGGGGCATCAACTACTTCCACCTGAATGGAAACATTATTGTCCCCAAGATTGACTGAAAGTGTCAGAAATAGACCATGGGGCTAGAAACCTCATCCATCGAAATATTTTAAGGTAGTAGGTGACTTCGTAAGCTCAGGAGAACCAATGGCTCTCCAACAAGATACAGACAAAAATGAGGTTGAAGCTCCCTCATCTAGAACGGACCCGTGGACCTTTCTCCCAACTATTCTCATTGCAATCTGAAAAGCAAGCTAGTGGGGTAATCTAGACTTATAGTTCTCCACATTGAAATGAATCAAATTCATATTATCTGGGTATAAGGCTCCCAAATTAGTCAACAAGTTTTTGCGTTGTGTAGGACGGCTTTGGAGCACTTCTAAGGTAGACATTGCACATGGTGCCTGGGCCAGATCTTCAACAACATTGTAGAACTATGTAGCTCATGCATTGGGATTAAAAACATCCTTCCTGAGAGTACTATTGGGTGGACACAAAATCATGTCACGATTAGGTTTCTCGATGGTGAGGGGGCCATTAGACAAGGACGCGGGAGAACCAACTAGAGGAGCTTTATCTGGAGAAGGATTTTCATATTTTTTATCCATATATTTGTCATAAGACTGACTACGAGTCGTTAAATTAATCAATTTCAAGGACATCATTCTAATTTCCTCTATGGAATTAGAGGTTCCTTGATTAGACATGTGGTCTATCAATTATTGTTGAGAGGGAAAAGGATCAGTAAGAACTATTGGTGTGGGGTTATTCTTTAAAATTTTACTACTTTCTTCACGATGAGTATACTCTTTCAGGAATTGATCTCCTCCACACAATAAGCAGGGATATTTTCTTTTATCTTCCCTTTATCATTTGCATTGGTCGTAGGTTTAGGATTCTCCTATTGGTTTCTAGTTTTCTTGTTTTTACCTTTCCCTTTTTTCTTATTGTCAGATGTCTATGAACTTTGGATATCACTCACCTCGACAGAAACCATAGGATTCAAAGGAGAAGCAATAGAAGGATTTGGTTACTTGGCAAGTTTTGCTGTCGACAAGGGCTGGATTGAACCAACAACCCCATCAACAGGAGTTTCTGCTGGTGGTTTAGCAGGATCTGTGTTGGGACAAGGAGCTTGAGGAATTAAGTCATACAATGTTCCAGATTGGGAATATACCAAATTCAAATATTGAGTGCAACTGATAGCCTTCTCTTCAGTAACAACATCGCCCATAGCCACATATCGGGCGGTAGGAGGCAACAATGACTTTGTGAACCAATTAGCTAATAGTTGGTCCGGGATGGGAGCTTTAATAAGCCATTTCCATATTCTCCACTCATGGATATGGTACGATATGTGTGTGCAGGTATTCTGATGGAGTGAAGTTAAAAGATCCGTACCCATTTCATAATGAATGGGTAGTTGAAAGTGTGTAAGGAAAACAGTTGCCAGAGAGCCAAAATCTATAAACGAATGTTATGGAAGTTGAATGTACCACTTCGTATTTGTTCTGGTCAGTGTGCACTAGAAGAGCCTTAAATGAACAGAATCATCCACCAAGGAGTTCGAGGAACACCATAGATGGAAGGTCATAAGATGGTTCTTAGGATCGTCTCCCTGCTTTCCATTAAACTTGGGAATTTCGGATGGAAACTTTACTAGAATAGCAGGAATTTAACGGTTATGTTGAATGGGATAATTTATCAACATGGACAAATCTTGTAAGTCCAAAGTTTCCAATAAAGGTAATTTCCGATTAGGTTCCATGTACTAGTAGTACTGATAAGGAATGTGTCCACCAGTGGGACCATATGTTGACTGATACACTAGTTGTTGAAATGGCTGATGAGATGATGAACCTACCAAAGATCCTCCTGAAGGGCATTGAACTCCAAGAGGAGGAACTCCTAGACCTCCAGGTGGTGGGTCTCTGGATGGTGGGCCTCCGGATGGTGGTCCCCCAGAAGGAGAACCTCCACCTAGTAGTCCTCAGGAATTTTTACCTCTTCCTGGTGGCCCCCTGAAAGGTAGTCCCCTAGAAGGTGGACCTCCACCAGGTGGGCCCCTAGAAGATGGTCCTCCAGGTGGTGGCCCTCCCAATGGAAACCATCTAGGTGGTGGTCCTTCATAAGGTGGACCTCCACTAGGTGGACCTCCACTAGGTGGGCCTCTTCTAGGTGGACTAACATAAGGTGGCCATCTAGCACCTCCAGGAGTATTAATAGGTATTCATCCCATCACTGGCATGTAGGACTAGTTAGGTTTCCCCCATGGTGTAAACATATTTCCCAGGTATGGAATTTCAAGATAGGTAGTTCTTGTAGGGGTAGGTTGATAATTCATATTCCCTACAGGTAATTGATTTGTTGGATAACCATAGCCCCAAGAGGTTTGATTGATTGTAGGTTGTACCCCTAAGGTTTGACCTAAACTTAATGGATGGTTTACCATATTGGTATTGGTAGGAGGAACATACACTACGGATCGCCCTATAGTAGAGGTTTGTCTAGTACTAGTAACAACTCCACTAACTGATAATGTAGGTCATGTTTGGGTTTTCCCCCCAATGTAAGAAGGTACTAACACCAATTGAGATAAGGATTCCCCCCAGCTATAGAGGATATGGGAGGACTAGCAACAGAACTAGGATTAGAAACTATAGGATTGGAGTTCTGACCTATATTATGGGAACTCTCATCATGACCCGAAATAGATTCAATAGGTTTCAAAGTATCAGCAAGTGAACGGTATCTAAAAGGCCAAGGATCCGAAAGACGGGGTAGAAGAGCTGACACTGGTTCTCTGTAAGATACAGGTGTGGCACCGCTTATTTCCCACTGTGCATGTGTGGTTCCCTGTAGATGCCAGAAACAAAAGAATGGCAAAAAAAGCAAAGTTAAACACTATGAAACTGGCCTAAAAATCATGAATTAATAGTAATTGAAAGTAAAGAAGGCAAGAACAACCCAGATTTGAACAGATCTAATGATACGAAACCAAAATATCACTAGATCAACAAGTGGATCTGATTGAACTGATAAAAGACTGGAGCTTGGATTTCAGACAAGTTTTTGAAAGACCAAGGAAGATCAAATCTGCTAATACTCTTCCCCAGTGGAGTCTCCATATTTGGTGTTAGGAATTTTGCACCTCCTGTGGAAAGGAGTTGTTCCTCTAGTCTGAATGGTTTAGATCTAGAACAAATAGTACACAGTATAATTGGAAGACATTCTCTACAATGGGTGGAGATCTAGAATCAATCTCTTTGATGTAATAGTATAGTTGTTTCCTGTAATGCTGGTTCTTAACGGATGTACCTACATAATCACATGAAAATAACAAACCAGATAAAAAAGCACCAAAATATGATCCACTATTCTATGTTGATGACTAAGGAATTCAAAAATAAAATATACAATAATAACACAATATACTTTATGGGAAAGGAACCAATTTTTCATTAAATAATAAAGAAGAAGTTTACAACCTATGCCTTAGTGTCGATGTGCTCCTTCACAAAGCCAATATCTTGTCCCTAATAGATCTCCCTCAAGCTCACTCTACTGATTTAGGCCAGAATGTCAAAGCAACAACATAACTTTACTCTCTCCTCAACCATGGAATATGAGCCTACTTTTATAGGCTTGGGATGGATAGAGATGGTTCAAAAATTAGGGGTGAGGTGGAGAAGATATCCCCAAAGGATGGATCTCGAGCACAACTGTCCCTAGTGAGTAGGGAGAAGGGTGCCATGCATCCTTCTTTCGATAAGCTTCATGAGAACCTCTCATTTTTCACTTTTTACTATGGGCACCACTTCTTCCTCACTGAGACAGAGCGGTGATAGGGATGAACCGCACCTTGAACAAAGGGAAAGGGTGGTGCCACCGCTTACTACCAATACATTATAGGAGGTGCTGAAGAAGGTACCACTCATTGACTAAAGGGTAGAAGAGGTGATGGATTTTCATATGCATATTTGATGTCTGGACCAATATTTTCACTTCACAACTTGGGATTAAGGGAAAATACTGAAGTTTGGAATCTCATCACATGCTAATGATGAGATTTAGGTGTAACAGTTCCAAGCTATGGAGAAGGATTCTCCACAACTGGAAAAAGGTTCAGTGGTATGTACTGATGCATGCAATCAAGGATTTAGAGGAGTCTATGCGCAAGACAACCACATACTAGGACCAAGGAGGAGTTCCAGATCATACCATTGGACAAGTGAAAATGTAGAATGAGCACCATGATCCTGATGAGGCTACATGGGAGATGGAGGATGCCATATGATTGGTACATCCATTTTTGTTTAATTTTGCAAAGCACTGAGGTGGTTCTAGGGTAGCATTTTGTTCAGTTTTGATGAGCACTAAGGACAATGCTGTTGAAGGGGGAGGGGATTGTAATACCCCAGTTTCAACCCCAATTTCATTAAATTATAAATGATGTAAATAGAATTACTAAATCATGGTGTGGAGCTCAAGGTAAAGGCCTCGCCATGGATTTAGTTTTCTATGTTTCGGCAATTAAAATCGATGCCAATGGTCATCGTGCTAGCCGATGGCACAACATAATTTTCTACATCATGTAAATATGAAATTAATAAAATACCCACAACTAGTTATGCCAATGCAGCATTAAAGAGATGGGGGCATAATTTCACAAGGAATGGGGGGGGAATATTCAAACCCTTAAGCCAATGGGGAAAACCCATAAAGTGGTAAACTACCCAATTTGTCTTTGGTCCCCAGTCATCCAAAAGTGGTTGATTTAGTTAATGCCTAGGGATGGGAAGAGTATGGAAATCCAAATTTTAATTAGGGAAGACATTAGATTTTGGGAAAACATGTTTTGACTTCTTGGGCAAGTAAAAACCCAAAAACGTCTTCCCATTCCATCATTCATTCATGTCCTCTGTTCACACCCAAATCGTGGGTCTACCTTCCCAGCCACAGAACGTAACCAAAAATGTGTTTGCAACCCAAAACTAACTGGTAAAATGGTGAAAAATGACCGAGGATGAACAATTTGTTTCAGAAATGTTCTATGGGTTTCACGTGGGAAAAATGGCCTCTTCTATTCCCCAATTCGTGGGTTTATTCTCCCATTGATTGTGAAACCCCAAAAATGAAATTTCCCAAAAGTATGAAGGAGGAAACAAAATAGAAAATCGCCCAGGAGAGATCCTAGCCACTGAACATTAGCAAAGCCACTTCCCAACCATGGGGAAAACAAAAGAAACTACTGCAACATGAGGAAAAATTCCCCAGAGCTCTAGAAAAATGCATGAGGAAGAGGTCATTTTTTTCCTTTGGAAGGCCATCCAATGTTTTCTGAATGATTTGGGTCACTTGGGTTGTTTTCCCCATTTGTCATTTCGATTTTGGGTTCCCATGACGTTTTTGGTTCACAGCCAGAACTTGGATTTTGATGTGTAGTGTATCCTTATGTCCGCTTGGCTTAGTAAGTCCAAGAATCCATATGTTAGTGGGATGACTGTGTTTGGATGTGGTTATTGGCTTGATTGTGGGTGTTTGGCCTTTCTATGTGTAATTTTGTGTCCCATAGTTCCTTGTGGAAATCATTCCCATCTCGGGGGTTGTAGTTATGTTTGTTAGGGTACACAGGGTACTCCCAAAGGACCAAACACCAAGAACAACTGCTTCACACAAACAGATCACAGATCAATACACCAATGTTTGTCATGTGGTTAAAACCCTCAAGAGGGAAACAGTCCATGGCCCCAGCCAAATAGCTACTTGGAGCAATTTATTATGCAAAAGAAATAAAGTTACATGAGCTTCTCATAATCGATCAACTAGCCAAGGACCCTCTATGCTCTTTAAATAGAGATCATATACCAATCGGGTGTTAAGCCACGAATCAATGGTAGGTATGATCTAAGAGAAGTTGAATCGTCGGATCACTCTATGTCTAGAACATATCATGGCCGTTGGATTAGAATATTTACAAATGCATACTAATGCATACTAAAGAAATACACTTTTACCTAATGGATATATTACACAAGTTGATTTTAACTAACTCCTAAGTGTCTAAATATCCTAACATCCCCCCTTAAGAACAACTTGGGATAGGATTGAAGGATTTACAAAATTGACACTATTAGGAGAAGGAAGCAGGCATTAGAGCCTATCCCCCCTTAAGGACACATTCCTAAACTCCTAACATAGACCGAAGTTTAGAAAACTTCACTTTTGTAAGAGACTTGGTGAAGATGTCTGCAACTTGATCATCTGTAGGACAATAGAGCACTTCAATAACATGATCATGAACAAGATTTTTGATGAAGTGCATGTGTAGCTTAATGTGTTTGCTGCACTGATGTAGAAATAGATATTTGGAAATCTTGATGGCACTTTGATTGTCTCACCAAAGTGGAGTAGGCTGCTGCTGCTCAAATCCAAACTCTGAAAGGATCTGTCGAAGCCATAAAGCTTCCTGACTGGCATTAACTGTGGCTCAATATTCTACTTCTGCTGAAGAAAGAGCAAGAGCTTGTTGTTTCTTACAAGCCCAAGTGACAGGTCCAGATCCCAGACTGAAAACATAACCTGCAATAGACTTCCGATCATCAGGATCGTCAGCCCAATCTGAATCAGTGAAACCAACCAACAAAGGTTTCCCCCCTATACTGTAATGAATCCCAAACTGAATTGTACCTTGAATATATCAAAGTATTCTTTTTGCTGCTTTCCAGTGACTTTCATGAGGAGTTTGCATATAACAGGCAACACGACCAATGGCAAAGGAAAGGTCAGGACAGGAATGAGTCAAGTATAAAAGACTACCAATAAGCTGATGATACAAGGTGGCATCTACTTCAGGGGAAGTACAAGTGGTTGAAAGTTTGACTCCATACTGGAAGGGAAAAGGGGCTGGTTTACAATATTCCATGTGGAAGCGACAAAGAAGGTCACAAGCATACTTAGATTGGGAAAGAAAGATTCCTTCTTTGGTTTGCAATACTTGGAGACCAAGAAAATAATGCAAATGTCCTAAGTCTGACATTTCAAAATTTTGCTTAAGATTGGATTTCACATGGGTTATAAGGTCAGGGTCACTACCAATAAGGATAAGATCATCAACATAAAGAACAAGTATGATGAGATGGTGTCCTACTTTCTTGGTATAGACATTGGGGTCAAAATGGCATCTAGAAAAACCAGTGTCAAGGAGAAAGCTATCCATTTTGGCATACCAAGCTCTAGGAGCTTGCTTAAGGCCATATAAGGATTTCTTAAGGAGACAAACAAGGCTAGAGTTATTATGAACATATCCAGGAGTTTGTTCCATGTAAATTTCCTCATGTAAATCACCATGTAAGAAGGCAGACTTGACATCCATTTGATGGAATTCCCAGTTATGTAAGTTTGCAAGGGAAAGAACAAGGCATATGGAGTTCATTTTTGCTACAGGGGCAAAGGTTTCATTGTAGTCAATCCCTTCAACTTGGGAAAAACCTTTGGCAACTAATATTGCCTTAAGTCTTTCAACACTTCCATCTGATGCATACTTAGTTCTGTAGACCCATTTACATCTAACAAGTTTTCTTCCTTTCGGAAGAGGAACAAGATCCCAAGTATTGTTCGCCATTAAGGAATGATATTCTTCATCCCTAGCTGCATCCCAATCTCGATTTCCTGAAGCTTCTGCAAAAGTTTCTAGATCATGATTCTCGAAAACTTGAGCCAAAAGAGAAGAGGCTCACTGAAACTAAGAACGTGTTCGACGTTGATCTCTAGGATCACCGACAAGATCACCAGCTACTTCACATGTTGAACGGACCCATCGAGGAAGTATTGGTGCTTGTGCAATTGGAGGAACATGAGCAGGAGAAGGTGGATTTTCATCCTCACTATCATCATCAGAAATTGAGTTGGAAACCTGTCGAGGAAGCTGGAAGAAGAATAAGAAGAAGGCACAATCGTCGAATCAGTCTCGCAGGCCAAAGATGGCACACCCACCAATTTAGGCTCACAGGCCAAGAGGTTTTCATCAAATTTAACATCTCTTCTAATGATTATATCATGAGAATGTGGCTAAAGAACTCTATAACCTTTTACATCTTCAGAATATCCAACAAATATGCACTTTTCACTTTTAGACTGCAATGCTTTCTGTTTTTCATCTAGAATGTGATCCCATGCTTCAAAACCAAACACATGAAAGTGGCTTACATCTGGTTTAATTTTACTCCATGCTTCTTCCGGTGTTATACCTTGTAAAACTTTAGTGGGTGTGCAATTAACTATGTAATTTGCACAATTTATGGCCTCAGCCCAATATTGAAGACTTAGTCCCTTAGATTGGATCATACAATTAGCCATTTCTTTTAAAGTGCGGTTCTTCCTTTCAACAACACCATTTTGTTGTGGTGTATATGGAACAGTGTGCTATTGTTGGATTCCTTGTTCAGTGCAAAAAGTAGTGAACTTCTTGTTAACATATTCTCCTCCATTGTCAGATCTTAACTTAATAATTTGATGACCAGATTTTTTTTCAACAAGGGCCTTGTAGGCCAAGAACATGTTAAATACGTCGCTCTTAAGTTTTTGGAAGTAAACCCAAGTGCATCTGGAGTAGTCATCAATGAAAGTTAAGAAATATTTGAAACCAAAAAAGGAAGCAGATGGAAGAGGGCCACACAAGTCACTATGCACAAGCTCCAAGGGAACCGAGGCATGCCAAGAGGCACGTTTGTCAAAACTGTCCCGATGATGTTTTCCGAGTACAAAACCGAAACAAACACCATCCTTGCAAGATACCAGCGGAAGATCAGTCACCATATTGTCTTTACATAGTTGTTGCAATGAGCGATAATTTAAGTGACCAAATCACTCATGCCAAAGTTTGCTCAAGTTATCACTATGAGCAACAAAAACTGAAGGAAAAGGTGATGACCCAAAGTTGTTAAATTTGTACAACCTGGTAATATCATCAACAGTTCCAGTAGCAAAGACATTTTGAGGATTTTTAAAATCCTTGATTACAACTTAGTGAGGTGTAAACGTCACAGTTTTACCTTCACCTGAATGAGTAATTTGATAGATTGATAAAAAATTGCAGGAAATTTTAAGAACACATAGTACATCACTGAAATGACCATTTTCTAATGGAACTATTCCATATCCTACAACATTTAGAGATCTATCATCACCAACAAATATTTGTTTGGTGTTACATTCATGCATAGTAGAAAAGATGGCTTTATCCTTAGCCATATGATAAGATGCTCCAAAATCAATGAGCCATTCATTTGAAGTAGAAGAAGAAGATGCAGTATAAGAGTAACTAGAAGCACAAAGTGCATGTCCATGAGAGGTAGATTCTGAATATGAATCTAGGCTGATGTGGTGCTTCTTTATTGCTACTTCCAAGGCTGCCATCTTCTTAAAACACTTAGATTCATCATGATTATCTTTCCCACAAAAATTGCAATGATGCTCAGTCTTCTTTTCTTTTTGCTTGGATCCTTTATCATTTTTTAAGGGAGGAGCTGATTGAGAGGGTTTGGAACCCTTGTTGTTTTGCTTATTATTGCAAAAATTCTGTTTCTTGGGAGGCTTGGACTTTTCTTTCTGTTGGGACAATAAAGCTTTCCTAGATGTATCTACATTGTTAATTATTCCAAGATGAATGAGCTTATCCTGCTCTCTAATTAAGGAATCACAAAAGGATTCAAGACTAGGTTCTTGATAGCTAGCTGCAGTCAAGGATTCTTTCATGGAGTAGAATGTAGATACAAAAACAGAATATGCGGGTCCAAGTTTGGAAAGAATATGATAAATACATTGTTTGTCTTCTTTCTTAATCTTGCATTCTGCACATAATAGTCTAAGAGTTTTATACTTAGATAAATAGTCTTGAATGCATGAAAAATAATTTGGATTCAAGGAAAGCAACTCATTCTCAAGTTGATGACCCCAAATTTCATTGTGTTTACCAAACACATATTCCAACTTTTCCCAAGATTTATCAGGTTCATCAATTCCGGATATGTGGAATCGCAAATCAGTAGAGATTGAAATCCCAATCAATCCACGAGCTTTATCACATCTATTTTCCCATTTAATTTTTGTATCATCATCAGTAGGTTCTGTTTCTTTCCCTGAGGTTATCCTGAAAAGTCCCCTACTTTGCAGAACATCGTCCATACGAGATTTCCATGAGAAATAGTTAGAACTTGTAAGTATAATATCACAAGTGGCGGCCATACTATAAAATAATGGCTGAAAAAATAGAAACTAACTATCTGGATGCAAAGAGCTCGAAAACATATGTGGTTTTAAAAAAAAAGATACTTAAAACTGATTCCGGATGATGAAGTTATGCTTGAGCAAAGAAAATGTTGAAGATGTCCCCAATAGTGACGTGGCAGATATTAACTTGACTAACTAAAAAAAAGAATCCCCCTCTTCCCAAGATCAACCTTTGACAATCACTTTTTACAACAAAGTTGCTTTGAAGTGAATCATTTTTGTAGAATAAGTGATGTTCACTTTTACAATAATGTGACTTTTTTAAAAAAATAGTGCGGCAATAAATTAAAAGACTTAAGTGACTCACTTTTATTTTATTTTATTAATGTGAGATGCACTTTTACAATAAAGTAACTTGAAAATAGAAAGTGCATGCACTAAAAGTAGCTTGATAAGACTTGAACTCAAGACTTATCAAGGTGTAAAGAAACTTTGGACCAAGTGAGCTAAGTTTAAAGGGCTCTTTTTTTTTGTTTAACTCTTTTCTCTTGTTTTCCGTGCTTGCTTTCTTTTCCTACAAATCACAAAAAAAATGAAAAACAAAAACAAAAAAACTTTTTCCACACAATGGGGTTAGATCTTGGTTAGCTTACCCAGAAAGTCTACGTTTTCAAGTTTTCTCATTGTTTCTGATTTGCCATAATCGCACAAGGTGCATGGAAAAGAGCATACGTAGCTAAGAAGACAAGTCCATCACTGTAACATTATACCTTCAGATTTTCCGAAATGGGTGTTTTTGGAACAAACAGAAATGATTTTCAATGAAAAGAAAACTATATCCAAATGGAAACGACACTCTGGACACAATGGAACAGCTCCCACGGGACACAAATGCACATATCTTGATCTTGATCTCCCTTTCAAAGTTTTGGCAACACCGGTTCTAGATCTTGATCAAAACCGAAAGCGGCTCTTCATAAAAGCTCTGATACCATGTTAGGGTACACAGGGTACTCCTAAAGGACTGAACACCAAGAAAAACCACTTCACATAAACAGATCACAGATCAATACACCAATGTTTGTCACATGGTTAAAACCCTTGAGAGGGAAGCAGTCTACAACCCCAGCCAAATAGCTACTTGGAGCAATTTGTTATGCAAAAGAAAGAAAGTTACATGAGCTTCTCATACTTGATCAACTAGCAAAGGACCCTCTATGCTCTTTAAATAGAGATCATAGACCAATCGGATGTTAAGCCACAGATCAATGGTAGGTATGATCTAAGAGAAGTTGAATTATTGGATCACTCTATGTCTAGAACATATCGTGACCGTCGGATTAGAATATTTAAAAATGCATACTAATGCATACTAAAGAAACACACTTTTACCTAACAGATATATTACACAAGTTGATCTTAACTAACTCCTAAGTGTCTAAATATCCTAACAATGTTGAGAGAGTAAGGAGCACACTGGCCTATGGTTGGGTGGAATGTTGCAGCGACATATCTAGTTGCGAGGAAGCTTCTTCTCAATAGAAGTATACTTGTATGTAACTCTTCAATTGTATTTTCTTCATAAAATATCATGATTATGTTAAATGCTTGAACGGAATGAATGTTGCTTGTTTTATAAGTATGAAAAACATGTATGTGTTGAATGAAAAGTCTTTTCTTCCACAATAGATTGCTTTATGCATCTGTAATTATTTTATATTCAATGCATTTTATTGTTTATTTTCATGGGGCTTCTATTTCCTGATTAAATGATAGCAACACCTTTAGGTAGTGTCCTCTCGGGTGAGAGGGGACGTGACATAACTCCCTACACACCACAACAAAATGGTGTGGCCGAGAGGAAGAATAGATCTCTCAAGGAGATGGCCACTTGCATGATAGAAGCAAGGGATCTAAGTCCCAAGATATAGGATGAGCCCATTATTTGTGCCGCACACATACAAAACATAGCCTTCCACAAATCAGTAAAAGGAAATCCACCTTACGAGGCATGGTTTGGCCAAAAAACAAATGTCTCAAATTTCAGGATGTTTGGAACTAGAGCATGGGCTAGAATCCCCTCTGAAAAGAGGAAGGCCTTGCAGCCACACAGAAAGGAGTGCATTATGGTTCGGTATGGTGAGGATTATAAAGGCTACAAACTGTTTGACACTTCCACTTGCAAGACATTTGTTGAAAGAAGTGTGAAATTTGAAGAAGAGCCAATTCCTGATTTCGAGCTTGCATCGGGGGAATGCTCCTCTCCTCAATCATTCAAAGATGTAAGTGATGATACATGATGTTTTTTATGATATGTCTGATATAAATATGGATGAATATGATATTTCTATATATGACTCACCATCAAGGCCCAAGTGGGATGAAAAATCATTCAAGCTGCAGGGGAATTGGCAGGCAATCCCCGTGAACCTAGGAACACTAGATCACAAACTAGTAATGCTTTATTTGCAAGTGATAGTGCTATTTATGAGAACTGTTATATGCTTATTTGTTATAATCCTCAAACATATCAGCAATATTTTAATGAACCAATACGTAAATCAGCAATGGAAGAAGAATTTCAGTCCCTCCAAGAGAGCAAGACATCGGAATGGGTTCCCCTTCCTCCCACGAGGAAGCTTGTTCAATGCAAGTGGGTATTCCGAACAAAAATTGATGCTGATGGTTCAGATATGAAACATAAGGAAATATTAGTTGATAATTTCTACTCTCAGGTCCATGATGTTGATTACACAGAGACCTTTGCACCGGTTGCAAAGATGTACTCCATAAGGCTAGTTCTTGCAATGACAACTAGTAAGGGTTGGAAAGTTCACCACATGGATGTGAAAAGTGCATTCTTGCATGGTGAGATACAGGGGGAGATATATATTCAGAAACCTGGAGGTTTCCAATAGGATCCTTTATTGGTATGTAGGTTGAAGAAATCATTGTATGGACTCAAGCAAGCCCCGAGGGCTTGGTATGCAAAAATGGATTCTTTTTTGCTCTCTATTGGTTTCACTAGATGCAAATCAGACCCTAATGTCTATTTGCTGAAACATGATGGTATTTTTCAGTTTATTGTTATTTATTTTGATGACCTCCTCATTACAGGTATCTGCACCAATTCAATTGGCTCAATTAAGTCATCTTTGCATAGTGAATTTGTCATGACCAACCTAGATTGCTAAGGCAATTTTTGGGCTTGGAAATTGAGCAAAGTGAAAGGGGCATCAAGCTGAGTCAAAAATAGTATGATTCATACCTTCTAAATAATTTTAACATGGCTGATTGTAAGGAATCCAAGTTTTCCTTTCTTTTTGGTATGAAAATGCATGAATTTGGCAATTCTCCATTGGTAGATATTACACTCTACAGGAAACTAGTGGGAAGCTTGCTCTATCTCACACACAAAAGACCTCATTTGTCTTATGCAGTAAGTGATGTATCAAGACATATGCACCAACCACATGATATACATTGGAGGGCAGAAAAAATAATTCTTCAGTATATCCAGGGTACAAAGAATTTTGGGGTGCACTACACAACTAGTTCCTCACTTCAACTAGCTAGATTTTTGTATTCAAATTGGGTTGGAGATCCCACTGACAAGAAATAAACATCATGTTTTGTCTTTATTCTTGATGAAGGTCCCATTTTTTGGTCAAGTAAGAAACAACACACCATTTCACTTTCATCGGCAGAGGCTGAGTACAGGGTAGCAGTCAATGTTGCTACACAGTGTGTTTGGTTGCAGAGAATTCTTCAAGAATTTGGTGTCACAATTGATTCTCCAACCAAAATTTGGGTGGAAAATAAAAGTTCCATCAAAATATCTACTGATATTTCTCAGAGGCTGATGACAAAGCACATTGAGATCCACATGCATTACATTCGGGGCTTAGTGCATGACAGGGTGATCTCACTACAGTATTGCCCATCCACCGAGCAAACTACTGACGTTTTTACCAAGGATTTCACTGAGAAGACCTTCAACTACCTGAGATATTTTCTTGGGGTAAGTGAAGGATGGTAATTTGATTTTATTTGTTGCAGGTCCAGCCCCATGTCCATTCTTAAGGGAAGTTTTTGTCCCATGTGGTTTTCTTTCTTTTCCTTAGTTCATATGGACAAATAAATTGTAATTTCTGAATGATGTAATTTGAGGTGACTTGAGCCATTGTTTCCAAGGCCTCCATCATTTTGTGATCTGTATTTAGTATTTGGATTAAGGGAGGGTGTTATAAAAATAATCTAACTCATTAGTACCTTAGTTACACTACTTAGTCAATTTTGTTGCATTTTTGCATTAATACACTATGTGGTGGACTAGGGTTGCTTAGTTCGAAAAATGCCAAGTAAAATTGGGGAATTCACCCCCACATGAGCACTCCATATCAGTAAAACAACCACATGTTTGCCATAATCATTTATGGTGTGCTCCCATTCATTGAATGTGGACAGCTTGGTTGACTAGGAGCGCTAGAGGTGGATTTTGTCGATTTTTTGCTTGATTTGGTGCATTTAATGCCACCTTGAGACTCTAAACCACACATATTTCCACACCCACACATTCCAAGGTGTAATAATTGACCCACATCATCTCAACCACATCCATTCAACAATTCTTCGGGCATGATTGGCCCACCTAGGGGGGATTGATTCCAATTCGACAATTTTGGCTTGTACACTCATATTGGGATTCCAAATCCTCACAAAACTTTCCAAATGTATTATAAACCTGATAATAACATGTTTTAGGGTTATACCGTTAAAATTATCCTAGTTTTGTTCACATCTGTGTGTGTAAATTGCTTCTCAATTAATGGTTTTTGCACCAAATTTTATTTCTGAGTTCCACTAACGCTCCTAGATTCTCTCATGGTTCAAATTTCTCACAAATAAAAATATAATATTGTTTCCTTTTGATGTAGGAAGTATAGTGATAAAATCCATGGATACCTCATACCATTTTTGGGATGGAATATGAAGGGATTGTAGAAGGTCGAAAGGAGCCATTGTTTCGAACTTCTTACTTTGACAAGTTTTACATTCAACCACGTATTTATGGATATCAGTATTCATTCCATTCTAAAAGAAGAATTTGAATATATTGTGATATGTTTTAAAGAAACCAATATGGCCCGTTGTCAGGGAATCATGGTTATCTTTTAAGACTTGAATTTTGAATTCCGATGAACTGGGTAAATATATTATTTGTTTGTACCATAGTATGTCTTTTTCCCATGAATATTTGGAGTTTGTTTCTTTGTTGTTTTCAACTTCTTCATTATCTTCCTTACCGCTAGGTCTTTCACATACTCACTTTGGACTTCTGAAATCCATTTAGGAACAACTATGGATATGGCACATAGTGAGGAATCACTCTCATGTTTTCTTGATAAGCTGTCTACGACCCTATTCTCCTTACACTTATTATAAAAAATGTCAAAATCAAAGACTTCGATTTTGATTACTCATTTTTTTTGTTTTGGAGAGATATTTTTTGAGTTAGAAAATAGTTCAGGATATTGTGGTATGTTTTAAACATAAATTTTTCCCCGAACAAATATTTCTTCCATTTAGCAAGGGCATGCATTCTTGCCAACATTTCCTTGTCGTATGTGGATTTTGTTTTCTCACATGGTTTTAACTTTCATCTTTTGAAATCAATGGGATGTTTATCCTACATGAGAACACCTCTTAATCATTCCCCTGAAGTGTCACATTCAAGGATGAATGTCTTTGTAAAATCAAGAGCTATTAACACTAGTGTGAACGTCATTAGGGTTTTTAGTTGTTCAAAATATTTTTTTGCATCCTTATCCCATCTAAAAGCATCCATTTTTAACAATGATGTTAGGGGTGTGTGAAAATATGTTTCACAATAAGATCTAGGAGCTAAGAGAATTCTCACAACTCAATAATTTCACAAATTATGCAGAAAATAATGAAAAAGAGCAATATTAACACATGAAGATGGTGCCAATAACTGAAGTTTCTATTATTTTACAACATGTAAATATGTCTCAAACATGAATATAAAAAAAAAGGAGAAAAATGTTAACTTTTGGAGGAAAATTGGTGCCATACATGTGGAAGGCTTAGATTGGACCTCAAACCTCCCTAGGCTGACCAATGAGCTCCCAAACCACCTCAAATGGTCATGAATGGTCATGTTAACATGGTTGAAGCATTCTAGGAGACAAATAAGGGTATTCTAGTCATGCTTAAGTTCATGAGTGAGTGGGATTGTCTCTAGGAAACATTTAATGATCCAAAAGAGCCAACAAGACTCAAATACAATGCATGGGCACCTATGGTCAAACCAGTTCCTTGTTTTAAGGAGTGGGAGTGCCGCACAGAAAAAAAAATGTCATTAATGAGGGTGCATGATTCTTCTGAGTGATCAAATGTAGGCGCTTTGGTGCATTTATTAGTCCAAAACCCCAAATACCTTAGTAGACCAACATAACCAAGGTTTGGACTGTACAACATGAGTGAAAAACAAATGAAGGTTTGTTCGAGGTGGTATGTAACCATGGTGTTAGCACTCAAAATTTACCCCCGTTTGTGAAAGGGTGATCCCAAGGTAACCACAAAACCAATCTTTATGAATAAAGTTGGCTTCTTTCTTTCCAGAGAGGGATCTCTCAATAGTTTAACTCACGGGCCATAAATATTTGCAAGAGAAATGAATTTTAATAATGTATGTGGCTAAAACAAGTGTTCATTGGGCATGGAGTCATATATGATAACAACCATTAACAATTCTATTGCAAAGTAATTCAGTAGAGGAAAGGTAGTTACTTCTTCACAGTAAAAAAGATGGTTGTCTGGAGATAAAGAAAAATTTAGGAACAGTCTAGTAATATGGGCATCTAACAAGGATGAATCCAATATTAACTTTAGAAGAACCATTTTATGAATACTTGAAAGCAATGAACCAGAGCATATGAGTATGAATTCCAAACCACCATAAACTCATTCAAGTATGAGAAATATGATTGTTACCCAAAAATACACACCTCCTACGGACAAGAGTTGGTTCCCTAGATTTGAATGGTTCAAGTCTAGAACAAAACACAAACACCAAATGTTAAAATTCCCCTAGATCTGGTTAATCGACTAAATGGAATGCCATTATACTTCTCTCAAAGGTTGTCCTCACTATCCTTGAAGCTTACTGCATAAGAACCTGTAAAAGATGGAAGACAACAAAAAAAACATGATATCATACAATATAATCAACGAGATCTATGCTTGTGACCAAGGAATCAAACAATATAAACATGTGAAACAATAAATATGGGAAATAAAAGACATTTTTTATTAATAAATTATTGGAGAGACTACAACCTTAATGCCTTGGTTTTGAGAGTTCCTTCCAATGTCTCCTTGCCTCTAACTTCACCTTGCTTCCAAAGACTCAAGAATGATTTTGACAAAGTTTGGGTATGCAACACAATTCTTCCTCCTTTTTTCCCATGGGGGGTGAGCCAGTATTTAAAGCCATGGGAGGATAGGTATGGTTGAGGATATCATGGGTGAGGTGGATATTAGATCCTAAAAGGGAGTATCTCGAGCTCCAGCTGGTCCTAAACCACAGGGATGAGGCTCCATGGAGGTCAGCTTCGAGAATCCTCTCGAAGATTCTATTTTTTGCCTTCAAAACTCAAGCACCGCTCTTCCAATGAAGAAAATAGGTGGTGATAAGGGGGAACCACTTCTTGTAGTAAGGGAAAGATCAGTGGCACCCCTTGTTTCTCATGTATCGGGAGCGGTGCTGGCCTAGAACCACCTTTTGTCAATGGAAGAGGAGCAGTGCTAGCTCAAAACAAGGAAAAATTACAAGGGGTTAATTTATTCTTTCATTTCTCTAGGGAAAACTTTGAGGGATTGGAGTAGACAAGGGGATACCTATCTCATAAAATTAGGGTGACGAGATTTTGATATAACAAAGATGCCCCCCAAAGTATAATGGCTAGAGGGAAACGATAAGGAATATACTTTGAAAGATCAAGGTATAGTGTCAAGGAAAAGGTCCAAAGGTCAGAACTTCTCAAGCATCACCAACTTTCTGCAGCACATTTTCATACATGTCCCAAATGAATCATAACATGGCTTCCAACCAATACAATGCAGATCCATGTGAGATACAAAAAAGTCATGGCTACTAAAATACAGGGTAGATCCATGTGAAGAAGACTCAAATTTGGACATAGCTACCAGACATACAATGTATATCTATGTCATACAAACAAAAATCTAAGCACAACCATAGACATAAAAATGTGGATCCATGCTAAGACTCATACAAATACTCCATCGCAACCTGGGGAAAGCAATGAGCGCTTAACAAATACCCAGGGTCTTTGTCTCATCTTCCATAAAGTACGATTCTATCCATGTGATTACAATGATCTGAAGTCAAACATGGTAGAAACCACTTGATTACCGGTCAATGATGTGAACCATTAACAAGTGCAAGAGAGATCACCATTAATGTCAATGATTCCCAAGGTACCCTAGTACAATCTCCTAAGTGTGAATAAATGATCTAATGTTGAACACTTAGTTGAATATTTCGATCAAAGGTCAATGACGTGAACCTATTTTGAAAGCGATAAAATATGTCATTAAGGCATACAAACCTCAAGGTACTAAATTTTTTGTTTCTAAGAGTAATTCCTAGATGATGAGTTGAATTCAGCAGGAATGGTCTCGTCGAAGGAGGGCCATGATGAATCCCACATCGATGACAAGAAACTTGGAAAAAAGTTCTGGAATGTTGTAGATAATGTAACCATAGGACTGACTCAAAATTCACTGACACAAAAAGGTTATTTTGACTGCAAATGTAAACTCTCAAAACAGTTTCCCTTTTGAACATAAGGTGACATGACCGAAGACTTGGAAACATTGACTTGATGAGGCGGAACACAATGCAACAATGAACAATGCAATATTTGAGAGACTCAAAGGAGTGGCATGACTCATGAAACTGGATCGAATCAGAAACAAGCTGAATACCCAATGGACTGAATGAAATGGCAGACAAGTGCCATGTTCAAAGGTGACTAAAAACTGCCATTATTGCAAAATGTTTTTCCTTTCCCTTAATTTCCCCATCATGATTGATGAGTGTCTCTTTTCGTTTTTAAAATTTCAACGAGGGTAACAAACACTCATTGTACCTCATCAAGCGATGAGTCCAAACTTATATGTTTTATGAACGTGAGAAAGGAGGGGCTCATTCCCAAAAAGGGGTCTTTGAATGTTTAATTTAACGAGTCCAATGAAAGAAGACTCGATGTAGTTCATGTTTAGAGATTCTGAACAAACTAAAGAAAACTCCAAAGGGTCCTTTTTCGTATGATTTAGTCCCTATGGCCCAAAAAAGTATAAAATAATGCCTTACATAACTCTTCCAGTCATGATTGGCTGGAGTGTTCCTTTTTCATAAATAGTCCATCCGAACAGAAAAAGAGATAACCTACCCTCGGAGAGACGACTCTTCAAATAATTTTATGAATATGAAGAAGACAAGTACTCGACTATCTTTTCACATTTTAAGAGTCAGAAAAGAGCTTAAAGAAGACTCTATTAACCTTTTTCATGTTTGAATCCAGAGCACGAAAAAGTAATAAACTAAGCTCAAACCACTTTTGATGTTTTAACCAGAACACAAAAAATGAAAAGTAAGCTCAACACCATCTTACTGTTTTTAATCATCTCGAAGATCAATTGAAAGAATGCTCGAATATTGGTTTCATTTTTACGCAAGCTCGAAACCAATGGGTAAACTATGCTTGAAAAATCCCATTTAAATGATATATAGAGGTTGGAATCTTTCCCCTAGCATAATTGATAGCGAATCTTACCCCTAGCATGGTTTCTAGCAGCTCGACATGTCCCCCAAGTTTAGTTTCGTCTGACGATTCTTCTTCCATACCCAACCTAAAAACCTAGTTACTAATGTGAAAATGTTCACTAGGGGGTAGGAAGAATGAGAATCAGGCTAGTGAAAAGAAGGTTCAAGTTCTAACACTAAAGGGAAGACTCGACTCAAGGGGAGGAGATCTGTTTCATTTTTACACAAGCTTGAAACAGAAGGTAACTATGCTTGGAACATGGTTTCATTTTTATGCAAGCTTGAAACCAAAATGTAAACTATGCTTAAGGAAACCTACTTCATTTTTTAACGAGCTTGAAATATAAAATGAACTATGCTCAGGAATGGTTTCATTTTTATGCAAGCTTGAAACCAAAAGGTAAACTATGCTTGAGGAGATCCATTTCATTTTTTAACGAGCTTGTCGTAGAATGGGAACTTTTCTCATAGGAATCCGTTTCATTTTTTAACGAGCTTGACACAGAATGGAAACTTTGCTCATAGGCATCTGTTTCATTTTTTAATGAGATTGACACAGAATGGGAATTTTTCTCATCAACCTATTTCATGTTTTAACGAGCTTGACATAGAATAAGAACTATGCTCATCAACCTAATCTTACCAACATGATATCCAGAGGTTGGTAGGTTTCCCCCATTTCATAAAAGCTAGCAGCTTAGCTCCATTATGATTTCCATAGACTAGAGCCATGCCCCCCATTTTACCTATGATGGGAAGAAGCTAACTAGAAGAAGGGGAAGGAATCACAAGAACATGCGACACATTCAGGGTATTCTGATTACTAGGAGTCATGCAATGGCCAAGTGTAACAAAAGAAAGCTGATCAATGGTCACAATCTTCCCATCATGGGGAAAATGCATAACTCTAAAGAGTGTGGACACTACGACGTTCATGGCATACACATAATCATGTCCAAGGAGCAGATTGAAATCTAAAGGACCTTGGAACACCATAAGATCAATACAGTCATTTTTCCCTCCTAATGTAATAGGTAAATAAGGAAGGGTGCCTAAAGGTGCAGTAGGTCTTCAATTAAAATCCAGTATCTGATCGATGGCTATCACAAGCTAAGGAAAACCTAAATATTTCCAATCAGTTAAAAATAGAATACTAACAAATCCCCTTCGTCAACAATAGTGTAAAGTATCTGCCTAGTAGTAACATTCACAACTAACTGGAAAGGAAAACATGAATGAAGACAAGACTCTGTTAGGTTACTCCAGTCAAAGGAAATAACCTCACTACTTGGAGAGAGTTCTGTCAAAACAGAAAAAATTTCCTCTTGTCGAGAACAATCAGAACGAAGCATGAAAACTTTAGTAGGTTTCGGTTCATTATCTACTAGAAGAGAAGAACAAGATGAAGATTTGGTCAAAGCGACTACTTTAGTCTTAACACTCTCTGAGGAAAGAGTGGGATCGGGTGGAGATAACATTGACTCAACCACTTTAACTTCACTCTCCAAAGGAAAAGTGGGATCAACCAAGGATGGATTTGAATTGACCACTTCAACTTCACTCTTCAACGGAAGAGTGGGATCGACCGAGGTTAGAACTGGATCGACCACTTTATCAACCAATGGTATGTCAAGTGACAACTTACCATAACCTGTCAGAATCCATTGACAAGAAACAGTAATATCTTCCAACAAATTAGAAGCTTCATCCATGTAAGGACAAAGGTAAGTAAAGTGCATGTCCTTACATAGCAAGCAAGGATTTCTAACTTTACCCTTTCGACTCTTAACCACAGAGTCATTGGTTGATGGGGGATCATCAGCATGATGACCAGAGGCTAATGACATCTCTTGATGGGAAACCTTAGACCACTCTTCTAAAACTAGGACCAAACCATGACAATATTCTAGAAGGTGATCACCTTTACAAAGCCTACAAGGGAATTTGGTCTTACATGATCTTGGGGTGTGCATAAAAACACTCTCTGCACTGGGAGGAGTGATTGGTTGAGACTTGGTTTTTTGTTTGTTTTTCTTCTTATTAATCTTCCTTTTCTTCTTCTTCTTATCCACCTGAATACTAGTACTACAACTTTCAACAGGCAAAGAGTGAGAAATGGGAGAAGACACATCTGGTGAAGAAGAAGAGGGATCAACATGAGGTTGATGCTCTTGCGATGAAGGATTAGGATCAGAAGAAATTGGTGTACATGGGATAACTGGACTAGATAATAACCAAATAGGTAATCCAATAGTCAATCCAGGAAGGCTTAACGTAGCCATGAGAGGAGGACCAACATCCCCATATGGAGGGGAAAAAAAATGTGCTTGGTAAAGGAGTCTCTTGGTTGGTTGTCCTGGAAGGTGAAGCCATAACTATGTAAAAAAACTATCTCTCTCTTCTAAAAAATCCTAAATATACAAACAACAAGCGCTACTCAAACTAAAGAAGCAAGCAAAATATGTGAGAGTGGATTAAAGGTCTGCAACCTCATGGGACTGGAAAAAAGGATAACTCAGATGGCTTGAGGATTCCTAAAAGGGTATCTCGATATACGCAAGGTACGTGGGAGATCAAATCGATAGTAGTGCTTTCTAATGCACAACCTTACTTGCCAATATTTGGAGTTATCAAGGATAGAATAACTATTTACAATTGTTGTTTTAGATTTTTTCTTTAAATAAATGGGAACTTTTAAATTTCCAGTAGTAGTGGCTAGAGAATCCGCTACATGGTTTTCTTTTCTGGGAATTACTCTGAATTTGTATTCTATAAATCAATTTCCCAACATATACCACACTTCATTTCTATAGGCCCTCATTCTAGGATGTTTGGTTGGTAACTTTCATTCACTTGATTCACTACTATCTCAGAATCCCCAAAAACATCTATTATTTTGGCTTTCAAATATTTTAAAGAATTCAGTCATAATAGAAAAGCCTCATACTCTGCTACATTATTAGTACACTCAAATTTCAACTTATAAGAATATAATTTCAAATCCCTATTTGGATAAATTATCCAAATACTAGCACCAACTCCTTCTTTACTAATGGACCCATCAAAATACATTGTCCACAAACCTTCCTCATTCTGTTTTTTCTCTAACACTTCCTGTCTTTTGGAAAATATTTATCCTCTTTTTCTTCAATGACTATAGGTATTTCTTTATCAGCACGAGAGTCATTGAAAAATATGGAAGATCCCAAATCGATATCTACAACATATATGGGATGGTTATCAAGTTTGTCTCGACTACTAAGCACATACGCGAACCTCTTTTCTCTATACAATCTCTTGTGACCTCCAAACAAAGGAATGGTCGCATAAGACATATCCATATGTAATGTTCCTTTAAGTTTTGAAGTCCATGATCTTGAAAATAACATACCAAATTTGGGAGGGATACCAGCCACTACCACGTCCATGAAAATACTCTTAGCTAGGATATGCGCAAGGGTTACTACCATATATTTTATCAATATCAAACATTTCACCTTCCTAGAATCAAAAGAAAACATGGATTTATAGGGCCTTGTAATTGTTAGAATAGTACAGTCAAGCTAAACTAGTTAACATATCTAAGCAACCAACAACATATCATAAAAGATAAGAACAAGAAAAGAAAAGGACAAGAGAAAACCAATATACGTGGTTCACCCTAATGGGTTACATCCATAGGAAGGTAGTCTTCTATTATCTCCAGAATGTATTCTCCAATATTACAAGAGAGCAAAGCACAAATACCCCAAAGAATATAGATGATGTAAAATAGTGTCACAATAGTACCAATACTACATCAAGAATACATAATGTGTAGAGACTCACTTGACCCTATTATATACTAAGAGATGAGGAGGAATTACTCTCACATATTGCATGTGGGATAATATAATTCTCCAAAGTAACATCTCTTAATAAAATACCATGGACAAATACTCTACACAAGTAAATACAACACCATATAACTTCCGACATAATACAAAGACATTATTACCTTCCAAGGAATACAATATATTCCAACACCCCCCTTAATAATGGTTGGGAGAAGGTCCCATACTAACAATAAGGAAGGAAGGAGTCATTACTGCTCCCCTTGATGAAAACTTCCAGAAGAACCAAAGTTGAAAATAAGAAGAACACTTCCACTGATGGAATTTGACGATGAACAACCACTTCTCACTAAATCATGAAAGTGCACGCAAACTAGGTTGTAAGATGAAATACCCAACAATAAAATGTCTAGAACATGTGACAGAATCCAATCGCAAGATGCCCAGATCACCACAAGAATCATCACAACCATACATGATAGCTAAAGAACTCTGATATAACATCCACACCAATGTACAGATACCTTCTGACAGTCGATACAATAGAACGTGTGGCTAAGGACACCACAACAGTGTACAAAAAAACCAAATGGCCAATACACATGCAGATAGAAGACATTCTTCCAATCAAGGTGCAATATAAATATTTCTAGAAGACGTCAAACATCGAAGAAACAAGACCCCAATGGTCTATACATCGAAAATGATATCATACAGATGAACATCATGACTTTAATAGTAGAAGATGGTGCTTCATTATTTCTGGAATAAGGTGAAAGCCTAAACAGAGAACTTAACTACACAAGCACTTTCAAGATTAAAGCATATAAACATCATAAAACAAAATTGTGAATACATAAATGAAAATGCTTATATACCAAAGGTTATTAAACATAATATAAAGGAATGGCAACATAATATGATCAAATAAAAGATTAACTTGCTCATTAAGGAAAATGAAGTTACTTTTATACATTAAGTGTCAGCCACAACATATAAATAGTGAGCCAAAGATTTCACTTAAATATATGAAAATTTAGTCAACAAGCAACTAATCTGAAGCATAGGTGCATTTCTTATTAGTATGATGTTAATATGCAAGAGATGAATGCCCTGAAAATGTCAATGTTTCCATATAGGAACGGTAGAGACAAGTAGGAACAAGATGACCTCTGCAATCATAAGAAATAAATAAAGAAGCATCACCAGTCATATGTTTAGATGCATCAGAATCTATTATCCATTCCATGTTAGAAGAAGAATTATTAGGCAAAACAACAGATGCACATAAAGCTACTTGAGAGTCATGAGAAGTTTTCTTTTTAGCTTTAGCCATTAAACGTTTTTCTTTAAAACAATTATTTTCAGGATGGTTAGTTTTACCACAATGTTTATAGGGATCATACATTTTCTTCTGTTTACTATTTCCATTAGAAGCATGAGAAGCATGTCCAGAATTAGTATTAGATGGATTATAACCTTTAGCATTATTAAAACTTTTCTTGTGATTCTTATTAAGTGCAGTTAGAGCTTTATTAGGTCTGAGTTGTCCTGAAACAATTAACATTTCTTGCTCGTTGATCAATCCCTTACAAAAATCATCAAAATTTTGCTTCGTAGTACTTTGAGACAATTCTAGAGCTTTATTCCTAGTTTGGATGAACATATCAAAACAAGATGGGATTTTACGTTCTACAAGAATAATAAGAGTAGTGTCAGTTTTCTTGTAATCTTTATCGCAACTATTTGATTTCTCATTTAAATTTTTCAATTCAGCAAGATATAACTCAACTCTTTCAAAGATAGTAGGTTCAAGGTCAAAGAACATCATCAGATTTATCAAATAAAGAGGAAAGAATTTTCCATACCTAAACCAGGATGTCTTCTGCCTCAATACTTACCTGAATACTATCTACAACAGTTTGACCAATGGGCCCCCTTGCTTGATCACTTTTAGCTTCCCATATAGCCAAATCATCAGCAACAATAGGTGTCTGGTGTTCACCATTAACTAGCCTCCAAATATTCTTACTGTTGAGAACATAAATCATCTTTCTCTTCCAGGCAAGATAGTTATAACCAACTAGTTCATGAACATAAGCTACTTCGGAAGTCATAATTAGTGAAAAATTTTCAAGAAATAAGAAACCCTAATACTGAAAAATGACAGAAAAACAGTGAAGAACTTGAAAACAGTTACTCTTTACTGATCTAAATCTGCAAAAAGAACAGTTCGAAACACAGTAAAGGAAAGAGGAGAAACTTTCACTTACAGCCCTGTGAAAAAAATGTGCCCAGAAAATCCCAGTCTTCTATTCTAGTCACGTAGGTGGATCTAGAATGGTTGTTCCAATTCCAAAAATAGATTATACTAAAAAATTCGGTAAAACTGACCAAGTTACAACCCTTCTTTATAACTATCATTTTTATTGCTGAAAGGAAGCCCATAAATGCCTAGTTTTATGTTCTAGTTACCTGGGTGGATCCAGAATGGCTGTTCTAATTTCAAAAACAAGTTATAATAAAATAAGCCGGTAAAAAATGACCAAGTTACATCCCTTTTGTATAACTATTGTTTTTATTACTGACAAGAAGCCCAGAAATACCCAGTTTTCTATTCTGGTCGCGTGGGTGGATCTAGAATGACGTTTCCAATTCCAAAAATAGGTGATAATAAAAATTCTGGTAAAAGAGTAATACATTTAACCCAACAGTAATATCTAATCCTATACTCTCCACCACTACTCTTGGAATTAAATTGTGAGATGCACCAGAATCTAGCATAACATTGTGTAAAATCATGTCATGAATATTTAAGCTAACATAGAAAGGTGGGACATCCTCTTCATCTATATCTTCAATTCTAGGCCCAAGAACAATGGTGGAAGCATCATCTGTTAACTCTAAGGTATCTGGCTGACAATATCCCTCATTTTTTCCATCCTGGTTATCTTTTCTCTATACTCATTATTCCTCAACAACTCATTGAATAGGATGGAAATCTTTATTTTGGACAATTCAAATTGTAAATTGAAAGAATAAAATGCTCTATCAACATCAACTGATACTTTTTGTCTAATTTATTTTTACATTTCTCTTTTATTATTTGAAACTTTTTGTACAAGATTTTCTTTTTTCTTATCTTTTTGTTTTTCTGTTTGGTTTTCTATATTTTGTTGACTACTGGAAGGCTGATTTGAATTGGGCCTTCTTTATTAATGACTCCATCTCTACTTCTCAATTTTTTTTTATTTTTTTTTGAAAATCATTAATTGCATTCTGATATCCTCTTTGATATTGTTTTGATTCTACCTCCATTGTATTATAATCATCCTCTTGAGCAAACATATTATGCTCCTCTTCTGTAATATAGATTCCAGAGTCCAAATCATCAAAATTATCTATCTGATTATTCATTGGGTCATTTTATTCCTCCTCATCAACATAATTTTTGGGAAATGGAGGTCTTATCTGTTAATCTTCGAGATTTCTTTGATTCCTTTGGTATCTCTTCCTAATTTGAGGAGGAGGATGAGGAGGTATTCTGAAATTTGGATTCATTATTTATGGCTCAGATTGCTCTCTATTTGGTGGTGTGTTATCCAGTTCCAACTTGTCCATTAACCTCTCCATTGTTTTCATCATTACGTCAAATTTGGCATCACTTGAAGAAGAAGAAGTAGAAGGATTATTTTCTTCTCTAATTTTCCTTCCATCCACTTCCATTCTCTATTTCATTTTCCCTGAATCCATCAAATTGGCTTCCACATCCAAGTCATCTTTAAACATCGCAGGAAGATTTGCATATTTTCTCTCTCTTAGTAATAAAGCAAAAGCATTGTCAAATGCATCTGCATAATGTAGTTTATTAGCGCCTACCAAGGGTTTAATATCGACTGGTATAGAATTATAAACCCTCACGATTCTACCATAGAATTCATGCACTAACTCATAGCTTCTTTTTTAAAATTATTGTATTGAGAAAGAACCTGTAAGACTCTTTTTGTCTTCCCACCTATCCAGAAAAATATTTTGGAAAGCCTCAAAAGTAAGAATAGATATTTTAGGAAGATATTTAAAACACCTTTTGGTCTCATAAGACAAACTTTGTGCAAAGAGTCTCATCTTGGAATCATCATAATTAACTTCCTCCAAATCAATAAAATTCTCAAACATATCCATGTGTTGTTTAAATGAAAAGTTACCCTCCCCATCAAACAATGAAATTCTCTATGCATAATTTTGGGGAAATCATGTAACACAATAGGAAAAGACAAGGGAGCAAATCTAGCAGCCATGGGTCTAGGACTATTTTGTATAGTAGGAGGAATTTGAACAGGGCTAGGAATATGAGGTTGCAAAATATGGATTAGAGGATTATTTTCTTTAGTCTTTATAGTATTTTGGAGATTATGCCAAAGTGAGTCTAACAAATATGATTGAAGTCTGTTTGGATTTAGTTTAGTTTGTTTCAAATATGATTCTTATTTTGATCTTAACAGAGACCTTTCAAAATTTGTTTCCAATTCTAAATATTGAAAACTAAAAAACTCTTCTTGATTTTAAGAAGATGAACTTTCAACTTGAGAAGTACCTACTTGTTCTTTACCACATCTACACCTAATCAAAGTTTCTGGATTTTCCACACTATATAAGATTTCAGAATCAAGGTTACCTCTTGTATGCGCTCTCATGAAGGCTAGGATGTCTTCTTTGAATACCCTCTTGAAAATGAATGTAGAGTCTCTAGGGAAAAATCACAATTGACCTCAAATGCAAGAAATTTTGTTAGCCCACATAAATTCTTTTTTTCTTGGATAACAATGTTGTTCCCCCCAAGGAATATTTGAACTTTCATTCCCCAGCCATGTTGCCAAGATCTTATCACTCATAATTTAACCCCGACGGTGAAAGGGTGATCCCAAGATAATCACGAAACCAATCTTTAGGAAGAAAGCTGACTTCTTTCTTTCCAGAGAGGGAGATCTCAATAGTTTAACTCACAAGCCATAAATATTTGTAAAAGAAATGAATTTTAATAATGTATGTGGCTGAAATAAGTGTTCATTGGGCATGGAGTCATATGTGATAAGAAAAATTAACATTTCTATTTCAAATGAATTCAACAAAGGAAGGGTAGATACTTATTCACGGTAAAAAATTTGGTTATCTAGTGATAAAGAAGAATTTAGGAACGATTCACTGATATAGGAATCTAACAAGGATGAATCCAATATTAAATTTAGAAAAACATTTGTATCATTACTTGAAACCAATGGACCAGAGCATATGATTATGAATTCCAACCCACCATAAACTCATTCAAGTATGAAAACTATGAGAAAATGAAATATTAACAGGAAACACATGCACATATAAGAAAGGGAAAGTACATACTACAAAGATAATAACACAAGAATGTCTAGTCGGCTCTGAAATTTTATTAATATTTTGATATTTGTTACAATATTGATTTCTCTGACGGGTTCCAAACCTTGTTACATCTCAAAATGTTGCTTAAATACAAAAATATGCTCCATGAGTTGATAACGACCTCTATACTAAATATAGGAAAAATAATTTCCTTATTACATCTGTCACATTGCTCCCTAACTAACTTACTGCTCAGAAATAAATTACAAATTTAACTAAACTAGTCTTCAATGGTCTTCAAAATTTCTTCATTGGTGCAACCTGTACTTAGTCTTTCCAAATTTCTCAACTGTCTTCCACTGATCGACAGTTGGCAATTCTAAGCTAGCCATTTCCTTCCCAAGTAACCTTAATTCAACATGGTCAACGTGCAAAATTAGTGGAAACTAAGCACAAGTAGATCTGAAAGTATTAATTATTTCAAAATCCTCAAATAAATTTTCAACTATTGTTTTTCAAGATAAATATTGTTTAATGTCCTCAAACTTCCTGTGATCCAACCTACATTTGACTAATTGAGCATGAAATTCCATCTGAGAGAAGTTTACCATTCTCTTCCCACAAAAAAGGTAAACAAATTTTAAACAATAGTGTAAATAACTCAATGAACATTTTAACCTGATGCTACCGCAATGTCTATTTTAGCTTGCACAGTGTCCAAATGTTGATGCTTTCCAACCAGTTTTTATCAAGTAATTACTGAGATGTTTTCTTTGATACCCATTGTCTTCAAATCATTTTATGACCAACCATTTAAGAAATTGAATGTATTATTTGTTGTATCTATAGGCTTCTTATTTAAAACCTCTTTCATTGCTATAGAACTTTGTTTGGCAGCGAATATGACAATTTCCTTATCTAGGATGTAATTTAAATAAGGCCTAATCTTCCCATCTTATGTTTTAATCATATCCCAAATGATATGTTTTTCTCCTTGTACTGGAAATTGCTGAGTCAATTTTTTCACCAATTTATCATTATTATCTAGGATGTCTTTGTACTTACTTTCCCTAGATTTATTTTCCTTTTCCTTATTTAAAGTTGCATTCTCCAAGTTTTTGTTTTGATTCTTAAGCCAAATAATTTCTAAATCTCTTAAACTCACCTGGGACATGGCTTGCACGATTGATTCTTCATTTTTCTGTGTAGCTGGTGGAATTATCTGTACCTCGGCCACTTTCTTTCTCTCTTCTATTTCCTTCTCCAAAACATCTGTTATAGAGGATTTCACCACTCCAGGTGAATCACACTTTGTATGGCCTTCCCCTGTCCCTCTACAGACTCTTTACACCCCATGGACCATATTTTATCCTTTCATGTTTTCTTGAGCATCCCTAAAACTATATAAAAAATGATATACGCGCCTTTTTACTTGATAACCGCGTACATATGCGGGTTTGACCCCTATAACCACGTACATCGGGATGTGTACATAGTCCAAATCCTTTTGGAGTTTTCCTTGACATTGATCCGACTCATTTGACTCCTGGCCTTCCATATGCCTTG
This sequence comes from Pseudotsuga menziesii, assembly GCA_001517045.1. Classification (NCBI taxonomy): domain Eukaryota; kingdom Viridiplantae; phylum Streptophyta; class Pinopsida; order Pinales; family Pinaceae; genus Pseudotsuga; species Pseudotsuga menziesii. Next base: position 406,876 of record LPNX010333830.1, on the reverse strand, counting down.
ATATCGCTCGGATTCGACCCTTCATTATCCCTTGTGAAGCTATATAAGGAACCCCTTGGTACATTGAAGGAATATAGAGAGATTGAAAGAAAAGAAACTATAGTCCATTGTTGCTGGAATTTATACTTGAGTCTGCATCCCTTTGTCCCTTTGGAGCACTGTTGTGTTCTTCCCAATATTTCCTTTTGTTAGTGAGCTTTCTATCGAGAGATGGAGGATTGAGGTGGTGGAGGCCCAAGTGGGGGATTCGGTTTCTCCGGTTCGCAGATGTGCCGTCAGAGGTTGTATCTATCTTGTAATCTCTGATTTATATTAATAAGAACTATCTTTTCCTGTCCAATGATGTGTATTTGATTGAATATCGTATCCATTGGAATATGTCAAATGCTTTTACATTATTGATTATATATGCTAGAATAGATCTAACACCATGATATATAGTATGCTTGTATTGTTTACTTGTTGTTGAGGAAGTATTATTTCAATTCAAGCTAAAGATTGGTAAGCTCAACGGGGATCTACTTCAACCGTCCGAAATAAGGTACGAGGTCTGATCATTTAGCGTTAGACATTTTATTTCTATTGCATATTGGGAAAGATTGATTTATGGAGTCAAATCTGTCTGTTGTGGTACCCCAAGCCATAGGAATTTCTCTTCGTAACAGAATTGGCGACTCCGTTGGGGAGTTCCTAGTAGTTGTCCTTTCGGGGTGATTTTCTCGGCATTCAATGTATTTGAATTGCTCTTTCTCTCTTGTTTCTGTGTCGGGTCTGGGGGCATGTATGCCTGGTAGAGTCTGATTGGAGTGAAGTTTGTCTCAGCCTGTCTCTTTGCCTTGTTTTATGCACCTTTTCTTCCTGTATGCAGGTTTTTGATTTACAATCGCGTATACACGCGGTTTCCTCTGTGATTTCCGCGTATACACGCGGGTTTACTACGAACAGTCGCGTATACCCTGGATTTTTCCCTTTTATGGAAGTTAATTGGTTGCTAGGTGAATGCTGTTAGTTGCTGAGTCTCCTTTGGCACTGCCTGAGTCTGTTTTGACCTCTGTTTCTGACCAGAAACGTTTTTTTTTAGCCTAAATTTTTTTTTTAGGAAAGTTCTTGTCATGGCATTTTTGATTTTTTGTTTGAGATTAGTGCATTAGAGTTATTTTACCTTAGTGCTTTGCTTGGATGTTGTTTATGTGTGCTTGCAGAGTCTGGGGGTGGTAGAATCATTCTTTTTCTTTTTGCATCTCTTATATTTTCAAAAAATCCAAAAACATTTGCTTATCATAATGCATTGCATTTTGCACTTTTCATTGTACTTGCATTAAATCTAGGTTTGCTTTGGAGTACTAGTTAGGACTTCATATAGGAAAAATTTGCATTCGTCATTTGAAGAAAAATTGTGCATTTCACGTAGTAGCATACCCTGTTTACATGGACACAATGCATTTGCATTCATTGTTATGGTGTGCATTTTACTTCATGTTGCATCATAACACCACTAGTTGCATGACCATGTCCTATTTTTGAGTAATAAAGCCAACTAAAATCAATGCTAATTAAAATGAATTACACTCTTTTCTTTTCTAGGGTGCACCAACAAGCTTAGGTTTTAGGATCTTGGAATAGTTCATTGTAATTCAATTCTCCAAGATCACTAAACAACAACATCTAGGTGTCTATCCAGGGAGTGTGTGAAATCCTTGGTATAACCATCGTTCTTAGGATCCTCCTCTCAAACGGGAGTTAAGCACGAGGCAGTGTGAGTGGTTATTTATTGGGATGACCCCTAGTCATAACTGAGTAGGACTGGAGATATTTCTAGGATTGTATTCATATCTGGGGGCTCTTTCGAGAGTTTCGGGCTTTTCTACCCTACCCATACGGTCAATCCTGCATGCGACTGTCCACCTGAGCTTTGATTATATTGAGGTGACCTTAGTGACCTTACCTAGGATATCAAGGGGGTACTTGTAGAGGTTATTCTGCAAGTGTCCCAACCAGGTTGGGGTTGGACAGCACAGTCACTTTACGCGTTGAAGCTGAGGGCCACAATAATTGGTTACCTACCTCCGCTTGTTGTGTATGGGAGTCTCAGGCCTCTCCTAGGCGAGACATACCTGCTTCATTCTGGAGCTCACTTATCCATCCCTTGTTTGCTTTCATTTGGCTTTAGATTTTATTAGTGATTGCTCTCTGCACGCTAGTTTGCCTAGGGTTTAAGTAAATAGAGAGTCTTTGCTTTTTGTTGAGTCATTGTGGATTCGAGTGTGGTTCCGCACCGTTCTCGTCGGTTAGCAGGAATTCCGCCTTCTACTTCTCCTCCTCCTTTGGGAGAGGGACCTAGATAGTCCAGGCGGACTATGTCACACACTGATTCACACACCATGGAGGATCATTCATAGACTATTCCTGAGCCACCTCCTCCCGTTCGTATTGACGATGGGGAACTTACTCCCACATACGATCCTTCACCTGACCTAGCTGAGTTTGGTCCTGTGATTTCCCAGATAGGATATTTGCATGATAGACCTAATCACCCTAGGGCTGATTCCCCATTGACACGTTACCGGTATGGAATGCTAGAAGATGTCGAGACTCACTTTGAACCCGCCAGTACTAGCTACGGTAGTTATGCTACGACTGGTTTTCCTATGCACGATTTGACATTTCATGTCGAATCTGAATTTGAGCCTGGCACTATGCCTGGGGGAAATCCCATTCCTTACCTTGCGGAGAGGTTTGGGAGTACTAGTCACATTGCACCTTCCATCCCAGTGGTGGAAGCTACATCTTATCTCCCTCCTAGGTCTAGGGTTAGTGATCCGATTAGGATACCAAGTCCTAGACGAGTGACGATAGGCACTAGTACATATCTTATTATTGAGATTCCTTCATCCTAGGTTCCAAGTTCTTCAAATGTACATCCTCCACCTTATCCACGTGGTCCTTTGAGCCGATATATGGCTACGAGTCAGGTCCGTACTACGGTTACTAGGCCGATTGTGTCTCACGTTCATATACCACCCGTTGCTTTGGGAGGTTATGTTCACCCTTCTAGTGGTCAGCTTGTTACATCTGGGGCATATATACCTACTTCAGGTATGTATGTTCCCCCTTCCAGATCTTATCTTCCTACCTACAGAGTGTCCCATGGGACATCACATGCGATGACCTATGGACCTTATTACGCGACGCAGTATGGACAGGTTTCTTCACCTTACGGAGGCGAGTATCAACAACCTGCTTACTCTCCTAATTATGGATTTGTAGCTCCTACTAGTCAAGGTCCACCTTACTATGGTACTTCCACGTCACCTTATACAGGTCAGACAGGAGGAGGACACTATGGCCAAGGCCATGGTGGTGCTCAAACCTATGTGAACCAGGGAGCGGTCCATCGACCTCGTCATCCTAGGCTCCCTTTCCTTGTGACGCTTAACCTTCCTGACTTATTGATACTTATGAACGATCTCGTGGCTCATGACCCGGCCTGGCCGGCTGTCCCTACCAAGCTTCCTTCGGACATACCTAAGTTCGAAGGAAAACCGGGAGAGGATCCGAGTGAACACGTTACCACGTTTCACCTTTGGTGCTCTTCAAATTTGTTACATCAGGACTCAATCCGTTTGCGACTATTTCAACGCACCCTCATAGGGCCTACTACGAAATGGTATATAGGGAGATTTTACCCTGTTCGATGATCTTGCGATGACTTTTCTTAATCACTTCCAGCTACCAGTGCGCTGTGACGTTGGTACTGAACTCTTGTCGACATTTCGGCAAGATAAAGCCACCCATATTTCTGATCATATTCAGGAGTGGTGTAGACAGAAGAGATTAATTAAAGCTTTTATACCGCCAGAGTTCCTTCTTGAGTGGTTCCTCAAGTCTTTATTGCCATATATCGCGAAGGATGTTTCTACGTCTGGAGTGCAAAATGAGGAACAAGCAATCTTTAGGGTGCAAGAACTGGACTTGATCTATGCTCAGTCCAGTTTGTTGTATGAGATTATTTCTAATGCTCCTCGTTCTAGTTTCGATCCCAAGGTCAAACCTGGACCACATGCCGATGGCATTGTGGGTTGTGCAAGTGCGAACCCTGCAGATTCGGTTGCAAAACAAGTTAGTCAATTGTCGCTCAACCAGTATGCTCCGGGACAAGCTACGGCTTCATCTCAACCCACCCAAATGGCGAGTGTACTTTCTGTGCAATTTTTGGACCAGAAGGGTAACCAGCAACCCGGACGAAATAGAAAAAAGGGTAAGAATAATAATCAAAAGGGTGGGAATAGGAATTAGAATGCTTCCAATAATGACAAGAATGGTCAGAATGCTGGTGGGGACAAGCAAGCGAAGCGTAAGGTTAAGTTCCCTTGCAAGTTATGTAAGGATGATCACCTCACTTACTTGTGCCCTCGAATTGATGAAGCTTCGAGACACTTAGCACAAGGCCCAACTGTGCTAACGAACCCTTTATCGCATAACCAGAATATGAACTCAAAGTCCCAGGAGCAATCTAGTGAGAATGATCCACCAGAGGCTAGTGCTCGTGGGTGCATTAACATGGTCCGGGCTGCTAAGGTTGTGACTCACACGAAAGATTATGGATCGTCACAACCCAACCCAGGAAAAGAACCTGATCCACCAGGAACCCCTTTGTGCATTGAGAAACCTGCGGATAAACCTGAGGCTACACCTTGCATTCCTAAGGGGGTACTTAAGCGCTCGAGGCATAATCCAAATGCCCGAGCCGCCCAGAATTATTCAGTTGTCGAGGATTTGGGTCATACTCCTTGTGTGATGTCTGCATTGGAAGTGCTTCAGAGTTGTCCTTCGCAAAGGAAGGCTTTGCTTTCTGCTCTTGGTGTGAACGGTGATGATTCTTCCTTAGTGATCAAATTTGAAACTGCAGGTCATCAGCCTCACTTGCCCTACTATGTGTCGCTTTTGGTACATGTAGAATGTCTTAATATGATCATCAAGCGCACTGTGATTGACGAGGGCACTGCTGCATCTGTGATGTCTTTGTCTTGTTGGAAGGGTCTTGGTTCTCTTGAGTTGTCGAAATCAACGACTATGTTAACTGATTTTGATGGGAGATCTTTTAGGCTGCATAGTATCATTCCATCCCTTAAAGTCCATTTGGGAGGGAAGACCATTGCGATAGAGGCTGAGGTGGTTGATGTGCCCCTTGACTACAATCTCTTGCTGGGTCGGAACTGGATGTATAGTATGCAAGCCATTGCTTCTTTCGTGTTTCACGTTGTATGCTTTCCACATAATGGGAAGATTGTAATGATTGATCAAATGACATTCAAGAATTCCCCTGTTACTGCATCTTTGGGAACTTCAGTTTCGGTCGTTGAGCACTCTCAGCCAACAACTGGGAGTGTGGGTGTAGGCATGTATCCATCCCTCATGGGAAGCTTTAGTTGTCCTGCGCCGGTCCTCATGATAGGATCTTGTTCCGATAAGGCTTCGACTTCTACGACCTCAGTGTATTTTCGCACAACTCATATGGGAGATCCCTGGATTCTTCCTACACTGAGTATTTCGAGTGAGCCTATCGAGACCGACGTGCCGCTTCCTGCAACCATGATAGCTTATCAAGCCAATCTTATGGATGTTGCGGAGCCTTGTTCTTCCTCTTCGTGGAAAAAAGAGGAAGACCCCTATGTGCTGCCTGCATGGGCAGTATAGTCTTCTCATGCCCATGACTTCCTGGATACAGTTTTCCCTTCAGATGAAGCGATCATCGAGGCTATGTCGGGCGTTGAGCCTCCATGGGATAAACTTCATCATAGATCATATTTCCTTCCACCACTTGACCATTTGGAGCATGAGGGTTATAGGGAGATTCTTAGTCAGAGAGTTGGTAGTCCCATGATTCCATTAAGCTCTCCTGGTCAGATGGCTGATGGGAACATGGCGAACATATCTTCCATGATTTCTATCAACATCTCTCGAAATCCTGGCACCATTGAGAATGTCTTTATTGGGGCAGATTGTTCCCAGGCTGAGATTCTTGAATATACCGAGCTATTCAAGGAATTCCATGATATTTTTGCTTGGTCTTATGATGAGATGCCAGGTATTGACCCTCGGATTGTCAAACATGAGATTAAGACTTACCCCAATGCTAATCCTGTTCGACAACGTTTACGTGCCATGAATCCTAGGAAAGCACCCGCCATTAAGGCAGAGATAGAGAATCTATTGAAAGTTGGTTTCATCTATCCCGTTCCCTTGACGGAGTGGGTTTCAAACCCCATTCTGGTGGATAAGAAGCAGGGAGCGATCCGAATATGCACTGATTTCTGCGATTTAAATCATGCCTGTCCTAAGGATAACTTCCCCACACCATTTATAGATCAGATTTTGGATGAGTGTGCGGGTAGCGAGGTGTTCTCCTTTATGGACGGCTTTTCCAGGTATAATCAGATCCAGATTAAACCTGAGGACCAACACAAGACTTCATTTATTTGTCCTTGGGGAACATTTGCATATCGAAAGATGCCTTTCGGCCTTAAAAACGTCGGAGCTAAATTTTAGCGGGCGATGACCTTGATTTTCCACGATCTCAAGTCTATTATTGAAGTATTTTTGGATGACCTCACTGCTCATTCTCGTATGAGAATGCGTCATTCGTATCACTTGAGATTGGTTTTCGAAAGATGTTGGCATTATTCGGTTCTATTAAATCCTCATAAGTGCATCTTTTGCGTGAATTCAGGTCGTTTATTAGGATTCATCGTTTCGAAGGAGGGCATAAGAGTCGATCCCTTAAAGGTTGAGGCAATACTTCAGTTGTCTCCCCCAAAGAATATTCGTCATCTTCAGTGTTTGCAAGGTATGGTAAACTTCTTGTGAAGATTTGTGGTCAACTTTTCCAATTTGACTAGAGGCTTCATGTGTCTCTTGAAGAAGGATACTCCCTTTGAATGGGATGAGCGAGCCTAGGAGTCCTTCGATGCACTTAAGCGAGCCCTAGCATCGGCCCCAGTGATTAGTCCTCTGAATTATAGCCGTGATTTCCTATTATATGTGGCCGCGTCTTTAGAGATGATTGGTATGGTATTGGTTCAGGAGGATGAGGAGCTCCAGGAGCATGTCATATATTATCTGAGCTGAAACCTTATTGACGCAGAGATTCGTTATTCTCATGTCGAGAAGCTTGCTTTAGTGACCGTACATGCAATTCAGCATTTGAGACATTATATTCTCCTTCACCAGACCTCGGTTGTGGCCCATGTCAATCCATTTCAGTTCGTCCTCACATGAAGGATGATTGGGGGAAAGTATAATAAATGGATTGTCATTTTGCAAGAATTCAATCTTGAATTTGTTTTGGCAAAGTCGAAGAAGTCATTAATTTTTGCAGAGATTATATCGGATTTCCCGAGCGAGGCTGAGGAATCGGTTTGTGAAGATATGTTTTTCGATGAACACATATTCTTAATCTCAACGTCTGACCCATGGTATGGAGATGTCATAGTATATCTGCAAACACAGAGGACCCCTTCTCACCTCTCGCGAGATGAACGACGACGATTTCGTCACGTCTCTAAGAACTACCTTATAGTGGACAATAATTTGTACCGCCGTGGGGTAGATTCCATTTTATGACGTTGTTTAACTCATGAGGAGGCTGAGGTTGTGCTGAATGATTGCCATGGAGGCGTGTGTGGTGGTCATTTATCTGGGCTTTCTACAGCTCAAAATATTTTGAGAGCGGGTTATTTTTGGCCATTGATCTTTAAATATTGTCTTGATGTGGTCAAGAGGTGCCACCCTTGCCAGGGGTTCGCACAAAATATGCGCTCGAAGCCTGCCCCATTACATCCCATTATCACCGCCGGTCCCTTCACTAAGTGGGGGATCGATTTTATGGATTGCAGCCCAACTTCAGCTGGGGGGCACCATCATATTATAGTGGCTGTGGATTATTTCACGAAATGGGTTGAGGCAATGCCTATAGTAAAATTCGACGGTGAGACAGTCGCTCACTTCGTATTCAACCAAATCATTACTCGGTTCGAGATTTCGAAAGATCTTGTCACTGGCCATGGCTCGCACTTTCAGAACCATATGATGGAAGAGTTGGCATCCAAGTTGGGGTATAAGCAAGAGCACTCCTCTCCTTACTACCCCCAAGTGAATGGACAGGTTGAAGCAGTGAATAAATCACTTAAGTCCATTCTCCAATGAACCATCGCACAGAGCAAGACGAATTGGCATATTATGTTATACCCTGCTTTGTGGGCATATCGAACCGCAGTTAAGACTGCCACTGGTTTTTCTCCATATCAGCTTGTGCATGGAGTGGATTCGATATTGTCGGTTGAATGTGAGATTCCTTCGTTGAAGCTAACTGTGGAACTCTTACCAGACACTTCACCTTTGGAGGAGTGTTTGGTCCACCTTGAGCAACTTGATGAGCAGCGTTGAGATGCATTGGTGGCTCTAGAGGTTAATAAACGTCGCGTTAAGGTCCAATATGACAAGTCTATCCATCCAAGAGTGTTTAGTGAAGGAGACTTGGTCCTTTTGTGGGATCAATTGAAAGAACCCTTAGGGGCAGGGAAATTTAATCCTATGTGGCGTGGTCCTTACATGGTTAAGTGTGTCTTAGAGAAGGGTGCCTATGAGTTAGTCGATTACGAAGGCATAGCTTTGGCGGAGCCTAGAAATGGGCTCTGTCTCAAAAAATACTATGCATGATCTTTAGCCAAGGATGCTTGTTGTATATTAGTGTACAGCTTTGCATAGTTAGGTATTTTTCTTATCGTGATCGATTTTGTGATTAGTTTCCGTTTCTTTTGGCAAATGTCAATGGAATCTTCCACCTACATAGGATTCACGGATGGTGCAAGCCATCACACTCAGCACTCAGCCTCTACTGCTTGGGTGATCTATACTCTTATGGGTCAGGTACTGTCTTCAGGAGGTGTATGTCTACGACCATCTTCCAACAATGTTGCTAAATATAGTGCCTTTATCGAGCTTCTATGGGATGCCATTTCACATGGCATTCTCTGTTTTGAGGTACGTCTTGATTCGGAGTTAGTAGTGTCACAGCTCAATGGTTTGTACCATGTTAGAGATCTGACGTTATTGAGAAGATTATTACGTGTGAGATTGTTAGAATGGAAATTTGACAGTATCACATATATACACATTCCAAGAAATGATAATCAAGTTGCTGACTCATATGCTAACTACGTGTTAGATTGGCATTTGTTTCATTCATAATAAATTAATCACAAACATTTTTACACATGTAAATAAATAAACCGATCACCATAAAACCTTTTTATATATATCAAAAATGTGGTAATACATAGTGTCATATACAAAAGTGGAGCTTTCAAAGCTTCCATCATATAATACACGGTCGTACAAAACATATGCACTCCCAGGTGTCTAATCCTGTGGAGGGGGAGGCTTGTGATCATGATACGTCACTACGGCTCTAGCTATCCGTCGGAATAAACACACCCATGCGCATGGCACACCCACCACCTGGCGCTGCATGGCCTCAGGAAAGTCCTCAACTTGCGCCATGGGAACCATGTGAGTCAGTCGCACGAAGTTGGTATGAATTCCCTGGAGCATTCACTCTGCATCCGCACCTGTGATGTCATCCCCTCTTCCCCTCCGTCTATGACGTGGGAAGCCCTTTGGTCGCTATGGTCCCACATATGCACATGAATGGTAGATGTCACTATGTGTTGTCACGCAAAAACATATCTTTTTGATTCCATATAATCAAGAAAATACAAAAAAATTAAATAACTCAAAATTTTTTTAAAAGAGTGAGAGTCGAGATTCGGTACCTATCTCTCCATATGCCGATCCTAGTGGGAATGGCATGTCTAGATCCCCCCGAAAATCTATCCCTCCATAGGGGTAGTCATCTATGGCAACAATCTATCATAGCCACCATGGAAAGAAGTCAACTGGATATGGGTTGGCCACCCTACCACCCCCCAGTCTATGCATAGCATTTTCCCAACGTCATTGGGCCAGATCTCGAACCCCGTGGAGAGGAACGTCCACTCTAGGGCTCAATCCTGGAACACGCTCAAAGAAAAACGTGCTCAATATGCTATTGAACCTGAAGTTTTGTATCCTACCTACCTTACACTCACTGAGCTGGTGTTTCATGTTGCTCAGTAGTGTAGTACTCCAGTCGTATATGGTCGGTCTCATACACTCCACCGCATAGAACATCAATGGTCGCGAGGCCTGATGGAGTGAGGCTAAGCCTGCTATCCTACCTAGCGTCAGTAGTATGGCCTTTAGGCCTAGCACCTGTATAGCATTGGTGGGGACTGGACTCCCCGCCTTCTCAGTATCTGGGTAGCAGTACACAGCTATGTACTCATCGATAGTAAGCCCACCTCCTGGCCCACCTCGGGAACGAAGGTTCACCACCTCCCCTCGTCTAGATAGACCTGTGATAAAGTATATGTCTTCCACCTCTATGGTGAGAGACATCCCATCTATCCTGAAGGACTCTGAGTCTGGATCCCAATAGTTCACCAGCATCTCTAGCAGTCTTGGTTTGGCTCTCAAACCTCCAAGGCACCAAAACTTGTAGAGTCCGCATCTTCTAAGAGCTTGTTGAGCCATCGCGTTAGCCCTTACAGCTTCCTCTACCTCACCATGCTCACACTCTCTCCATTATAGCACCATCCTACATGATAAATTGCCAAATTCTCCATTAGATTCTTGTAGATTCACTTGCGCGGCGTCATACGCGACTGTTTTGCAAACAGTCGCGTATGTACGCAGTTTCTAGCCTCTTTTTCATGTATAGCCAGCCCTATACGCGGAAAAAGATTCGATATCCGTGTGGGCCGTAGCGCTCATGTAGATATGGCCTAAACTACCTCATTTTACCATGAAAATCAACAAAAATTATATTGAAATGCATGAGGAGAGCATGAGTAACTACCTAGAAGAAACGGTTGTGAATTCCGCCGGCTGGATCTCCTAGAATTTGCAGTTGAATATCAAAGCTCCAATGGGTAAAAGTTTCAAATGGTTTATATTTTTTACTATTTATAGAAAAAATTTCAAATATTTGAAAAATTTTACCCCCTTTCCTATAGTTTTGACAGTTTCTGACCATTTTGGACCGTTTCTGACATAATTTGTGATGTAGAAGACCATTTTCAGTGTCATTTCAGCCATTGGATTGACCCATTTGTACTAATCTCAGGTATAATGTCTACACTGGAATATAGGTTAGGTTCACCACCGTTTGCATTTTGCATGACCTTATGACCATGTCACCATGACCTTAGGTACGAACCCACTCTATTATGTCACGGAACCTTCTTGCTTCTTTAGAAGTGGCATGATGTGAGTGGTAGAGCTTCACCTTACATGGGTACCCTAGTTAGCGCCTTATTTGCATTTGGTGCCCATGCCGACGTTTTCTCCTTTAGGGTGTGGGAGTCCGTTGTATAGTATTGCCATGACATTTAGCAAGAGCCTCATACTCCTCTTGATCTTATGCTGGCCTATTTCCCTCCGGAATCCCCTTATGTCAAGTTGTGAATGCATTATCATGAGCTTTTCCTGTCTTATTGAGCTTTATTTCAGCTCCCCTGACATTTCGTTTTAGCCATATAGCTCGAGCTTGTCTCATGTCTAGCCATGCAGAGCCATTTTTATATCCTTCGCAGCTTGATTCCCTTTTTACCGGGAGGAGATTTTCCCCCGAGTGTCGATATTCTACACATGTATCCTTGCATTGAGCATAGGTATGTTCCACTACTTGGAACTAGTTTGTTTGCTCTGATGACACTCGTCTCCTCCTAGTTTGTAAATATAAAGATAATTTATTCTTTTTTCAAGCTTTTCAAATAAATGAAAAAATCAAAAAAAATAGAAAAACCAAAAAGCCGAACAAGGAAAGATGTTATCTTTGGCAGCTGTCTAGTCGTGTTGCTTTCAAACAGAGCACTGTATATCACATCCATTGGTTGGGTCATATTTTGACTTAGGAGCTGTACTCGTTTATCTAAGTTTATCTCTACCGATTGGTTAAGCTTCCAATCCCTATGGAGCCTCTGTTGATGCCTCCTGTGTCACAGAGATGTTCCAGTTTGTATATCGAGTCTATGCTGCCTTCATTCAGTCACCATATGTCATTATGCTCTTGTTCGAAGGAAGTTGAAACCTGTGTCGACCATTCCTCAGTTCTCTTGACTTTGCATGTCGGCCATCCCCGGTACACTTACTGGTTCGTGCACTTTATGATCGAGTCCTTCCACATTAGACAGCTTTGTTGAGTACCTCATGTTGGATGATGGGGGATGCCTCAATGCCCTCCTTCCAGTGGATTTCATCCCATTGAATTCAGATCATTTATTTTGGGATTGGAGTCTAGAGTCCTTTTGAGTGTCCTGAGACTTGCAGTCATCAGTGGCAGGTTCTCTCGCCATCGACAGTTTCTTGGGAATACATCAATGTCCCCTGATCAATGGATTCTCTCAAGTGTTTGACCTCAACACATCTATTCACACTTGTTAGTTTGCACTCTAGTACCTTGATTCCCATTTTCATTATTGGTGGGTAATCTCGCGTCTGTTAATGGTATACATCAATGACCTGTAATCAGATGATGGACTACTATGTTCGACCTCGACACCTCTATTCGCATAGTAGGACATGTACTCGTAGCGGTTTGTGTAGAAGACCTTCCAGATTGGTGGCATCTCTTATATGCTACCTCCTTGATCGTGCCAGTGTTCATGAGATTTCAACTCTCGTGTCTTGATTCCAGTGTATGTCAGACATTTCCAGCCACTATGGAGATCTTGATCTATTGTATATCTTCAGCCATTCTGGAAATCATGGTACTTTGTATATCTTCCTCATGGAGATTCTGATCTGTGTATATTGTACGTGGCGATGACCACATATGTGATATCATGTATTATGCCTATTCATGGCCATTGTACTCTTATGTATCTGGGATTGCTATATGTACTTGCAGTTATATGCAGAGTTGTATCATAGTACTATGCTGATTGGGTGGCTAGTCTTCCATTTGGGATCCTTCATCACTTCACTTCTGGGATGGACTTATAATGTATTTTGGCCATCATATGACCCCTCTGACCTCACACATTAGGGGGCATCTGTTATAGTGGATTTCACCACTCCAGGTGAATCACACTTTGTATGGCCTTCCCCTGTCCCGCTGCAGACTCTTTAGACCCCATGGACCATATTTTATCCTTTGATGTATCCTTGATCATCCCTAAAACTATATAAAAATGATATAAGTGGCTTTTTACCTGATAACCGCGTACATACGCAGGTTTGACCCCTATAACCACGTACATCAGGATGTGTACATAGTCCAAATCCTTTTGGAGTTTTCCTTGACATGGATCCGACTCATTCGACTCCTGGCCTTCCATATGCCTTGAGATCGCTCGGATTCGACCCTTCATTATCCCTTGTGAAGCTATATAAGGAACCCCTTGGTACATTGAAGGCATATAGAGAGATTGAAAGCAAAGAAACTATAGTCCATTATTGCCGGAATTTATACTTGAGTCTGCATCCCTTTGTCCCTTTGGAGCACTTTTGTGTTCTTCCCAAGCTTGCCTTTTGCTAGTGAGCTTGCTATCGAGAGATGGAGGATTGAGGTGGTGGAGGCCCAAGTGGGGGATTCAGTTTCTCTGGTTCGTATACGTGCCATCAGAGGTTGTATCTATCTTGTAATCTCTGATTTATATTAATAAGAACTATCTTTTCCTGTCCAATGATGTGTATTTGATTGAATATCGTATCCATTGGAATATGTCAAATGCTTTTACATTATTGATTATATATGCTAGAATAGATCTAACACTGTGATATATAGTATGCTTGTATTGTTTACTTGTTGTTGAGGAAGTATTATTTCAATTCAAGATGAAGATTGGAAAGCTCAACGGGTATCTACTTCAACCGTCTGGAATAAGGTACAAGGTCTGATCCTTTAGTGTTAGACATTTTATTTCTATTGCATATTGGGAAAGATTGATTTCTGGAGTCAAATTTGTCTGTTGTGGTACCCCAAGCCATAGGAATTTCTCTCTGTAACAACATCATATTTATGTTCAAGAAGCTTTTCATTCTCTATCAAAAGAAATTTATCTTTTTCCCACTCTTTTCTCTCCTTAGCCACATTCAAAATCTTATATTTGCAATCATTTTACTCATTATTCAATGTCTCTCTTTCTTTCTCTAGCTCAGTTAGCTCTGAAGCCTCAATAAGCTGTGTAGTAAGGATTTTTAGCTTTTTCTTCAACAATTGGATTGTGATTTATTTTTCTACAAGAATCATCTGAGTAACTTCTCCCTTATTTGTTTCACTGTCAGCAGTCAAAAAATCTCCCTGGATCTTCTTGATTTGTTGTTGAGCTATTTTATTCTCCACCCTTTCTTGTGTTAATTGATTTTCAATATTTGTCTTAGTGGATTGCAGCCTAGACACCTTCAAATTAGCCTTTACAAAAACACTATATATGACTTCTCCAGTTTTTTTTATGTAAGTGAATCATGTCTGGAACATGACTGTTTTCTAAATTCATCCTCATCTATGCCACCTTTTTCTTAGTATCCACTACTAATTTTAAGGTATTTTTAGTATGATCCCTAAAAACAACTAAAGAGACATATTTGTTTGATATCTTCCTTACATCAACATAAAATTTTAGCGACTCATTCATTGGTATTTCTTTGTTATCTCTGAATTTCTCAAATAATTCATCCCTAGTCTTAAATTTATCATACCCTTTAGGAGTCTCAGAAATGGGATATTCCTTTATTTCGAATGAAGGGCCTTTACTTTCATTTGTTTCTTCTTGCCCTCTGTATTTGTCACTTCTACCAACTTTCCTTGAACTTCAACCTTCTTCCTTTTTGATGTTTCTGAACTATCTTCTTGTTTTATTTCCATGGCATTCAAAAAGGTTCTTTTAATTGTCATTTCTGAATGACTAGAAATAGGGGTAGTTATATCCAATGGATCCAATGGATCCGTTGGCTATAATGGATAATCTGTGTGATACTAATATTTTGTATTGATGATGTAGAATCTTCCTACATCTCCTCTTCATTTTGCATTAATAAGGGATAATTTGACCAATTTTCTTTCTCAGCTAAGCCTTCAGCCTCTCGATGTTAAAAATGAATGTTATTGTTTACTTTTTTTCTTATGGAGATGATATGATGGGGGTCATAATTTATTTCACTAGTTGTTTGAAATCCCATCTCTTTAAGCAATATTTCTATCACAGGCAATGCATATTTTCTCTTAATAATGAAAGGTACAATCACCTAAGGGAATTTAATATTTGAATCCTTCCTAAATATTATGAAATGCTCATTCTCAACTATTAGATTTTGTATCACCAATTCCAATGCAAAAATACTTGGAGTGAGGAATGCAGGTAGAATATAAAGCTCATGAGTCAATTCATATACCCTAACAATTGTATGCTCCTCCATTAAGAACCAATCACCTATATTTTTGTCTGGTGCAAACTGTAAAGCTTCCTTCATGATTGGAAACACCCTAGGTAATTTGGTTTGGAAAAAGACTTCATAAACCTATGCCATTAAGAAGTTAATATATTTGAAAAAAAATCTATTTATTTCCTCTATTAAAACCATATCCAGTAATTGTAAATTTTCCTCATTAAAGAATAGAAACATCCTGACCAAATAAGATTGAAACCTAAAGTGCTTTGTACTATGGAAATTCACTAGCTGAGAATGAATACTCTCAGCTAGGAATTCATCAAATTTTAGGCAAACTATCTAGGAAGACTGTGACTCGGTCTGACTTGTGCTAATTTTGAACAAAAGACTCATTAGCAGCTCAGTGACATACCTATCAGTATCCAGACCTAAAAATTGACTCATCAATGAAATAATCAATTTAGTTTTTTCATTGAAAATGTTGGTATCTACAGGGAAGGAATGATTTTGAAGGGACACATCTAACCTAAAACAAGTAGTGAAAAAGGATTTTTTATGCTCAAGAGTTGCTTTGCGAAAAGACTGAATTAAGTTTTCTTAAATGAACTCTTCGTGGTTTCGGGTGAAGGTAGGAGGAACTGCAAGGGAATCTCAGACGAATAACGCATTGACAGGACAACAAATTTTGGTTTTGGCTCCATTCATAAACATTCTTTTAGAATAATAATAGTTCGACGAACACTGTTCAACAAAATCTGGAAAATTTAGGGTTTGTTCTAGACATAAAAAGTAAAAATGGAACCTACAAACACCATGTAAGTTTGTACCCTTGTCTTGAAATGATTTTACCCTAATATTTAACTGATTAATAGATCCAAAGGACACTAGAGTATCAAAAATCTCATTATCTCGGTCTTCAAATACCTCTTCAATTTTATGGAATTCTAAGGCTTGAGCTTATATTTCCCCTCCACTGTCTATACTTAAATACTTCTTGGACATGTAAAAAGTGGCATACTTGGTAAACTGATGGGTGGATGAGAATATTTATGAGCTATATTCTTCCACCCAAACAGAGCTTTATTATTCCAATGCACAAAAGAAAAATAGTTTTCATCCACGTTATTTACCTTTTATAGTACTTTATATAACGAAATCCTCCACTAATTTTCATGTATATTTTCTAGGTAAATCCTCTTTTGTTCATAGATATATTCTCTCTTTTTATCCTCAACCATCAATTTTGATGGTTGGTTAACCTTGAATCTCTAATCTCATTGGCTTACCCATCTTTATCTTCCTCGCACTTCTCAACAGAAGATCCCTTCACCACCATAGCTCAATCAGCCCTTTGATCTGATTCCTCATAGATCTTGTCCATTGATCAATTTCACCCTTTACAAATTTCGCTCAACTCCAACTATACATATAGAATGCTTATTTTCCTAGCATACTCAATCTCAACCCTCGATATTGATCCATCTCAATCTTAACCATTGATTGATTCCATACTTTAACATATTCTGTTGATCCTCCTTATGATTTTCTCTACACATCTTGTAATATCAAAATATTCCTCGACTGTAGATCTCACCATCCTTAAATATCCACCTTTTATTCAGCAAGCACTTTAACAAATTCTATTGATTGAAAATTTGTGTTAGTCTACATAGCTATTATCAGGGAAATCATTTCCAGTCATTGATCTCCTTAAGAATCAATCATCACTGTCAATTTATGTTGGGCCTTAATAATTCCGCTGATTCTTAAATTAACTTTCTTCGTACATGTTCTCCCAATGGAATCATTATGCGTCCTAGATTAACTTTCTCTTTAAATATCCTTTGTTGTTCTTTGCGGGGTGTAATATTTTTCCCTGATTGAAAATTTTTTATTTCTCTACGCTAGTTTCACCAGCGGAATCATTCTCAGTCATAGCTATTATCTTACCTCTTTCATGATTGTAGATCTAGGTTCCCTCTTAAACCATTCCGATAGTTACCCAAAAATTTTTCCCCATGCATCTCTTGGTAGCAGATTAATTGTCAACCGTAGATTTGCCATCCATAGATGTAGACTATTAAAACCTTCCACATGATACCATAGGTGCGCATTTTTCACTTTATGCTTATTTCCAAAGCTTGACCCATATTTTTCTTAGTACATATAGATTTAATCTTTAGAGTCAGCCCCTTTTATCATTCTTCAAGCACCTTATAAGTATACTTTTAGTCATATCATAAAAAATTTCATACCATATCTTATTTGTTCTGAGGCCTTCCCATTTTCAACTACTAACCAAAGATAGTGCTAACACATGGTACTCGGTGGTATGATGCTCTACCACCCCACCTTAATCTTGACTTAGTGTAACCATATCAAAATTTGAGGCCTTGATAACTAAGGCTCAAGTCACCTCTTACAAAAAATTATTTCTCCATATAACAAAGGTAAGAAGGAAAACTGCATGGGAACAAAAAATCCCCTTTAAAATGGACATGGAGAAAAATATGAAAGTGAATATCATCCATCACCAGGTGTCACCCACTCCAAGGAGTGAACTCATATAGGTGAATGTATTATATGTGAAGCTCTTGCTGAATATTACAACAATTTGCTCTGGAGATGGGAAATAATGCAATGATATCACCTATTGATGCAACAAGATCTAGATGTAGTGCATTTGTATCTCATTGTTCTTGGTCCTCTGTCTTTGAACTAGACTATTGGACATATATATTTTACTTTGATTGTCACAAAAATGGACACTGGGTGAATCAAATGAAAAACCAAGTTCTCCAAGAATGCCTTTCAACCACACACATTATGTAGTTGCATTCACTTATCCTTTGTACTCGGCCTTATATGATGAAAGCAATATAATGTGTTGTTTCTTTCAAGACCAACATATAGTACCATGTGCAAGCATGAATACATAATATGAAGTGGATTTTCTGTCAATGGAATCTCCATCCCAATTAGAGTCAATAAATCCAACTAGTTCTAGTGGAGAACTAGAAGTATAGTGTATCCTAAAGTGTTTGGTTCCTTGCACATAATGCAATATACTATTATAAATATTAAAATGGACATCAAAAGGATCCTGCATAAGACAAATCAGGTCGAGAATGTGTGATATACAATAAGCTCCCAACTAGTTGTTTGTACAGTGAGTTGTCCACCAATAGAGATGAACCAAAATCACCTAGTTTAACTCCTGAAAGGAAGGGACACTTGGTTGCCTTACATTAAACCATTTTTAACTTCAATAATAGGTATGAAACATACTTTGATTGGCTTACCTTAATATTTGCATCAGATTGCTCAATATCCAAGCCAAGAAATTGTTTCAACAATCCACGGTCACTCATTGATCAAAATATCATCAACACATAGTACTGTGATCTGAAATAAATCATATAAAATATGCAAATATACATTAGGATCATATTTTCATTTTTCAAATCCTTGTTATAGAAGAAAACTATCCATCTTGGCATACTAAGACCTAGGGGCTTGCTTGAAACTATATATACGCTTCTTCAACCTAAAAACAAGTGAAGGATCGTGAATGAAACCTTCAAGATTGTCCATATAAATATCCTCATGAATTTCACCATGAATAAAATCACTCTTCACATCTATGTGGTGCAATTACCATTGCTTAGATGCAGCATGGGCCAAAGCTATCTTGATAGAGTCCATCTTTGCAACCGATGCAAATATCTCTATATAGTCGACTCCATGGACTTGAGAGAAGCCTTTGTAAACCAAAATGGCATTATAATTCATATTTGAACCATCAACAGCCATATTGGTTCTATAAACCCATTTACATTGCATTAGTTTCCTCTTGGAAGGTAGAGGAACCAACTCCCAAGTTTCATTGTCTTGCAAAGACTTTAACTCTTCTTGCATGAATGTTTTCCATCTTGGATCATGCGATGATTCTGAATATGATTGAGGATCATATCCAACCATCATAAATAATCTCTATGGAATATTTGAATCACAAGTGTATAAATCATTGTGAAACTGAGATCTAATATTCCTAGAGTCTAGTGGATCTCCAACAAGATCACCAGCTTCTTGGATGGTTTTCTCAACCTGTTTTCTCATGTGTGAGTCATGATATGTGTGCATGTCATGATATTCATATTCCATATCATAATCAGAAAAATCATAGAGATAATAATTACTTACATCATCATTGAGTAGAGCGCGTGATCAATCCCCCTTGACTAGTTCGATCTCTTGCATGGGCTCTTCTTCGAACCATACACTTCTCTCAATGAAGGTTTTCTTAGATGATAAATCAAAGAGCTTTTATACCTTTGCATATTTATCATATCCAACCATTGTGGAATCCTTTCTTTGAGTTTTCAATGCCTTTCTCTTCTTGGGAGGAAATCTATCCCAAGCCTTTGAGCCAAAAACCCTAAAATGAGAAACATTGGGCTTGTGACCACTCTGTTATCTCCTAAATAAATTAGTATTCAATAGGTCAAACTCATAAGATTTATTTTTGCATAGTGATCAAGATTTCAATGCACATTATGAAATATTTTTGTGTGTTTAATAAAGTTGGAATGCCTTGTACTATGTTTCCTCATAAAATTCAAAGTTTATCTTTCGGTGGCTTAGGTGAACATCTCAACGTTCATTATCCACCGAAAATACCAGCTTTTGACAGCTTAAAAATTGGACTCAATACTAACTTAACCAATGAAATCTCATTGACTCCATATTTTAATGAAATTTTTGAAGATCAGCTTCCAGTGGCTTAGGTGAACATCTCAACGTTCATTAGCCACCAAAAATCTCAGCTTTCGACGGCTTGAAACTTGGATCCAGGACTACCTTAACCACTGAAAGCTCCAAAAGGGGAAAATGGTTAGCGCACCCATCACAATCACACATCGTCAGCATGGAAAGCATTAGCATCAAGTCGTTAACCGCTGAAAAGACTAGATATGCAGTTAAACATGAGTTGGTAGGAGGTGTTGTTTTGAAAGAAAGGTGACAAATATGAACCCTAACCCTCTCATCCCTACACCTGTCCCAGGTTTGTGGTTTAACTATCACAAGCATCATGTTTCTAGCTCCAATAATCACATTCCAGGCACTGTGCCAGTTCATCGGTCTCATCAGACTACTCCATCATCTGGTTCAAGTCCCAATTGCCAAGTAAAAAAACATTGAAGCTAGTGAAAACCACTCAATCCATTTCCCATTTTTGCATGTGTTTTACTAAGCGAGGAGTCCTGAATCCCCACATCGTAGTTGTGTTCCCCAAAGCTCATTTTTTTCAATTTGTAGGTACAGAAGTAGTATAAAGGATGAAAAGAGGGGGACCTTCCCAAAGACAAGAGTTGGGTGACATTGGTTACCTAGAATCACATCAAGAGGTATGTCAGTTATTCAAGGATGCAGGCTGCTACATATTTTGTGAAAAAGTTCATGGATCTCATCAGCAAGTGGCAGAATCATTTTACCTCACATTTGATGGCTAAAAGGCAGTAATTGGCAAAGAGGAAATTTAGGTGGATGAAGCTTTGGTAACTGAAGTGACAGAGCTCCCAAGGACTGGAGAGAGCTGGTTTAAAACCACTTTCACAAAGAACATAGAATTCAGGTCTTACTTGCAACCTTAGCACAAAAACCTCATATGGAAGAAGAGCATACCTACATCCTAGCTAGAGGAAAAGTGGCAGCACCTGTTGAAAGAAATCCTAGTATACATAACCTGTGAGGGAAGATATAATAGGGTGATGATCTACCACTTCAAACTAAGGAATCATTTCACTAGAAGGAACCCCTTGAACCTACCTTTTTACCTCTACAAAATCCTGACTAAAATGGCTCATCAGGTTAGGGCCGAGCCAACCAAGATTACAGGAAGGTTATATCACCATGGCTTGATCAAGCTAATTATCCAAAAGATTTTGCAAAGGAGAAGTATCTACTAGACATTCTTCTTATTATGGAATGAGTTTGACATAGAATTACAGCCAAAGGACAAAAAAAAATCCCCTTCAAAAAGGTTTTCTGCCCCCAGAAGTGGAAAAAGGAAGAGGAGATCCATCTCCCCAATTGCAATTGACCAGAACTCTCCAGCTTTTAAGAAGGCCAAAAAGAACCTAGACTTCAGTAACTGAAAAGAGAAGGAGGAGGCTCTAGCACAAGGTAAAAATATCCTCAACTTTCCATACACCGATTCTGAGGATGAAGAGGAGCAAGGAGTTGACCTAACAAAGTAGGTTGTAGCAGAGCATGAGGAGTTTTCCTCACCTACACCAAGGGAGGATCTAGTTGAACAAGTGCTAGGGTACTCCTCTAGCAAACCTAGGTCCTAGAGAATTAACCACCTATTAGGGAAAGTATATGAACTAGAGGTTTTAGAGAGAGAAATAAAAATAACCAATGCAATATTAACCAAAAGAAATATTGAATTGCATGATTCTCTTCTAGAAATGAGAGGGATGTATATCCTGCTGCAAAAAAGAAATCTTAGATTAATGAAGGACAACGCTAGGCTTCACAGGAAGATAAAGTTGTCAAGGTTACAGATGAAGAAATCAAACCCTAAATCTCAAGCACACCTTGTACTGGAAACCCTAGCAGAGGCAGCAATAAGCCTTCAGGATCTAGAGGCAGCCTATGATGTTGCTGCTATTCCGTCCCATGCAGGTTGCAGAAATACCAGAAGGTCAGAATTGAAGCTATAAAGCCTCAAGACAAAGGGTGATTAAATTTTTTAATAAGTTTTGAAGAAACAGAGCTTTCAATGTCTTAGGATAACACCGCAGTTGTTCATTAGCCACCGAAAACAGAGCTTTCGGCAGCTTACAGACCAGAATTTTGCTTTCTTAGCCACCGAAAGCACAGAATAGTGCAGAAAGGCATAGTTCCACATAAAACCGACTTTGGTTGATCCAAATACCTCATGGATGATTTATAAGTTTGAAAACTAATTAAAGGCAACAGTATCTTGGGTATGTTCCAGTTTTGAAGGTGCCAACGAGGTGAAATAAGGTTACAAACCCTACCTACTTTGACAAAGTGTGACTGGTCTGCCAGATAGCAAGTCTGAGTTCTAATTCAGTGTTCACTATAGTTATTAAAGAGTGTGAGGAGTAAGAAATTTTTGGAGTTTGGTAGATTAGCACTTAAGTTAGGGTTTTGGACCTAATTTTTGCAAAACAATTATGATTATCTATTTTTAGTAAATTTGATCCAATTTTTCAGGATCTAAAATAAATTTTGTAAAGGCTATAAAGCCTATGACTAATGTTGAAGAAAAGGTTCAACTTTGGAGACTTTTATACCCTTATTGTGATCAAGCTTATCATGTTATTCATCATTTAATATAAGCTCTTTTGCCATTATATGTTCAGGTTCCACCTCTTTTCTATTCTGTACTTGTGCTTGGATGTTTGATTCATGTTCATTCTTTTTTTCTAATACCAGATAGTTGTCATCCTATCTATGTGTTGATGAGTTGAATTGCAAGTATCTTTCCTTGTTATGATTAGCCATTCATATGTGAGTGCCTTATATATGAATCTGCCAACATAGTGAGTTCTTCATTTATTCACCTTTAATACAAACCCTCTGAACATTGATAGTTAGAAGCCTTATCTATTTGATTGAGTATTATGCATGTCTTTAGTGAATGAGGTATTATTGGTCATCTCACTTGATCCATTTAGAAAACCATTAAAAATATTGAAGTTACTAGGCATCCTCGAGCTACAACCTAGAGGAGTTTCCTGGAGAGCTAACAAATTGGCGTCGTTGCCAAGGAGAAGAGATTGAAGCTCAGCTTCTCTGGGGGATGTCATAGGCCCTACTTTGATGATAGACAAAGTTGGGACACTGTTTGGGTTGTAATCATCTATCTGGTGACTCCATTGGAACAAGGTGGCTTCAAGAAGACCAAGTACCAGAGCAAATCCTCAAAGGCCACCAGTGACACCTGTTTCAGATCCTGAGAAGATTATAAAGAGAGGAAGGGATTTACAAAGACAGAATTCCAGAGCTGCAAGGGGAGTTGCATCAAGTACTATTAGATTTTTATCATTTAAGTAATATGATCTAGGATCTTATCTAAGAGAATAACATGCACAACAAAAATCACAAGAGACAAGAGACACAAAGAATTTTCCTCAGGGAAACCATAAAGGTGAAAACCCCGCAACTTCCTCAGAGATAGAATGAGCACCAATGGCAGCAGTAAAACCCAAAAACATAAGGATGATCTCCAACAGCTTGTTCTCTCTCTCTCTCTCTTGAGAGAGATTCTCCTCTCTCACTCATGCGCCACAGTGAGTGAGTGTGTGCATGATAAATAGAGAGGCTCACTCTCTATTTATATTCTTTTGTTCACTTAAAGTCCACTCCAACAAGTTGGCCCCACTTAACAATTACTTACCAGGGCTGGCATCTCTATGGGAGTCTAATAACCCTAGTGCCCCAAAACTATGGGGACTTTTCCCTCCAATCAACAAGGAGGGTTAACCTTGACTCAATTGTGGGGACTATTTCCCCAACTTACAATGGAGGGTTAACCTTAATGAATTTA
Source organism: Pseudotsuga menziesii (assembly GCA_001517045.1). NCBI lineage: Eukaryota > Viridiplantae > Streptophyta > Pinopsida > Pinales > Pinaceae > Pseudotsuga > Pseudotsuga menziesii. The sequence continues at coordinate 382,800 of LPNX010333830.1, read as the reverse complement.
CATGACTTGTTTACATTATTGAATCTCTTGATCAGAACATCGGGGCATGAAATGACTTAATTAAATTATATATACCTCCTGGAATAAACATCAGGGTACAATACATAAGATATACAAGTGAATACATTCCGAAGTTACAAATAAATCAACACTCCCTCTTAACTAGGAAGGTATTTTCTCGACACAATTTATCAGCACAAGTATTCTTCTCTATATCATCTAGATCATCATCAAGTCATATTAATATTCAATTCATCTTCATCAAGTCTAGATCATTACTGGATCTGGATCATCACTAGATCATCATTACCATCACTGCTTCCTCTATCTGAATGAAATGGTGATATCTCTTCATTCTTATCGTCACAGGAAGTTCTACAGAGCCAGCCCTTTTTCATGCTGGTTGTAGGATTAGCCTCCATGTAGGTATTCATCTTCTTCAGCACTTATATCTAACCATCGAATGAACCATGTCAGAAATTCCTACCCAACACTTACATCTGACCATGGGAGGAACACATCCAAGAACCATGTATGAAAGGCATGCCCAGCACTCATATCTAACCATGAGAGGAACACATCTACCACCATGTCAGAAAGGCCTAGAACTTACACAAACCATGGGAGGAACACATCCAAGAACCATGTTAGAAAGGCCCAACACTTACATTCGACCATGGGAGGAACATATCCAAGAACCATGTCGGAAAGTCTTGTTACCACCTAAGTTGTACTTAGTGGTTTTTTATCAAGTGATCCTGGTGAACCGGACAAAGAGTTTTTGTTCGGACTTCAAAATACCTTCGGAAGTGCTTATGGGAAGTGCTTGTTGTACTATATCACATGTTCATACCCCATGGGGGAATTGTAATAAATTTTTGAGCATGATAGTGTCTGTAAAATAATTGGTCTCTTAGACTTTATTTGTCAATACAATCAACCCAGGCTGTTTTTTCCCTTGGTTATTATTGGTTGTTGAATAAATGACTAATAATTTCTGAGTTTTTCACTCCATACCTCCAAAGTTGGGGTGGTCGGCTTGGCATTTAGGCCTATTGAGGTTATTAGAGTCTATGTGTCAATGTATCAACATGCTAGGCATCATGGTCGAGTCATATGAACATGTCTAAGTCCCCCTAGGTTTTTCAACTTTTTTTTTTTAATTTTTTCAGTGTTTTTTATTAAAATTTAATTTTTCCAAAACTTAGGCTATTTTTTAATAGTTTAATTGGAAAATTTTATTTTGTAATGAAAGTGGTCCAAATAATCAGTTTCAGTCATGTAGGTGCTCATTTTAAAGCTAAGAGCACCATGTAAACCCATGGACCCACTATTTCCTATTTTTGAGTGATTTTCCATCACTCAGGTCAGAAAGCCCCAAAAAAACAATTATTGATTATTTTAATTAATAAATTGATGAATAATGGAGCAAATCCAAAATCCTAGATCAATGGATTCTCAACCGATTTGATTGAAATCAGTCAGATCTGAACCAGATTGCCTGGATCCGACAAATCCTTGACTAAAGGAGGTGATCTAGATAGATCCAAAGTTGAAATTCAGCATCCTTTATGGGGAATTTCGCCTTCCCTCTCTCCTCCACATGTTTGGGCTCATCTGGATGAGTTTTGGTGGATGCTTCAGTCAACTGGTTGAGGTGTCAGTCAAATCAGCTCTCTGATTGATAATTGCACTCAGTGAGACTCAGATCTAGCTCAGTTAGACATAGATCAGGCATTGATGGACTCTCCTTCAGCTACAGTGGTCTATCTCCTTTGGATTTGCAACCCTCTGGGCTAGATCTCCTTTTTTTGTATAAATAAAGCTCAGGCTTCCTCTTCCAAGCTAGTTAGAGCTGGATTGACAATTTGTTGCCATTGTAATACTGCTATATTTTTTATTGTGAATCAAGAAGCTTTGGAGGCTATACTGTGTAGTGCATGTGTTTGTGTGGATTCCTAGCGTCATGCTGCTAATGTGGTAACTGCAATTTCTTTCTAATTTATGTGCTGCCTTTGTTTTCTGGCTTCAAGGATTGGGTTGAATCAAGTAAGGGTGTAAAGTAGGCAAGTTATATTACTTGTTCTTGTTTATCCATATTATGTATGCTCAAGAATTTTAGTTATATGCTTAAATAAGATTATTTTTGCATGATCTTTCATTCTTGTTGCTTTATACATCTATGTCCAGATCTCAGGAGGTGTTGTGCAGTCTTGTGTTATTTAGTTGCAGGTTCCCAATTGGACAAAGGTGTGGATGAAGATTGATGCCATTCCTTATCCAATAAGCTCAAGACTCTATCCCTCAGTGCTCCACAAAAGGGCCTCCTTTCAGCTTGTTCCATTCAAGCAACGAGCCGACCTTCTCTCCTCTTTTTCTCCTTTCTTAAAAAAATCAATCTTCCGGTTACCTGTTTCTTCCTCTTATGATCAGATCTAGTTCCAAGAATTAAATATATATTGTTAGATCTAGTTCATTAGAGTCTTGTTGCTTAGATATGTAATTTCATAAAGATAGATCTAGGTGTAGGAATTTCCCTTTTTGCAAGTAGCTAAATCATAGATCCAAAGCTTGCTCATAAGGTAGTTTCCTTTTTCATTCTTTAAAGATTTAACTTCTACAAGAAAATTTCATATCTCATTGTCTGCCCAAACAGCAAGCCAACATCCCAAAGAAAGCTTACTTTCCTTGTTTCTTTTTTGCTAAACTAGATTAGCCCCTTTTAACAATTTTTTACTTAGTTTTTTTTCGGTAACTAGCTTGGTAACCCAACACACTTTTAAAGTGTTTTTGGGAACATTTGATTTTAATTTCTCTCTATTTTTTAGCAGTTTTAACAAAAAATAGAAGGAGAATCTGCCCATTTTCCGACTCTTGGGTGAACCAGAGCTTCCTGGAGGCTTCCCCCACCGCTGTGATTTTAGTTTAGATTGTTACAAGCTTGTTGTAAGCCTTTGGATCCCAGATGACAAGGACCAAAGTGAATCATTTAGTTTGTTGATATTGTAACTAATAATAATAAAAATAATCATTTTGAGTAGGCTCTTTCGATCCCACTCCCCATCCCGCCAGGGGGGATCCGCGTCTGTTTCGCCCTTTTTGCTTTTTTTCCCATTTTTTGCTCTAGCTTAGTCTTGTTATGCAGGATTGTATACTTTGATAAAAAAATTCATTATTCCATATTTTAATTTCAAAATTAATCATACTACTTACCCCATGACTTCTCGATTGACCTGCAAGGGGAAAGAGATGCGTGGTAGGACTAATTAAAAAACCGGCATGGTGTATATTTGATTCCCTTTCATCAATTGTTTCATTAGATATAATAAAATTAACCCCTCCTTGATTCCCCAATTGAGATCCACTTGGATCGAAAGAGGTTCCTGGAGGGTTTTCTTTTTAACAAGAACACCTATCTTAAAATTAACTAAAAATAGCGAAGACTCCAGTGTGTATGCTCTGTACTTGGCTACGATTCGTCCGATTAGTCGAGTTGCATCAAAAGCACTTGAGTGACTAGAATAATTATGATTCACTCTCCCAAATTGACAAACCATCAAGTGAAAATCCAACACCTCGATCTAACCATTATGGTGGAAAAATACCCAAAGGAAGTGGGAACTCCTGAAAAGTGACCTCGGGGTGTCGATCTCTGTTACACCTTCATGTGCATTATGAAAAATAGCCTCATAGACTCCATTCATCCCACATATTCCTTGTGGGTAGCCGTGATGGTTTAGTTTTGGACATACTTCAAGTACCCCCTGGGTATATCTGGAGTCCCCTCGCCTATGTTATAGTTCTCATCTTCACATTAATTTAAAATTAACCAAGATACAATTGCACAACATTTATTTCAGCACTTGCAAGCACTCTTAAAATATTTTCGACTCCATTTTTTGCACTGGTCAACTGTTTATTTCTTTCATTCTTTATGTGATTGTGTGTCATTTCATGGTTACTTGTGATCATCTTATCTGGTTATTTTCTATTTACAATTGTTAAGTCAAAACTCCTAAAAAACATACTCTTTAATACCATCATCATACTAAATAATTTTTCCTTAGTAACTTAATAGGTTCTACCCCACTTGGCTTCATTAGGAGTTGAGCCTAAACGGAGGAGTCAAGAACAAGGTGATAGCCTTGACTCAATACTTTCTGCCAAGGACACACCAAGTGGCTTGAATATTTCTACCACATGACCCAGGTGTGTGAAAGGTGGCAACACTTTTTGGTGCCATTGCCGGGGATAAATTTTTTTATTCCTGGGTACGACTTAGCTTAACTTTTTTCTAAACAACCAGAAATATAAAAAAAATGATTGATCTTGTCTTTAGAAATCATAAAAATTAAAAATGGATCCATCTGGAAACTCCACTATCTAACATCCCTCCAAGAATTTCTACCCGAAGAAACCACCATCAATTATTCAATCCTCTCCCTGATCCTGAAAGGTTTATTAGGAAAAGATTGAATAGGCAGAATTCTCGTAGAAACCTTGAAAATTTATTAGACCAATCCCTCTCAGATATCCATCACATATTTGTAGAGAGTCATTTTCACCAATCTCAAGAAATAACAGAATTATTCAAACCCCTTTACTTTTCTCAGATAGTAGGTTCTCCGCATGCCATTCCAAAAGATGTTATCAAGAAGCTCCCCATATTTTAGGGCAATAATGCCATCACTGCCAAGTCTCACCTTCAAAAGTTTGAAAAGCACCTGGTCAGTTATTGCAATGATGCTTCCCATGACCATGATGATGTCAAAATGAAGCTCTTTGATTTATCCTTAGAACATGATGCTGAAGAGTGGTACCTTGACCTAGATGATGATTCATATAAAACTCTTAGTGAATTCCAAGATGGTTTTAGGAAGAAGTGGGGAGAAAAGAAGGAACCAAGACATCTTCTTGCTACCCTTTATAGCATAAAGAATATGGAGAATGAAACCATGGATGAATTTAACATTAAATTCAGGCATGTGGTTGCGGACCTACCTAAAAAAATCAAGCCAAAGGATGCATCCATCCTCATATTTTACATCGAAGCTTTCACTGGTGATTTGAGGTACCAGTTAAGAGACAAAGAGCCGGCCAATCTAAAAACTGCTCAGGAATTGGCCAAGAAAATAGAAAAGAATATGCAGTCTTCAGGCAAGTCCAACATTCTAGGTCACACTAGGGGAAACAATTCCTACAATAAACAGACCAAGGGTAAAGCAGTTGAATCAGAAGAAAAGGGAACTTCTAAAGATCCCATGGAAAAGGTGACGGACATGATAAAAAACTTGGTTACTAGTCAAAACCAACTAATGGCCAATCATTCTACACACTTGAATCACATTCATAATATATTGATCACAATGGAAAAGAATAATGGACCTAGGAACTTTCAACCCAAGCAAAATAAGATGTAAGCAAAATAAATTTGAGCCTAGGATTCCAAACCAGTTAGACTCAGCTAACATGGTAGAAGAAGTAATTCCATGGTGTAGACCCTGTGAACAATTCCACCAAGAAAGCACTTGTTATGTTGCAAACAAAGTCATGGAACATTGACTTCCCGATGTTAGTAGTCAATAAACAACTTCAAGCGAGCTTGATCATATATACATGGTAGGCCAGGCCTACCCTTTGTCACCAACTAAACAGTGCAAACCTAAGGATGAAACCATTGCAAAATCTTATAGTGAAACTTATGATGGAAACTGTGATGTCCATGATGGTCTCCATATAAAGATGACAATCTGGAAGGTTTATTGCCTTGTGACCTTTTCTTTGAAGAAGATGAGTATGAAAATGAGGACAAGTATAACTTGGAGCATGATACAAGTGATGAAGACTCCCTTATCTCCAACAAATATGTTGATGAGGAGCCCTAGACATTCACGGAAAATCCAGTCTATGACATGAATAAAGAGGAAAATAATGAACCAGAAACTTTTGATGGTTTTGTTGATTTTTCTGTCTATGGCATATCTAAAGGAGAGAGCATTGACCATGTGGCCTTGGGAAACTTTGATATGAAAAAGGGGCATGAAGTTTATCCATATGATTAGTCTGAGCCATATATCAGTATCAGTAATGAAGAAAAAGAGAACTTGATATCGGAACTTGATATCAACAATGGGGAATCCATCACATCCGACATAAATGGTGGTGATGACTACTGGGATTTTTGTGGATATCTTATTAAGAATCCTATCTATGCTATATCCAGCAAGGGGAGTTTCTATTTAGAAATTTGTGGAAGTCCAATCTATTATACTTCCATAGAGGGAAGCATGGATCTAGAGACCTCAGAAAATCCTAGTATGGAAAAGTAACATTCAAAACTCTTATATGATCATTCAAAGTCATATCATGTAGAGCCGCACAAAGGTATCAATAATGAAGACATGAAGAAGCAGTGTTGTGAAAAGACAAATGTGATGCAGTTAGTAGAATATCAGTCTCAACTATCATCTTCACATATAGATTTTCCTCATGATTTGGAGCCACTTGGGGCTTATACAGTGAATTATCATCTAGTAAGCCTTGATGATCAGTATGATGGTGTATTCAGTCTACCTCATCATTCTGATTTGTACATCAACCCTATCTAGTCATGGATAGAAGCAGCCTATGCAAGCACTTACCATTTTGGGAGGAAGTTTGACGAAATTATTCATGCCTATGATTTCCCATCCATCTAGCCCCTTCTGGATCATCACGCAGGTTTGCATTTTCTGAATAAAGTATCCTTACTTTGGTTGGTAACCAAAGACAAGGAATTTTTTTTTATGTTAATAAAATGCTTAGGTGGTTACATTGGATTTCTGATTACACTTAACCCTTTTTATATCATTCTTAGAGTAGGAAAATAAGCTCCTTGAAAAGAGCATTTACTTTCCGCATTTTTGTTTTGTACTTAGGTATAATAAAACTTTTTTTTTCATTAGTTAGTTACATTTATTTTGTTTAAAATAAATCAGCTTAATGGTTCATTTGGTTTTTATGTAAAGCTTGTGCTACTGAGGTTTTGTTGTCAAGTTGAGATGTTTTTATAGGGTATATAAACCAAATATTCGAGTGTTCTCGTATCCTTTCCTTGCCTTAAAGACCAGATCAAGCACACATCCCACAGTTGGAGCCAGAATGTTACCACCTAAGTTGTACTTAGTGGTTTTTTATCAAGTGATCCTAGTGAATCCGACAAAGATTTTTTGTTCAGACTTCAGAAGACCTTCGGAAGTGCTTATGGGAAGTGCTTGTTGTACTATATCACATGTTCATACCCCATGGGGGAATTGTAATAAATTTTCTAGCATGATAGTGTCTGTAAAAGACTCGGTCTCTTAGACTTTATTTGTCAATCCAATCAGCCCAGGGTGTTTTTTCCCTTGGTTATTATTGGTTGTTGAATAAACGACTGATAATTTCTTAGTTTTTCACTCCATACCTCCAAAGTTGGGGTGGTCAGCTTGGCATTTAGGCCTATTGAGGTTATTAGAGTCCATGTGTCAATGTATAAATATGCTAGGCATCATGGTCGAGTCATATGAACATGTCTAAGTCCCCCTAGGTTTTTCAACTTTTTTTTTAAATTTTTTTAGTGTTTTTTATTAAAATTTATTTTTTCCAAAACTTAGGCTATTTTTTAATAGTTTAATTGTAAAAATTGATTTTGTAATAAAAGTGGGCCAAATAATCATTTTTAGTCATGTAGGTGCTCATTTTCAAGATAAGAGCACCATGTAAACCCATGGACCCACTATTTCCTATTTTTGAGTGATTTTCCATCACTCAGGTCAGAAATCCCCAAAAATTCAATTATTGATTATTTTAATTAATAAATTGATGAATAATGGAGCAAATCCAAAATCCTAGATCAGTGGATTCTCAACCAATTTAATTTAAATCAGTCAGATCTGAACCAGATTGCCTGGATATGAAAAATCCTTGACTAAAGGAGGTGATCTGGACAGATCCAGAGTTGAACTTCAGCATCCTTTATGGGGAATTTTTCCCTCCCTCTCTCCTCCACATGTTTGGGTTCATCTGGATGTGTTTTGGTGGATGCTTCAGTCAACAGGTTGAGGTGTTAGTCAGATCAACTCTCTGATTGATAGTTGCACTCAATGAGTCTCAGATCTGGCTCAGTTAGACATAGATCGGGCATTGATGGACTCTCCTTCAGCTACAGTGGTCTATCTCCTTGGGATTCGCACCCCCTGGGATGGATATCCTTTTTTTTGTATAAATAAATCTCAGAATTCCTTTTCCAAGCTAGTTAGAGTTGGATTGAGGACCTGTTTCCATTGTAATATTGCTATATTTTTTATTGTGAATCAAGAAGCTTTGGAGGCTATACCGTGTAGTGCATGTGTTTGTGTGGATTCCCAGTGTCATGCTACTAATGTGGTAACTGTAATTTCTTTTTAATTTCTATGTTGCTTTTGTTTTCTAGCTTCAAGGATTCGGTTGAATCAAGTAAGGGTGTAAACTAGGAAAGTTATATTACTTTTTCTTGTTTATCCATATTATGTATGCTCAAGAATTTTAGTTATATGCTTAAATAAGATTATTTTTGCATGATCTTTCATTCTTTTTGCTTTATACATCTATATCCAGATCTCACGAGGTGTTGTGCAGGCTTGTGTTATTTAGTTGCAAGTTCCCGATTGGATGAAGGTGTCAATCAAGATTGATGCCATTCCTTATCCAATAATCTCAAGACTATGTCCCTTAGCACTCCACAAAAGGGCCTCCTTTCATCTTGTTCCACTCAAGCAACGAGTCGACCTTCTCTCCTCTTTTTCTCCTTTCTTTAAAAAATCAATATTTCGGTTACCTGTTTCTTCCTCTTATGATCAGATCTAGTTCCAAGAATTGAATATATATTGTTATATCTAGTTCATTAGAGTCTTGTTTCTTAGATCTGTAATTTCATAAAGATAGATCTAGGTGTAGGAATTTTCCTTTTTGCAAGTAGCTAAATCATAGATCTAAAGCTTGCTCATAAGGTAGTTTCCTTTTTCGTTCTTTAAATATTTAAATTCTACAAAAAAAGTGCATATCTCATTGGCTTCCCAAATAGCAAGCCAAGATCCCAAGGAAATCTTGCTTTCCTTGGTTCCTTTTTGCAAAACTAAATTATCCCCTTTTAACAATTTTTTACTTAGTTTTTTTTTTCGGTAACTAGCTTGGTAACCCAAAACACTTTTAAAGTGTTTTTGGGAACATTTGATTTTAATTTCTTTCTATTTTTTAGCATCTTTAACAAAAAAGAGAAGGAGAATTTGCCCATTTTTCGACTCTTTGGCGAACCAGAGCTTCCCTGAGGCTTCCCCCACCGCTGTGATTTTAGTTTAGCTTGTTACAAGCTTGTTGTAAGCCTTTGGATCCCAGATAACAAGGAACAAATTTCATAATTTAGTTTTCTGATATTTTAACTAATAAATAAAAATAATCATTTTGAGTAGGCTCTTTCGAGCCCACTCCCCATCCCGCCAGGGGGGATCCGCGTCTGTTTCGCCTTTTTTGCTTTTTTTCCCATTTTTTGCTCTAGCTTAGTCTTGTTATGTAGGATTGTATACTTTGATAAAAATTTTCATTATTCCATATTTTAATTTCAAAATTAATCATACTACTTACCCCACGACTTCCGGATTGACCCGCAAGGGGAAAGAGATGCGTGGTAGCACTAATTAGAAAACTGGCATGGTGTATATTTGATTCCTTTTCATCAATTGTTTCATTAGATATAATAAAATTAACCCCTCCTTGATTCCTCGATTGAGATCCACTTGGATCAAAAGAGGTTCCTGGAGGGTTTTCTTTTTAACAAGAACACCTATCTTAAAATTAACTAAAAATAATGAAGACTCCAGTGTGTATTCTATGTACTTCGTTGTGGTTCGTCTGATTAGTCGAGCTGCATCAAAATCACTTGAGTGACTAGAATAATTAGGATTCACTCTCCCAAATTGAAAAACCATCAGGTGAAAATCCAACACCTCAATCTAACCATTACGGTGGCAAAATACCCAAAGGAAGCGGGAAATCCTGAAAAGTGGCCTCGGGGCACTGATCTCTATTACACCTTCAGGTGCATTATGAACAATAGAATCAGAGACTCCATTCATCCCACATATTCCTTGCGGGTAGCCATGACGGTTTAGTTTTGGACATACTTCAAGTACCCCCTGGGTATATCTGGAGTCCCCTCACCTAAGTTAAATTACTCATCTTCACATTAATTTAAAATTAACCAAGATACAATTGCACAACATTTATTTCAGCACTTGCAAGCACTCTTAAAATATTTTCGGCTCCATTTTTTGCACTGGTGAGCTGTTTATTTCTTTCAATCTTTATGTGATTGTGTGTCATTTCATGCTTACTTGTGATCATCTTATCTGGTTATTTGTTGTTTACAATTGTTAAGTCAAAAATCCTAAAAAACATACTCTTTAATACCATCATCATACTAAATAATTTTGCCTTAGTAAATTAATAGGGTCTACCCCCCTTGGCTTCGTTAGGAGTTGAGCTTAAATGGAGGAGTCAAGAACAAGGTGACAGCCTTGACTCGATACTTTCCCCCAAGGACACACCGAGTGGCTTGAAGATTTCTGCCACTTGACCCAGGTGTGTGAAAGGCAGCAACAAGGCCCAACACTTACATTCACCAGCATGATAGGACACACCTACTATCATCTATGAAAATGCTCGACACTTACAACCATCAGCATGATAGGGCACACCTACTATCATCTCTGGAAGGGCCTAGCACTCACCACCAGTAGCATGGTAGGACACAACTACTACCATCCATGGAAGGGCTCTGCACTTACATCTAACCTCATCATGTCAAAAGGGCTCTCAGCTCTAGGTTGAGTATTCCTGGTAACTAACCAGATGCCTCCCTTCTGGAATGGCCTCTCAGCACTAAGTTGAGTATTCCTGGTAACTGACCAGGTGCCTCCATTTTCCCAGAGAATGGCCTCTCAACACTAAGCTGATTATTCCTGGTAACTGACCAGGTGCCTCCATTCTCCCAGAGAATGCCCTCTCATCACTAGGCTGAGTATTCTTGGTAACTGGCCAGGTGCCTCCATTCTCCTAGAGAATGGCCTTCAGCACTTATATCTGATCATGTGGGAACACATCCCTCAATCACATCAAAATGGCTCTGTACTGATCATGTGGTAACACAACCCACAATCACATTAGAATATCTCTACACCGATCATGTGGTAACACAACCCGCAATCACATCAGAGCATTTCTGCACTTATATCTAACCATGTGAAGCTCAGGATTCCAACATGTCAGAGGGGCCATAGCACTTACATCTGACCATGGAAGGAACCAATCCTCTCACCATGTCAAAAGGGCTCACAAACTCATCACTTCCCCTTGGAAGGAACTTCGATCTGGAGAACACCAAGCTTGTCCCTGAAGTAATCAAACTTCACTCTGGCCATTTCTAGCATAGAATCACATCAGGGCTGATTACATCCAAGGATAACATGCAAGATTCACCATGACCGATTACATCCAAGGACAACCTATAGGACTAATTACATCTGAGCAACCTACGAGCTTCACCAGGATTTATGCTCAGACAACCTGTCTCACTGACTATGCTAGAAATCCCTCTTTCGAGAGATCTCAATCTGGATCACTGCTCCTCTCTGCATCATACAAAAAATGCAAGTTAGATCAACCAAATCAAATAGTATTTTTCAAAGGAAACATACTACCTCCCAAATAGCAAGTGGCAACATCTTTTTCCTCAGCTATACTCAGTGCCATGCATGACTGCTTCCCACTGCATGAAGAAGTGCTCTTCCTATTAATGGAACTACCTACCCAATCGAAATTCACATAAACCTCTAGGTTAATGTTGGGATTCACCTCATACTTGATCTCATACTCAACTATACCCTTCAGGTACCTCACTACATGCTTTACAACCATCATGTCTCAATGTGTTCACAACAAAGAAAACATCTGGTCTTGTATTCGTCAGGTACATCATCTGACGATACATCGTGGCATCAACCGACTTTGATGAAGCATCACTCAATAGCTTCATGTTTGATGCCATAGGTGTGGCCATGTCCTTGCAATCCATCCTATTGTATCATGTCAAGCCTCAAGATCTTATGCAGTTACTCCCTCTAAAGTGGAGCACCATTCTCCCTTTGTTTTTCATACTTTATGCATTGAAACATTCTGTACTAGAGTGACAAGTAGCTTCCTCTGCTACTACTATTCTATGAATCCATATAGGGTCACTAGATACCAAGATCCTCTATCTTGAACTTTTTCAAAATTTCTTCTCACACCCATCTGTGAGCTTGTCATCCTCTATAGGCTTTCATCTTCAACCTTGTAGTAAAGGTTAAGATCTTCATCAAGCTCCTCATGTATGTGTTATCCCATGGGTGTCTTCTGAGCTCGTACAAGGCCTTCTTTAAATTGCATAGATGAGTCTGCATGTCATGTTCATTTCTAGTGGCTACAAATTTCTCTTCATAGTATATGCCTCGTGCCACAAATATTTCCTTGTATCCCACGATGTTTCCATCTACTGCATGATGGAACTATGAACTTCCCTTCAGGTCTCGATACTGCATCCTAGACATCATTCTTCTTAAACTGGTCTTCCCTTTCTTCTTGGCTACTTATTCATAGATGGAAGGTTCTGCATCAATGATGTCACTGCATTCATCATATTATTATTCATTCTTGGATTATTTCTAGAACTGTAATCTCTTGTTCTTCAGAACAAATCTCATCCTTCTTGTAGGTGATTGTACGCGATTTTTCCTACAAGTCAAATGCATTAGTTGTATGGTTAGAAACATTTCATAAGGTATATTCATAATGAAAAATTATTTTGCACCAAGATATATGATCATGCAACTATTTTAGCCAATACAACATTCATCCATATCTCATGGAAACTTTCTAGATGCCTTCCATCTCTACCAGGACAACATTGAGATTGTGCACTAATCCAATATGTCAGCAAAGAGGTTTCATTCTAGATAAGTAGCAACAGAGAGTTGTATAGCACCATGAACTACTTACCCATCACATGCATATTAGTAGTATACTGTCATTAATGCAAACATTCTATCATGCATAATACATCAACTGAATATAAACAAATGCATAACAAAACAATATCATGAAATGACAATGAAATACTTATCTTTATTTGTTTTGTGGGTATACTTCTTCTTGATCCTTCCGCTCCATCATCTTCTTCATTCATGACATCATAATTTCTTATCCAAATGCTCAAGATGGATAAGAGGCTATTCAAGATTTGAGTCCTTCCTATTCCTCATCACTTGAGGGATCTTCTTTGAATCATGAGAGCTTGATCTTTAGTTTCTCCCATTTCCTCTTCTCTTATTATGAGTCGATCTTCTTCTTATGTGTGCTCTTCCCAGAGTCTGTTGAAAGTAATCACTTCCTTCTGGAACACATTCCTCGAATGAATCCCATGATCTTGGGAGGCCATTCAAGGTGGTTATCACAACTTCTGCATTCTCCACTTCTTCTTCTATCGCTTCAAGTTGTCCTTTGATTTGAGATACCCTTGTAAAGTATGACTGTATTGTCTCTGCATTTTGAATCTTCACATTCTTCAACTGTTTTCTCAAAGTCATCTTCTGATTTATGTTCTTTCCTTCAAATATCTTGATCAAGGAATCAAACATCTCTTTTGATGTATTTAGGGAATACACTTGTGATATAAGGTGATCCATGATTGAATAAGTAATGATCTTCTTGGCCTTGACAGAGTTCTTCTTGTGTAAGGATTTTAGCGTCATCTCCCTCCGGAACTGGAACCTCTATACTTATGTAGGTGTCATATCCTTCAAGAAATAGTGAGATCCTATAATTCCATGCTTGGAAGTTTTCATCCTCACCAATATTTTCGCCAAGCTGCTGTGATTAGTCATCTTGAAATGAGAACCTCAATTGTAAATAGCAAAAGATTATATCTTACCGATTTGAGGTGTCCATCTTGGTTTCGGAGCTGGTTGATCTAGGGTTTTTCAAAGAAAACCTAATTTTCAAAACTTGGAATATTTCAGATCTGATTGGATAGAAATATATACCTCTTCAAGGTGAGCTTTCCAATGTACTCCTTTTCTAAAAACAATGGAGGGAAGCTCCCGGAACAGGAAGCCCTAGTTTACCAATTTCTTTTGCAGAAATCCCTGATACTATTTCTGCGGTATCTCCACAATTACTACTCCTCTATGTCTGTAATTTTGGATTGAGCTATCCTCGTATGTCCTTGTTCTGTCACCATAGGTTTCATTAGAATTTGTTTCACCAATTGGGACTTATGAGCATTTTCCCAAGGTGACCTGTTTCAGGACTGTTCAACATAGTGACATTGTACGAACATCCACATGTAACTGTTTCATCTTCTGGGTCTAACACATTTACCACAAAAATTAAATTTTGTGCCCTTTCTAGAAAATATTTAGAAATTTCATTTGGACCTTCATAGCCCGAGCTATAGCAATTCTCCCCAGGTGTCCTATTTGGGGAGGAATCCTGGGAGAGTCTGGAACCCTAACTTGGAGGAATCATATCTCCTAGAATATAGAGAATCTGAGGTTGAAACTTGGACATAGTGTACATCAGGAATTTATATTCAATTCGTGAAAGTTTTGGCACCTGGTCCTTTTGCAATATCGAGATATATAGAATCTAACAAAATTATCAGTTTCTGTATTTTAGGGTTTTTCAGGCCTGGGGTCAAACTAGGGTTTGACTTTCCCAGAGTTTCACCCAACCAAAAATCTTGACCTGGGTCTCTAAACTTCAATTTTTATGAGGATATTAATCCTATGCTAGGCTCACTCAAAAATTCCTCTTCTGTGAGAAGCCCTAATTTCTTACATGAAAAACTAAAAATGCCCGGAATCAAAGTATGCTTCGACAAAAAGATGTGCCCTTCAATGGAGAGTTAGCCTAGCATCCTTTTGTTGATGGATTGTGGAGAGAGAACCAAAAAGTAAGAAGCTCTATATTTTGCAGCTGCACAATGTCTTCTTCTCAAGTTAGCTTTGATACCATGTTAGATTTTTATCATTAAAGCAACATGATCTAGGATCTTATCTGAGAGAATAACATGCACAACAAAAATCACAAGAAACATAAAAAAAAATCCTAGGGGAAACCATAAAGGAGAAAACCCCACAACTTACTCAGAGATAGAATGAGCACCAATGGCACCAGTAAAACCCAAAAACATAAGGATGATCTCCAACATCTTGTTCTCTCTCTCTCTCTCTCTTGAGAGAGCTTCTCCTCTCTCACTCATGCGCCTCAGTGAGTGAGTGTGTGTGTGATAAATAGAGAGGCTAACTCTCTATTTATATTCTTTCATTCACTTAAATCCCACTCCAACAAGTCGACCCCACTTAAAAATTACTTACCAGGGCCAACATCTCTATGAGAGTCTAATAACCCTAGTGCCCCACAACTATGGGGAATTTGCCCTCCAATCAACAAGGAGGGTTGACCTTGACTCAATTGTGGGGACTATTGCCCTAACTTACAATTGAGGGTTAACCTTAATGACTTTACATGACTTGTTTACATTATTAAATCTCCCGATCGGAACATCAGGGCATGACATGACTCAATTACATTATATATACTTCCTGGAATAAACATCGGGGTACAATACATAATATATATAAGTGAATACATTTCAAAGTTACAAATACATAAACAAGTACTTCCAGAGATATTTCTCTTGTTACATCAAATAGAACTCCCTTTAAATATTTTGTTGCTGAAGCATCTAATTCTCAGGAATTTATAAGTGAATTAGAAAATTTAGGGTTGAGGAATCTTCAAGCACTGTTGCTTATGTAGATCCAATCCCTGGTGACTCCACTGAGATAGATCTACCACAAATACTTTCTCAGCTACTACTCACACCAGCAACATCTCCTTCTTCCCTTTCCATACCCACATTCAATATGGTTGCCCCTCTAACCAAAATGGAAAGGATCCTTGTTGTCAGATATGCCCCTCTAAATTTTCCTGACCCCCTTTCTGCTATGCCTACTGGAGGTTATATAAAATACATGCCTAAGTTTACTAGGGAGGGAGATTTCATAGCTAAGGAGCATTTAGAGGCATTCTACAGTTATGCTGAGAATATAAACATTGAGCAAGAGGATGTGTGGACTAGGGTTTTTGTGCAAAGTCTATATTGTCAGACTAGGAAATGGTTCAAAGAGTTACCTGTTGGATCAGTAGCTGGCATTGAAGCCCTAAATGACATATTTTTGAAGCATTGGGGACAAAGAAGAGACCAACTTTACTATATCACTGAATTTAGCAATTTGAGGAGAGAGAATGGTGAGTCTGTTTCCAACTTCACAAAATATTTAACAAAATGTTCAGCAATATCCCTGCTGAGATCAAGCCAATTGACACTTCAGCCAAAATCACTTATGCCAATGCCTTTGATTCTGAGTTCTGTCTTCTTCTCAGAGAAAGAAGATATGCTTCTTTGTCACTCATGCAAGATGTTTCTCTTGAAGTTGAGTCCAATATCATTGCATCTTAGAAGGTTAAGGGAAAAATGGATAGGAAGAAGCAACCCTCAGATCCTCTAGGGGCTTCTTCATGAGAGAATAAAATGGAGAAAATGACCAAAATATTGGACAGTTTGACAGTTAAAATGTCTAGACTTAAAGACTGAGGGAAAATACCTGTGGGAGGTAAAGGGCCAAATGATTTTGCTCCCTTAAACCCTAATTTTTCCCTTACATAATAAATAACCCACCATCTCATATCCTTCAAAGGGATAGGAATCAAGCCTAGGATCAAAGAATCAAAGCTCCTTTCCAAAATGTTGTGCTAGAAGAAGAACAAGAGTTTTCTCAGGAAGAAGGGGAGGAAAACGACAATATCAACTGTATGGAAGATGAAGTTGATCGCTCTCTCCTGATACGAGCAGACTATGAGGAAGCCCTCATGAATGAGAATATCATGGAAGAATCCTTATATCAGGCAGATGATCAAGAAGTTTATAGATTGAGATCCAGAATTGTTGCTCCTGTGAAGAAGAGTCCTACCCCTATAAAGCAGACTACTCCTCCTGCTAAAAATATTGCTGCTACTGCAAAGAAGATGGCTTGTCCTCTAAAATAGTAGTAAATTCCATTACAACCATCATCCCATGATCGTATTTAGCTCAAATCCCCACCATAAGAGGTAAGAACTTCTAACAAATTATCCTATTCTTTCAATCTTGAGTCAGAAATTCAGAAGTTAAAAATCCCTTTTCCCTTAATAGAGCTTATGAAGAATGATGCCTTCAAGTTATCCATATTAAAATCTCTTCAGCCAAGGACACCCATAGATGCTGACTTTGTGAACTTGCAAGATGATAAGCCCACAGTAATCATAGGTCCTATGATTGAAGAGCTGGATGAGTCTTTACCACCTTTCTACATATCTTTGAACATCCATGACAAGATCCTTCACAACTATTTGCTTGACTCAGGAGCATCCCATAACCTAATTCCAAAAGCAGTGATGGATGATCTTGGCCTCAACATTACAAAACGCTACCATGATCTGTTCTCTTTGGACTCTAGGAAGGTCAAATGCCTAGACCTCATCAAAGACCTTGTCATAAACCTCTCCCAACTACCTTCAAAAAGCATAGTAATGGACATAGTAGTGGCTAATATCCCACCTAAGTTTGGCTTCCTTTTTTCTCGCTCATGGAGTAAAAGGCTGGGTGGTACCCTTCAGATGGACCTTACATATGCTACAATCCCAATGTTTGGAGGGGAGACCAAGAGACTCTACAAGGAAAATCAGTTTACCTACATCACCAGTAATGCCAAGAATTCTATAAATCATCCCATCTATGTAGTAGACACAGACTTTGGGGCATGCATTCTGCAAATAGATGATTCTCAGCCAATACCTATACAGCTCACAAATCCTACCTATCAACCACCTATGGAACTAACCACCTCTGTCTGGAGCATGTTTTTTGATGGGGCCAGTACTTAAACCTCAGCATGTGCAGGTATAGTCATGATTTCTCCTTCAAAGGAGACTATATATTTGTCTTGTAAACTTGATTTCAAGACTACTAACAACATAGCATAATATGAGGCATTGTTGTTTGGAGTGAAGGCTGCCAAGGAAATGGGAATCATGTGCCTGAAGATCTTTGGAGATGTAGATCTCATCATATAGTAGGTAAACAATACTTTTCCAAAAAGGAATGTTAGGATGAAGGCATATAGAGATGAGGTATGGAAACTCAGTGACTCTTTCATGTTTTTTGAACTCTCCTATATACCTATAGCTATGAACCATCTAGCTGATTCCCTTACTGTCTCTGCAAGTATGTTCATTCCCCCTTTGCCTCCCAAGTTGAGCTATGAGATCCAAGTCAAGTACAGGCCATCCCTCCCTGATAATGTGAAATTTTGGAAAGTTTTTGAAAATGATGATGAACTCAGTAAATTTCTCCAAGTCATAGATGAGTTTTTTGATACGCATATTGATCAAGAAAACCTAAACATGGAAGAATCCTAGAGGCCCAAATCAGGAGATAAAATAGACAAACAGAATATTGTTTAGCTGCCTAGCAATTATATACCTCGGGGTCTATTACCCCTTGAAGAGATTTTTTATCATAATGATGTCCCCTTTAAATATGTCAAAAGGGAGAAAGACCCTGCTGTCCATGAGCACAACCTAGGTAGCCAAATTCATCCAAAATTCATAAATTTGTCCTCTGAGTTGACTACTGATCAAAAGTCAAAACTTTGTAGTCTTATGAAAGAATTTGCTGATGTATTTGCTTGGGAATATAGTGATCTGAAAACCTATGACACAACTATCATCCAACATAGGATTCCCCTGGAAAAGGACACCATCCCTTTCAAACAGAAGCTAAGACCTATCAGTCCCCTCATACTGCCAGTGATTAAGAAAGAAATCCAAAACCTCCTTAATGCAAAAATCATAATCCCACTCAGGTATTCCAAATGGATTGCAATCTTAGTGATAGTGAGGAATAAAAATGGGGAGATCAGGTTATGCATTGATTTCAGAAACCTAAACAAATGCTCTAAGAAAGAAAAATACCCCTTACCCAATGATCCGTCGGATATCAAATTGAGTGCATTAAAAGTTTTTAAAGAACGCGTTTACCAGTTTGCTTAATCCATGAAACAACATCAACAGAAATTAAATGCTTAAAACAGAAATGAAAAGCAAAACCGATAAACAGACATGGGAAAAAAACCAGAATCAGAGAGTCACAAACAGAAGTTGATAACGGAGTTCAACCCCTTCACTGGGCTACATCTTCGGGTCCCTCTCCAATGGGTACCGATCCAATTAATCTCTTTAAAATGGTACAAAAAATGGTTCTGGAATCAACTTCAGCGACTGTAAACAGAATGATGTACAAATTCTTCAAGACCTCTCTTCTAGAAATTACAATTAGCCTTCAAAAAGCAAAGAAAGCTAAAATTATAACAGAGAATGTCGACTTCCACAGTAACAGCATCTGGACACTTCTCAACAAAAATATCGGTGCTCCTGCAAGCTTATCATAATATAAAAGCGATGCTCGGTGCTCTAAACATTCTGAAAACCCCCTCTATTTAAGCGTTCAGTGGGAGGATAAGTAACGGTTTCGACTCGTCTACTACCCATCTTTTCAGATTCCATATGCTATCTTTTAATTTCAGCTAAAACATTTCAAATGGTTGTACGTCACATTCATTTTTGTTCCACCAAATGTCACAGTGGTTCCCAACAGTTCCATCTAATACCATATATGGTATTGCTATCCCGCCACACAATGGATATCCGTCACATTTAGAGTTGTTCCAAATGTTACATCTTCTGTCGCAGCATATAACTAAACTCCACAAATGTCATAGCATATAATTGTTTCATATGTGAACTTCGCTATATAGCTGATCCACTGTCGCAACAAACATGACCGCGCACCCTCATCTAACCACCAGAATAGTGCCATTTAACCGTGCACCAAACCGCTAGAGGGTATACACTTGACCATGTGGGCTTTTCATGAACCATTCGAGGTTCCCCCCTGATGGTGCGCAAGACTGCCAGAACTTTTCCAACTAACTGTGCGAGCATGTTATGAACCATTTTATATTACCTCTTGATGGTGCACAAATCGCCAGATGCCAAGTCTTAACCATAAGAGTTGACCGTTCGAGCCATGAGATGTTATGTTGAACCGCGCACCATGCGATGTTATGTCAAACTGTGCACCATGTGATGTTATGTCGAACCACGCACCATGCGATGTTATGTCGAACCGTGCACCATGCGATGTTATATCGAACCGCGCACCATGCGATGTTATGTCAAACCACGCGACCCTTTGCACAAATGTTAAATGGTAACCATAAGACTAATAACCATTGTACCATATTGGATTAGTGTAATTTTTGAAGATGAATAATCCACCAGATCATTCCTCTCCATTGGAAAGCTTTTGGACCACCAAAATCCTGAGTCACTCTGCAAGTAAGTGAGGGTACAGCTCCCTCACTTTTCCAATCTCCATCCATCTTTCTTTGCTAGGATGCATGCCTTTAAGCCCCACTCGAAGGTACTTAACATTCCCCCTTCGTGAAGTCCTTACATTTCTATCAAAAATAACATCATCCTGCAACTCTTTCATGTATTTAGGTGCCAAATCATCAACTGAAGGAATCTGTATGTTAGTTTCCTCATCTATGATCATAGGAGGCTCATACAATTTAAGATTCTCAACATTGACAACTGAATAAATTTGCATGTATGGAGGTAAATTCAAGCGAAAAGCATTAGTACCGATCTTTTCCAAGATCTCAAAAGGACCATACCTAATAGGATTAAGCTTTTTACCTTCATCTTTCATTCTTTCTTTGGTGATATGTAACCAAAATCTGTCACCAACCTGAAATTGATGATCAACTCGATGCTTGTCATGCCTGGATTTGTACTTTGCCTAGCTCTTCTCCAACTATTCCTGAACTTCCTGCTGCACCACTTGGATTCTCTGAATGAATCTTAGAGCTTTATCTGCATCATGATGTCCATCCACTGTATCTTTTCCAAAAGAGAAGTCCATCGGTGTTTTTGGCAGATAACCAAAACAAGTTTCAAAAGGAGATCTTTTCATGGAAGAATAAACTGCATGATTATAAGCATGATGTATATACTGCAACTGCTCATCCCAAAGTTTAGGATGTTTACTACAATATCCCCTGAGCAGCTGAACCACGGTTCTGTTTACTACCTTTGTTTGTCCATCGGTCTGTGGATGGAAAGTTGTACTTTTCTTAAGTTTAGTATCCATAAGCTCCCATAAAGTTGACCAGAATTCTCCCAAGAACCGGGAATCCCGATCAGATACAATAGACATGGGTAGCCCAAAATGTACCCAAACATTCTGAAAGAATAGATGAGTTGTTTGTTCAATAGTGATATGTTTGTTACATGGCATTAAGATACACATTTTGTTGAATCTATCCACAACAACATATAGGTAATCATGCCCTTTTCTAGACATAGGTAGTCCTCCTACAAAGTCCATAGAAATGCTTTCCCAGGGACGAGAAGAAACTGGAAGAGGTGTGTACAAACCCAATTTCCTATTGCTAGGCTTACTCGTTGCACACATAACACATCCTCGTATATATTTAGCTACAAATTCTTGCATCTAAGGCCAATAACAGTGATTCTGCAACATTGTCAACACTTTACTTACACCAAAATGTCCTGCAATCAATGAACTATGTGCTTCTTGGATCACATGCATTCTCTCTTTCTCTGGAATACAAATTTTACCGAGATGATACAGGATTTGATTATGCACATAATAGTTCTCTTCATGTTTACCATGTATTAGTGATGCATATACGTTCTTAAAATCTTTATCTTCTACATACTGTTCAATGTAACTTTCATGTGTTAATGAACTATTCTGAAGAATGATTGAAGCGTTTGTAGGCGGCCTTGATAACATGTCTGCTATCTTATTATGAATTCCCTTTTTGTATTTAATTATGAGATGAAACTATTGCAAGAATCCCATCCATATTAAATGCCTACTTTGTTGTACTTTAGTTTGAGATTGCAGATATTGAAGGGGCTGATGATCAGTATGTATGACGGTTTCTTTTCCCATGATATAATGTTTCCACTTCTTCACACTCTTTAATAAAGTCAGATAGTTACTTACTGCAGTAGAGAACATTTTTGAATGGTAACAGACTGGCTTCCCCCCTTGCATCAAAACGGCTCCCATGGCAAACCCGCTAGCATCTGTTTCGATCTCAAATGGCTGCTGCAAATCTGGCAACGTCAGAACTAGTGCTGTGCTAATCCTTTCCTTCAAAGTGTCAAAGGCTCTCTGATGCTTTCCTCCCCAGTGGAAAATTTCTTTAATGCTTGTCAATGCATGTAATGGAGTAGCAATGGAAGAAAACCCGGAAATGAATTTCCTCCAATACTGAACTGCACCCAGAAAACTTCTGATTTCAATAACGGTGTTAGGCCATGGCCAGTTTACAATGACAGCAACCTTGGCTGGGTCCACTCGCAGGTGGCCTCCACCAATAATATGGCCCAGATATACTAAAGAAGTTTTAGCAAACTAACATTTAGACATTTTTACATAAAGCTTCTCCTTCCTCAGTACATCTAAAAATTTCTTCACATGTACAGTGTGTTCCTCCCAGGTTTTGCTAAACACTAGGATATCATCTAGATATACAATTACAAAATCATCAATGAATGGATGAAATACATCATTCATGACCCGCATGAAAGTAGCAGGTGCATTACAAAGCGCGAAAGGCATCACAAGCCATTCATACAAACCCTGTTTTGTTTTAAATGATGTTTTCCAGGCATCATTTTCAGCAACACGGATTTGATGATACCCACTACGTAGATCCAATTTTGTAAAGTAAGTTGCATGTTTCAACTGATCAAGAAAATCATCAATGCGAGGGAGAGGATACATGTTTTTAATGGTGATTTTGTTAAGGGACCTATAGTCGATGCACATCCTCCAAGACCCATCCTTCTTCAGAACCAAGATAATAGGAGAGCCACAAGGAGAATTGCTTGGCCGGATGACCCCCTTCTCAATCAGCTCCTAAACCTGCTTCTTGATTTCCTCATTCTGCATTACAGACATCCGGTACATGGCTATGTTCGGGAGTGGCACATCCTGCTGCAAATGTATCTCATGCTGAATTTCTCTCTTTGGTGGTAACTCCTTCGGATATTGAAATAAATCATCATACTCAAAATAATTTCAATCAGTTCAGCTTTATGTTTAGGATCACATCCTTCAAAATATTTAGAGATCTCATTATTTTTCACCTTAACCGTCATTAACACAAAATTCTTACTAGCATTTACCAGCCTCTTCATTTGTCCTGTAGAGACTATTGCTAGATTTGTTTTTGTCTTATGTGCTTGTACAATATATTCCACACCATCTTTAAAAAGATGATACTTATTCTTCTCTCTATAAAATACTGCTTTTCGGTCATACAAATATGGACTCCCAAGTACAATTCCACAAATCTCAAGTGGTACTACATCCAATTCTACCTCATCCATGAACTTTCCAGTAATTGCAAACTTTAATACACATTTATTTGTAACTTGCAATTGTGCATCATTAGTAACCCAACCAAGAGGATAGGGTTTTTCATGAGGCATAGTAACTAAATGCAATTTCTTAACCACTTCTTCTGATATCAGATTTACTTGTGAACCACTATCAAACAATGTATCAATCTTTGTGTGATTGGAAATGACACGAACATGAAATAGTGCACTTCTATCTTTATCATTTTTCTTAGAAGTAGATGGCAGATTGGTACTTGCACTAGAACTTGATTTTGCATCAATGGGAAGTGAGATACTTTTATTCTTACCCTGGATTCCGATAGTTGTAACCTTTGTTTCATCACCTGAGTCGAATCCCAAGTCTTGAATAACTGTTGCAGTAGCTTTTGCTTTGCCTTTATCTTTGTTTCCTCCATACTTATTTGGCCTTAACTCTGAATGAAGTTTCCAACACTTAGAGAGATCATGTCCCTTCTAACAATGCGAACATGTAGGCTTTTCACCCTCTTTCTTAATAGTAGCCATCTTATTTTTCCCCTTATCTTTACCTTTCGATTTGCTATCAAATTTAAATGATTTCTTCACAAAAGTATCATTAGCATGCTTACCCCTAGCTTCTAAATGTGTAGCTTGAACACATACATCATCCAAATTACTGGGGTTAAACATCAACAAAGTATGTCTCAAATAAGAATGCATGCCACCAATGTACTTAAGAAGAGTTTCCTGTGTATCTAATGAAACATTCAATGCAATAGCCCTCTTTCTGAATTCATGAGTATAGTCTTGAATATTTTGTCCTTTAGCTTGTCTAAACATTTTCCAACTCATGGTTAATTGTTGAATATGTCCTAAAGGATAAAATTGCTTCCTTAATACTTCAATGAATTCATTCCAAACTGAAATAATTTAACGTTTTTTCGAAGATATTGCTGAATCTTGCTCTCCCACCAAGTAAGAGCCATACCACTCATTCTCAAAGTGGCCAATTAAATCTTGGAAGGGTCATCATTAATGCCCTACACCCTGCAATATACTTCAAGCTGCTTGATCCAATTGTCTAACTTTTCAGCATCCAAATCTCCATTATAAATTGGCAATTCGAATTTAACATCCAATTTGAAATAAGGCATATTAGGATTTGCATTAGCATTATGTGAATGAGAAGCATGAGAAGAAGAGAAAGTTTGATTAGTATCAGGAGGATCACCATCACCTCCTACTCCTTTACCCTTTTCTTCCTTCTTCACTTCTACATATTTGGATGAAGATCCTTCTTCTTTCTTCTTCCTTTCTGCTCACTCATCGAGTATAATTTCCATCATGGCTTTCATGCTGATAAAATCCTCCAAAAACTTAGTTTCAGAAATAACAGGTTTTTCCCGTTCTATATGTCCTTCTTCTTCCCCTCGTGGAGAAGACATGGTTCTTGAGAATGTTCTCCTTGAGCCAATCTTAGGATCTCCTTCAATTAATTCTCCTTCACCAAGCTTTAACCTGGACCTAGTAAGCATTCACAAACTTGCACAAGCAATTAACCTGCTCTGATACCATAACATGATCCGTCGGATCTCAACTTGAGTGCATTAAAAGTTTTTAAAGAATGAATTTACCAGTTTGCTTAATCCATGAAACAGCATCAATAGAAATTAAATGCTTAAAACAGAAATGAAAAGAAAAACAGATAAACAGATGTGGGAAAAAAAAAAACACAGAATCAGAGAGTCACAAACAGAAGTTGATAACGGAGTTCACCCCCTTCACTGGGCTATGTCTCTGGGTCCCTCTCCAATGGGTATTGATCCAATTAATCTCTTTAAAATGGTACAAAAATGGTTCTGGAATCAACTTCAGCAACTGTAAACAGAATGCTGTACAAAGTCTTCAAGACCTCTCTTCTAGAAATTACAATTAGCCTTCAAAAGGCAAAGAAAGCTAAAATTATAACAGAGAATGTCGACTTCCACAGTAACAGCATCTGGACACTTCTCAGCAAAACTCTCGGTGCTCCTGCAAGCTTCTCATAACAGAAAAGCGATGCTCGGTTCTCTAAACAATCTGAAAACCCCCTCTATTTAAGCATTCAGTGGGAGGATAAGTAACGGTTTTGACTCGTCTGCTACCCATCTTTTCATATTCCATATGTGATCTTTTAATTTCTGTTGAAACGTTTCAACTGGCTTTACATTACATTCATTTCTGTTCAACCAAATGTCACAGTGGTTCCCAACGGTTCCATCTTATACCATATATGGTATTTCTATCCCACCACACAATGGATATCCGTCACATTTAGAGAGCTATTCCAAATGTTACATCTGTTGTTGGAGCATATAACTAAACTCCACAAATTTCGCAGCATACAAATGTTGCAAAATATAACTGTTTCATATGTGAACTTCACTATATAGCTGATCCGCTGTCGCAACAAACGTGACCGTGCACCCTCATCTAACTACTAGAATAGTGCCATTTAACTGTGCACCAGACCGCTAGAGAGTATACACTTGACCGTGCGGGCTTTTCACAAACCATTCGAGGTTCCCCCCTGATGGTGCGCAAGACCACCAGAATTTTGCCAACTAACTGCGCGAGCATGTTACAAACCATTTTATATTACCTCTTTATGGCGCACAAATCACCAGATGCCAAGTCTTAACCGTAAGACTTGACCATTCAAGCCATGAGATGTTATGTCGAACCGTGCACCACGCGATGTTATGTCGAACCGTGCACATGCAATGTTATGTCGAACCACGCACCATGCGATGTTATGTCGAACCGCGCGACCCTTTGCCCAAATGTTAAATGGTAACCATAAGACTAATAACCATTGTACCATATTGGATCAGTGTAATTTTTGAAGATGAATAATCCACCAGATAACCCAAGATGGAGCATCTGTTGCAAAGAGTCTCAGGAGCTAGTGTCATGTCATTCCTAGATGGTTTCTCTGGCTACAATCAAGTTTCTGTACACCCTGATGATCAAGAGAAAACTGCATTTACCACTCCCCAGGGTACTTTCATGTATGCCAAGATGTCATTTGGGATAATGAATGATGGGGCCACCTTTCAGAGAGCCATGGACATAGCTTTTGTGGGATTGAAAGACAATTTTGTTCTCATATACCTTGATGACTTCATTGTTTACTCCAACAGCCATGAAGAACATTTGCAACACTTGAGGAGGGTGTTTTTGAAATGTAGACAGTTTGGGATATCTTTGAACCCAAAGAAGTCTCAATTTGCTCTCAGGGAGGGAAAAATCCTAGGTCACATAGTCTCAACAG
This sequence comes from Pseudotsuga menziesii, assembly GCA_001517045.1. Lineage (NCBI taxonomy): Eukaryota > Viridiplantae > Streptophyta > Pinopsida > Pinales > Pinaceae > Pseudotsuga > Pseudotsuga menziesii. Next base: position 355,808 of record LPNX010333830.1, on the reverse strand, counting down.
AAGGTGTGAAGATTGATCCTGTTCGAGTTGAAGCAATCCAGAAGTTGTCCATACCTAGTTCAAAAAAGGGCATTCAATCATTCCTAGAAAAGATAAATTTTGTCAGAAGTTTTATCCCAAATTTTTCTGAGTTGGTAAAACACATAACCTCTGTGTTGAGGAAGGAAGCTGAAATCAAATGGATAGAGCACGAAATAAAATATTTTGAAGCCATCAAGAAGGCTATCATGGAAGCTCCCACTCTTATTAGTCCAAACTATACCAAGGGATTCTGCATTTTCTCCTTTGCTTCCTATGACACAATGGCAGCAATTCTGTTACAGAAATATGATGAAGGCCTTGATCACCCCATTTCCTTTTTCAGCAAAACATTGAGGGATGTTGAATTGAAGTATGATCCTATTGAGAAACAAGCTTATGCTCTCATCAAGTCACTAAAATCCTTCAGACTTTACATCCTCCATGCAAAGGTCTTGGCCTATGTCCCTTCAGCTGTTTTGAAGGATGTTTTCACCCATCCTGATATTGATGGAAAGAGAGCCAAATGGATTTCCAAGATTATTGAGTTTGACATAGAAGTAAATCCCACCAAGCTAGTGAAAGGCCAAGGCCTAGCTAAGCTCATGGCTGAAGAAAATTGTGATCTATTGAGAATGAATTTCATTGGTATAAGTTCAGCAAACCTGCAGATAGAGGTAGCAACAGAGGTAGCAGTAGAGGCAGTTGAGGAGCAGCATGACAGCCAGCAGGTGACTGAGAACTTGTCTTCATGTGAGTGGTACTTAGGCATTATTCATTTCTTGCAAAGTTTAGAAGTTACCCCTGATCTTAGCCTAACTCAAGTACGAGCTCTTAAGCTTAAGTCTGTTAAATTTTGTATAATTGATAAACTATTGTATTGGAAAGATCCTTATAGTGTTTTGCTAAGATGCTTAGATAAAGAAGAGTCAGTTCAGTTCATACATTAGTTTCATTCAAGCACATGTGGGGGGAATCATTACTAGAATACTACAACCCACAAGATTCTAAGGGCTGGGTACTATGGGCTTGTTCTTTTCTCTGATGTGTGTACCTTTGTAAAAGCCTGTGACAAATGCCAAATATTCATAGGAAAGCAACAGCTCAGATCTTTTCCCCTTAGACCTATTGTAGTGAATGGTCCTTTCCAGCAGTGGGATCTTGATTTCATAGGTGAGATTAATCCTTCATCAAGTGGTCAGCACAAGTTGATCCTAGTAGCCACATATTATTTCACCAAGTGGATAGAGGCAGTCCCCACAAGGAATGCCACTCACCAAGTCATCATGAATTTTTTATATGAGAACATCTTTATCATATTTAGCTTCCCAGTAAGGCTAGTGATAGATAATGCACCACCTTTTAAATTTGGGGCATTGGTTAACATGTGTGAGTCAATGGGCATTCAATTGGTGCATTCCACTTCCTATTACCCTCAAGGAAATGGCCTTGCTGAGTCATCCAATAAGAGCCTAGTTAGAATCATCAGAAAACTATTGGAGAATAATCAGAAGAGTTGGGATTCTAAGCTAAAGTTTTCTCTATGGTATGATAGGGTGACCAACAAAAAATCCATAGGGACTTCTCCTTTTAAGTTGGTTAATGGTATGAGGCCAATTTTCCCATCCAGCTGATTCTACTAGTAGCCAAGTTCTTTCAAGAGGAGTAGGATGAACCGAATGACATGGTAAGGAGGATACTTGATTTGGTTGAGCTACAGCAAGTCAGGGAATAGGTGGTGGAGAAGTCAGAACCTCACCAAAATAAGATTAAAAGTATTTTTGACAAAAAGTAAAAGGTGGACAATTTTTAGGTTGGAGACTGGGTTATGAAATGGGATGCTGTCAGGCAGGACAAGGGAAAGCATGGTTAATTTTTTTCTCTATGGATAGGCCCTTTTGTGATAGCTCAGGTGCAACAGAACAACACTTTCAAACTGCAAAATATGGAAGGAAAGTAGGTGTTTGATGGCCCAGTCAATGGGTGATTTCTGAAACTCTATTTCATCTAAGGCTTCAAAGCCTTATTATTGTAAAATATTTTTTTTGTTTTTGTTTTTGCAAAATAACTCCATGCCCAATGGACCATAGAAGACAGGTTTAATTCTTATTTTTTCAGGAAAGGCATTTGTTCTGGGGTTCTTGGGACCTCACGGGAAGTTTTCCATCCCTGAGTAGGAGCTAGATGTTATCTTCTAAATAAATTAGTCTCCAATAGGTCAGACTCATAAGATTTATTTTTGCATAGTGATCAAGATTTCAGTGCACATTATGAAATATTTTTGTGTGTTTAATAAATTTGGAACACCTTGTACTATGCTTCCTCATAAAATTCAAATTTTAGCTTTCGGTAGCTTAGGAAAACATCTCAACGTTCATCAGCCACTAAAAAGCCCATCTTTTAGCAGCTTGAAAATTGTACTCGGGACTAGCTTAACCACCAAATGTTCATTGACTCCATTTTTTAATGAAAAATTTGAAGATTAGCTTCTGGTGGCTTAGGCGAACATCTCAACGTTCATTAGCCACCGAAAATCCCAGCTTTCGGCAGCTTGAAAATTCGATCCAGGACTACCTTAACCACCAAAATCTCCAAAAGGGGAAAACGGTTAGTTCATACATCACAATCAGACACTGTCAGCATGGAAAACGTTAGCATCAAGTCATTAACCCCTAAAAAGAATAGATCTGCAGTTAACCACGAGTTGGTAGGAGGCGTCGTTTTGAAAGAAAGGTGACATATCTTAAACCTAACCCTCTCATCCCTACACCTGTCCCAGGTCTATGGTTTAACTATCATGAGCATCATGTTTCCAACTCCAATAATCATGTTCCAGGCACTATGCCAGTGCACGGGTCTCATCAGACTACTCCATCATCTGGTTCAAGTCCCAATTGCCACGTAAAAAAACATTGAAGCCAGTGAAAAACCCTCCTTAATCCATTTCACATTTTTGTATGTGCTTTACTGAGCCATGATTCCTGAACCCTCGCATCATAATTGTCTTCCCCAAATCTTGTTTTTTTCAATTTGTAGGTACAGAAGCAGTATAAAGGATGAAAATAGGGGGACCTTCCCTAAGACAAGAGATGGGTGAAATTGGTTACCTAGAAGCACATCTAGAGATATGCCAGTTATTCAAGGATGCAGGCTACTACAGATTTTGTGAAAAGGTTTAGGGATCTCATCAGCAAGTAGCAGAAGCATTTTCCCTCACATTTGATGGCTTCAAGGTAGTAATTGGAAAAGAGGAATTTCAGGTGGATGAAGCTTTGGTAGCTGAAGTGATAGAGTTCCCAAGGACTGGAGAGAGCTAGTTTAAAAACACTGTCACAAATAACATAGAATTTAGGTCTTACCTCAACCTAAGCACAAAAACCTCATATGGAAGAAGAGCATACCTACAGCATGGCTCAAGGAAAAGTGGCAGCACCTGTTGAAAGAAATCCTAGTCTACATACCTACGAGGGAAGATATAATGGGGTGATGATATACGACTTCAAACTAATGAATCATTTCACTAGAAGGAACCTCCTAAACCCACCTTTTTACCTCTACAAAATCTTGACTAAAATGGCTCATCAAGTTAGGGCCGAGCCAACCAATATTGGAGGTAGGTTATATCACCATGGCTTGATCAAGCTAATTGTCCAAGAGCTTTTGCAATAGAGAAACGTTGCCTAGATATTCTTCCTATTCTAGAATGAGTTTGTCATAGAATTACAGCTAGAGGAAAAAATTAATTCCCCTTCAAAAAGGTCTTCCACCCCCAGAAGTAAAAAAAGGAAGAGGAGAGCCATCTCCCCAATTGCATTTGACTAGAACTCTCCAGCTTTTAAGAAGGCCAAAAAGAACCTAGACTTCAGTAACAGAACAGAGAAGGAGGAGGCTCCAGCACAAGGTAAAAATATCCTCAACCTGCCATACATCGATTCTGAGGATGAAGAGGATCAGGGAATTGACCTAACAAAGGAGGTTGCAGAAAAGCATGAGGATTTTCCCTCACCTACACTAAGGGAGGATCTAGTTCAACAAGTGACAGGGGCTTCCTCTAGCAAACCTAGGTCCCAGAGAGTCAACCAAATATTAGGGAAAGTATATGAACTAGAGGTATTAGAGAGATAAATCAAAATAACCAATGCAATATTACCCAAAAGAAATACCGAATTGCATGATTCTCTTCTAGAAATGAGAGGGATGTATAGCCTGCTGCAAAAAAGAAATATGAGATTAATGAAGGACAACGCCAGGATTTACAGGAAGATCAGGCTGTCAAGGTTGCAGATGAAGAATTCAAACCCTAAATCTCAAGCACACCTTGCGATGGAAACCCTAGAAAAGGCAGCAATAAGCCTTTAGGATCCGGAGGTAGCCTGTGATGTTGCTGCTATTACAAACCCTATGTAGGTTGCAGAAATACCAGAAGGTTAGAATTGAAGCTGTAAATTAATCCTCGGAACAAAGGGTGATTAAATATAGTATTAAATTTTGAAGAAATAGAGTCTTTGGTGGCTTAGGTGAATACTGTAGATGTTCATTAGCTACCGAAAATAGAGCTTTCGGTAGCTTACAGACCCAGAATTTTACTTTCTTAGCCACCGAAAGCGTAGAAAAGTGCAGAAAGGAATAGTTCCACACAAAAACGACTTTGGTTGATCCAAATGCCTCATGGATGATTTATAAGGTTGAAAATTAATTAAAGGCACCAGTATCTTGGGTATGTTCCAGTTTTGATGGTGCCAGTGAGGTGAAGTAAGGTCACAAACCCTACCTACTCTAACAAAGTGTGACTTGTCTACCAGATAGCAAGTCCAAGTTATAATTCAGTGTTCACTTCAGTTATTAAAAAGTGCGAGGAGTAAGAAAGTGTTGGAGTTATGTATATTACCACTTAAGTTAGGGTTTTTGACCTATTTTTTGCAAAATAGTTATGATTATCTACTTTTAGTAAATTTGATCCAATTTTTCAGGATTTGAAATAAATTTTGTAAAGGCTATAAATCCTGTGACTAATGTTGAAGCAAAGGTTTGAATTTGGAGGCTTTTAGACCCTTATTGTGACCGATCTTCTCATGTTATTCATCATTTAATATAATCTCTTTTGCCATTATATGTTCAAGTTCCATGTTTTTTATGTTCTGTACTTGTGCTTGGATGTTTGATTTAGGTTTTTTCTTTTTGTCTAATACCAGATAGATGTCATCCTATCTCTGTGTTGATGAGTTGAATTGCAGTTATCTTTCCTTGTTATTATTAGCCATTCATATGTGAGTGCCTTATATATGAATCTGCTAGCATAGTGAGTTCTCCATTTATTCACCTTTAATACAAACCCTCTGAACATTGATAGTTAGAAGCCTTATCTATTTGATTGAGTATTATGCATGTCTTGAGTGAATGAGGTCTTATTGGTCATCTAACTTGATCAATTTATAAAACCATTAAAATATTGAAGTTACCAGGCATCCTCGAGCTATAGCCTAGAGGAGTTTCTTGGAGAGCTAACACACTCCAAGCCTCAAATCAAGTATTATCATCCAATGCTTTGTGTGGAACTATTTTCTGAAAATATAAAGCACAATTTATGTATTCATCTCATATTTAAGGAGGAAAATACTTAGCCTCCAACATTCATGTTGGCCATCTGCTTCAATGCTCTATTCTTGCGCTGCCACACCATTTTATTGAGGTGAGTAGGGTACATAATATTGCATTTGAATGCCATTTTCCTCACATAGATATTGTAGGCTATTTTTAACATATTCCTTTCCATTATCAGTTCTTAATACCTTGATATTATTCTCACACAAGTTCTCAACCAAATCCTTGGAAAATTTGAAGATCTCAAACACTTCAGAATTTTGCTTCAGAAAATATACCCAACAGTATCTTGAGAAATAATCTATGAATGTTAAGTCATACCTTGATTTTCCATAGGAGGGTGTGGGAATATTTCCTATCATATATGAATAAATCAAATCAAGAACTTTCACATCCCTTGTTTCCTTTCCCTTGTCATACTTGCACTCGACATGCTTTCCAATAATGCATCCCTTGCATTTTCCTTTGAAAACTTGATGCTTAGAATCCATTAAACCATGTTTTATTTGCTCAATGCTTGAATATATATGTAGTTGAGTTGTCCAAACCTCTCATGCCATATATTTTTGGTCTCATTATCATGTGACAAGAGAAAATTCCCTGAGGAATAAGGAAGAAAGTGTGAAAACTTGTACATCCTCGACTCATGATCTGCAATACCCATGGCAACAACTTGGCATGTAGAAATTTATGATATTTCCGCATCTTATTGAGTGAATTTTACTCTTTTGGATGAACCTATATGTTTCATTTGATATACAAAGAGTAGTTTGGTTGCAATATCATACACATACAACACATTGTTGAAGTACCCATTATCAAGGTCGATCATGTCAATCCCTTTGGTTAGGATCTCATAGTCATCACCCATGAGGATGGATGGACCACTGTATGGATGTAGATCCTAGAAGGAGTCTTGAACTGAATTCATGTTCCTTAAGTAACCTTAATCTATGATGAAGGAGGAAGAGCCATAAGATCCAATAACTAGTGCATGTAATTTATCCTTGTTCTCAAAATTTGAACCTCCCTCTTTCTTGCTTGCGCCATCTAGAAGAGGAATGTTGTTCTTCTCAAGGAGTTGCACCATCATGTTAATGGTTTTGTTCATGCATGCACTCTATAGATACCGAAATTTGTGACAATAAGTGCCTTTTGTATTCTCTTGCTTGTTATTCTCTCTGTCCTTTCTAGGATTCGAAGCCCAATTAGAATATTTGTCTTCTCTTGCTTCTTCTTCTCTTGTTTGTTTGAATATTTAGATTTCTTCTTTCCTTTGGATTGATTTGAAACACCCGCAACAAGGGATTGATCCTTAGTAGATTTGATGGTACCCATTTGAACCAATTCATCTTGTTCTTGAGTTAAAGTCTCCATGAAGTCTTCCAGGGTAGGCATTCTCCAATTTTGAACTGTTAGCTTGCCTGAGTGGAATGTCGAGACAAACATTGAATATTCATGCCCTAGCTTCGAAAGAATGCAAAATATTAGATGCTCTTCCTTATTTTGTATGTAAAAACATTTCAGTTGAAGTACCAAGTATTTGAACTTGGTGAGGAAATCCTAGATCGTCTCAAAGTGAGTTGGACTCAATGTGATCAACTCATTTTTGAGTTGGTGTCCTCTCATATCATCAATATTCCCAAACAGTGGCTTGAGATTGAGCTAGAATTCATTGATTGTAGTTAAACTATCTACATGAAATAAAATATCCCTTGAAATACCGATACAAAGCATCCTGAATGCTTCATCCAATCTGTTGAAATACTTGGATATTTCAATAGTAGAGTTGGGATCATTCTCTGTTCCCATGGTTACTATGTAGATCCCTTTGGACCTGTAGTGGATCACTATTTCTTCCTTCCATTAAAAATAATTGAATGGGTTAATAAAGACATGAGATTTCTCCATTTCTGTGTGTGCACTGAGTGACAAAGACACTTGGAATACCTACAATGTAAACACTCGAATTTTTCTAGAGGAGACCCTATATAGCAATTAAAACTATCTGAATTGAACTTGTAGCTCCAATGAGATTTGATACCATCTAATATTTCTTGCACCAACCATTTGATCTCTGGTTTGTTCCTATGAGATTATCTGTATGACTTTTTTCTAATTAGAGCTGATCCTGGAATCAACTTAATGATGTGATCCCTAGAACATGGGGGAGGGAGAAAATTAGTATGGTTTTGGAAGATGTCACTATGTTCCTCTAGGAGTTGTTCTAATTCACAAGGACAAGTATTTTTTCTTTCATCAGTTGTCTTTCCCATAGCATAGAAGTGTATGTAGAAGGCTTGAGCTCCCTTCTCTCATCACCTTAGTTTTATTGATATGACCAAACAATTTGACGGTTTGGATTTGAGAGATACCTATCATTGTAGCCACTGAGAGCATTGGTGTGTTTTTATCCTCCTCTATGTCAGTCTCATCACTATCTTATTCCATGTTAGAGAAAGGTGTGTCACTTGATTCTTCATAATTATTGTCACCAATATTAATTTTTTTTGCTCAAGGATAGATTCTTATTCTTCCACTTATGTCCTGGATTCCAATTAGGGGCATTACACTTACAACATGGATTTTAATACTTTTTCCCATTTTCTCTTAGGTGGGGTGGTATATAAACTGATTAAAGTTGTGATTTTTTCTTAGCTATGGTAGCTGTCGAGTCATTTCGCCTTCGAATAGAGAACTGTATATCACATCCATTGGTTGGGTTTATAGTTTGAATTTAGGAGCTATACTCATTTATCTGAGTTTATCTCCACCGACTGGTTAAGCTTCTAGTCCCTATGGATCCTCTGTCGATGCCTCCTATGTCACAGAGATGTCCTAGTTTGTATATCGAGTCTATGCTACCTCTATTTAGTCACCATACACCATTGTGCTCATGTTCGAAGGAAGTTGAAGCCAAATTCGGCCATTCCTTAGTTATCTTGACTTTGCATGTCGGCCATTCCTAGTACAGTTACTGGTTCATGCACCTTATGATCGATTCCTTCCCTTAGGTAAGGTAGATGAATATGTTTCACTTTTTTTCTACCCTAGAGTCTATGAAGTTGTGTGTGCTCTCACTATTGACCAACACCGTCACCTTAGTTTTACTGATATGACCAAACAATTTGACGGTTTGGGGTTGAGAGATACCTGTCATTATAGCCACTGAGAGCATTGATGTGTTGTTATCCTCCTTTATGTCAGTCTCATCGCTATCTTATTCCATGTTAGAGCAAGGTGCGTCGCTTGATTCTTCATCATTATTGACACCAATATTACTTTTTTTGCACAAGGATAGATTCTTATTCTTCCACTTATGTCTTGGACACCAATTAGGGGCATTACACTTACAACATGGATTTTAATACTTTTTCCCATTTTCTCTTGGGTGGGGTGGTATATAAACCGATTAAAGTTGTGATTTTTTCTTAGATGTGGCAGTTGTCGAGTCGTGTCGCCTTCTAACAAAGCACTGTATATCAAATCCATTGGTTGGGTTTATAGTTTTACTTTAGGAGCTGTACTCATTTATCTGAGTTTATCTCCATCGACTGGTTAAGCTTCTAGTCCCTATGGAGCCTCTGTAGATGCCTCCTATGTCGCAAAGATGTCCCATTTTGTATATCGAGTCTATGCTGCCTCTATTCAGTCACCATATGTCATTATGCTCTTGTTCGAAGGAAGTTGAAGCCTGAGTCGGCCATTCCTCAATTATCTTGACTTTGCATGTCGGCCATTCCCAGTATAGTTACTGGTTCGTGCACCACAACAAGGATCTAATTCACAAGGATCAGTATTTTTTCTTTCATTAGTTGTATTTCCCATAGCATAGAAGTGTATGAATAAGGCTTGAGCTCCCTTTTTTATAATATTTTCCATTATATTGGATGAGACAATTCGGTGAGGGGGCAAGTTGATACTATAAATCTTATATCTCCTCCCATTTTCATAGAACCTTATAAATTGTTCTCATATGTTTAATCCAAATGACCCAAACTTTTCCAACCACTGTGCACCTAAAACAATGTCAACCCCTCTGATTGCCATAGAATACATTGCTGATCTTAGCTTGTAGTCCTTTATAGCTAGTAATACTTTATGGCATTTACGGTCATACGGTGTGGTATTCTTTCCTAGTATCGATACTTGGAAGTTGGTGGTAAGGTAGATGAATATGTTTCACTTTTTTTCTACCCTAGAGTCTATGAAGTTGTGTGTACTCTCACTATTGCCCAACACCGTTACCTTAGTTTTATTGATATGACCAAACAATTTGACGGTTTGGGGTTGAGAGATACCAATTTGACGATTTGGGCTTGAGAGATACCTGTCATTGTAGCCACAAAGAGCATTGGTGTCTTTTTATCCTCCTCTTTGTCAGTCTCATCGCTATCTTATTCCATGTTAGATAAAGGTGCGTCACTTGATTCTTCATCATTATTGTCACCAATATTACTTTTTTCGCACAAGGCTAGATTCTTATTCTTCCACTTATGTCCTGGATGCCAATTAGGGGCATTACACTTACAACATGGATTTTAATACTTTTTCCCATTTTCTCTTAGGTGGGGTGGTATATAAACTGATTAAAGTTGTGATTTTTTCTTAGCTATGGCAGCTGTCGAGTCGTGTCGCCTTCAAAAAAAGCACTGTATATCGCATCCATTGGTTGGTTTATAGTTTGACTTTAGGAGTTGTACTTGTTTATCTGATTTTATCTCCACCGACTGGTTAAGCTTCAAGCCCCTATGGAGCCTCTGTCGATGCCTCCTATGTCACAGAGATGTCCCAGTTTGTATATCGAGTCTATGCTGCCTCTATTTAGTCACCATATGTCGTTATGCTCTTTATCGAAGGAATTTGAAGCCTGAGTCGACCATTCCTCGGTTATCTTGAATTTGCATGTTAGCCATTCCCGGTATAGTTACTGGTTCGTGCACCTTATGATTGATTCCTTCCACATTATACAGCTTTGCTGACTACCTCATGTTGGATGATGGGGGATGCCTTAATTCCCTCCTTCCAGGAGATTTCATCCCATCGACTTCAGATCATTTATTCTGGGATTGGAATCTAGAGTCAGTTTGAGTTCCTTGAGACTTGCAGTCATCAGTGGCAGGTTTTCTCGCCATCGACGGTCTTTGGGAATACATCAATGTCCCCTGATCGATGGATCCTCTCAAGTGTTCGACCTCAACACATTTATTCACACTTGTTAGTTTGCACTCTAGTACCTTGATTCCCATTTTCATTATTGGTGGGTGATCACGCATCTGTTAATGGTATACATCAATGATCGATAATCAGACGATGGACTACTATGTTCAACCTTGACACCTCTATTCACATAGTAGGACATGTACTCGTAGCGGTTTGTGTAGAATACTTTCCATATTTGTGGCATCTCTTATATTCTACCTCCTTGATCATGCCATTGTTCATGAGATTTCATCTCTCGTGACTTGATTCCAGTATATGTCAGACATTTCCAGCCATTATGGAGATCTTGATCTGTTATATATCTTCAGCCATTATGGAGATCTTGATCTGTTATATATCTTCAGCCATTATGGAGATCATGGTCCTTTGTATATCTTCATCATGGATATTTTGATCTATGTATATTGTACGTGGCATACCTATTCATGGCCATTGTACTCTTATGTATTCAGGACGGCTATATGTATTTGAAATTATGTGCAGATTTGTATTATTGTACTATGCTGATTGGGTGGCTGGTCTTCCATTTGAGATCCTTCATCACTCCACTTCTGGGATGGACTTATAATGTATTTCAGCCATCGTATGACCCCTCTGACCTCACACATTAGGGGGCATCTGTTATAGCTGATTTTACCACTCCAGGTGAATCACACTTTGTATGGCCTTCCCTTGTCCCACTGCAGACTCCTTAGACCCCTTGGACCATTTTTTGTCCTTTGATGTTTCCTTGATCGTCCCTAAAAACATGTGAAAAATGATACACGCGACTTTTAAACCTATAAGTGCATACATACGCGGGTTTGACCACTAAAACCACGTACATCGAGATGTGTACAAAATCCAAATCCTTTTGGAGTTTTCCTTGACATGGATCCGGCTCACTTGACTTTTGGCCTTCCCTATGCCTTGAGATCGCTCTGATTCGACCTTTCATTACCCCTTTGAAAATATATATAAGGAACTCTATGGTACATTGAAGATATATGAGAGAATTGAGAGCAAAGAAACTACAGTCCATTGTTGCCAGAACTTATGCTGGAGTCTACATCCCTTTGTCCCTTGGAGCACTTTTGTGTTCTTTCCAAGCTTTCCTTTTGTTTGTGAGCTTGCTATCGAGAGATGGAGGATTGAGGTGGTGGAGTCCCAAGTGGGGGATTCAGTTTCTCTGGTTCGCAGACGTGCCATCAGAGGTTGTATTTATTGTAATCTATGATTTATATTAATAGAAATATCTTTTCCTGTCCAATAATGTGTGTTTGAATGAATATTTTATCCATGGGATTATTTCAAATGATTATACATTGTTGATTATATATGCTAGAATAGATCTAACACCATGATATATAGTATGCTTTTATTGTTTACTTATTGTTGAGGAAGTAATTTATCAATTCAAGCTGAAGTTGGAAAGCTCAACAGGGATCTACTTCAACCATCTGGAATAAGGTACGAGGTCTGATCCTTTAGTGTTAGACATTTACTTTCTATTGCATATTGGAAAAGATTGATTTCTGGAGTCAAGCTGTCTGTTGTGGTACCCCAAGCCATAGGAATTTCTCTCCGTAACAACCAACACCGTCACCTTAGTTTTATTGATATGACCAAACAATTTGACAGTTTGGGATTGAGAGACACCTGTCATTGTAGCCTCTGAGAGCATTGGTGTGTTGTTATCCTCCTCTGTGTCAGTCTCATCGCTATCTTATTCCATGTTAGAGAAAGGTGCGTCGCTTGATTCTTCATCATTATTGTCACCAATATTAATTTTTTTGCACAAGGATAGATTCTTATTCTTCCACTTATGTCCTGGACGCCAATTAGGGGCATTACACTTACAACATGGATTTTAATACTTTTTCCCATTTTCTCTTGGGTGGGGTGGTATATAAACCGATTAAAGTCGTGGTTTTTTCTTTGCTTCAATTAATTTTTCTTTTTGATGGACTTGTTCCATGTCTTTGACTTCTAATAATTTTATCTCACTTTGAATACTCTGTTTCATCCCACCAATGGCAATTTGCAGGATTCGTTCTTCAGTTATATCTTGGACATGAGTGGCAAGGACCAATAGATTACTAAAATATTCATCCATAGTTCCTTATTGTTGTAAATGAGTGATATTGTTGTAGATTTCAACTTCTTCCATGTCTTGAAATCATTTAATTTTTTTTTCTTGAAGGCATCCTAGTCTCTAAATAGTCTTCCTCCCTTCATTGTTGAGTCCCACCATAAGAACCACTCACAAGCAGTTTTATCCATGTACATTACTGCAACATTCAATTTGTCGTTATCTTCATATATATTATACATTTCAAAATATTTTTTGATTTTGTTAATCCATCGAATCTCGTCTCGATTATTTTTGCCATCGAATATTTGTAAATCGATATTGACCTTATGAACAATGTTGTGGGTTGGGCATGTATGTGAGTTATTGATTCCTTTAACTTGGTATCTTAGTGTCTGAATTTTGAGCTTTAGGTCATGAATGTCCTCTTTTTTCCCAAGCTTTTCCAGTATCTTTCGAATCAGATTATCATTTGACTTTATGGATGCATCCTTGTTCTCTTGGGGGGTTCTTTCTGTATTTCTTGTATTCATCTTGTTTAAATTTGGATTGGAGAGAATTTAACTATTAAAATATGAATTGAAATAATCATAATTTCTTATTAAAAATAATAATAATAAATTTATTACAAAATTTCAATAGTTTAAAAAAATGTTGCAAATATTAAAATAGGGTTATGAGGGGTGAGAGTGTGGTAGAGATGAGAGGTGGGAAGCGTGGAAATGAATGGAAATGGAAAGATAGGAGATGAATGGAAATTAAAATGAACTCACAGAGGAGAGAGAACCAATTGAACCATATCCTATGATACCAACTTGGAATGTATATTCCAAAATATTTATTTTATTTAATGAATTGATGCTTTTTACAAGGAGCACAATGTAGCTTTAAACAAATCAAGGGTCACAATTAAATGATTTGACCTATAAAGTTGTTCATTAATAAATAAAAAATTACTAAATAAGTTACTAAACTATTAGCTTTATTACACTCTAGTACTTGTTATAGCCCACAATGTAGTTACTAAACTGAAAATTTGTCCCCAAACGAAGAAGCAACGACTTAAGAGATATGAGTTTAGAGTGAATATTTCAGAGATTAGCTACAAAAATTAGTGATGGATTGGGAGGAAGGAAATATACCATCTATCCCCGAATATGATTTTGATGATTAAGGTCTGGGAGGAGGAATATCCATGAAAAAAACACATAAAATAAGCATTGATCCCTTGGATATATGTTGCACCTGAAAAATTCCACAGTTTCCTAATTGCCTTTCAAAGAGCCCAGCCTGAGATTCCCTTGACATTCTTTTTCCATCCAAAGGAAGGTCTACGCTTTTTCCCAATTTTGATAGATCACTGAAGGTTCTCTTTCCAGTGGGGTAAGGTGCATCGATCCCTCTTTGTCTTTTGGCAATAGGCGTCGTCAGCACTCTCCTTATTGAGAAATAAGCGCCGATGTGTTTTCACCTAAGACCAAGAGCGTTGATCATCCAAAAACATGAAAAAAGAAATTTCTAGAAGATTGCTTACAAAATATTCCATGGAGTCATTTCCTACTGGATAGGGAGAGGTGGAATTCTCCTTCCTCACCTATTGGGATTGTCTCCTATCCACTTCCCAAGTGAATCTCATGAGAATTGGCCTATAAATGGAGCCTTCATGGAGTGAGTGAAGGAGGCCAAAGAAATCACCCTTAAGTTGTTTGATTGAGAGATGGTTAGAGGCAAGATAGTATTAATTTGTCCTAGTGGTCTAGGAACTGAAAACACAGTCTCACAAAGAATACAGACAAATATGCATAAAATTGGCAAAATGGTGCTGCAATGGAAGTAGCAGCTCTATATAATCAAATGAATAATGAATAATACAATACAATGATCATGCAAGATGCATGAATTCTAAGACAATTCAAATTCCCAAGGAGTTCATTCGAATTGAATGAGTGGGTGTAGCTTAACTGACTGTAAGCCATAATAAACACACTAGTTAACCAACTGATCAAGTGTCGATTGACTCAACTGAATCCTACCTGAAGTTGGAGTGAAATGAATGAATGAGTCTAGCTAAAAGTAGCTCAGACACATGTCACTGCATGTCAACCAACAAGTGGTAGTGCATCATTAACTCCAATGAACCCCGATGAGGTTAACTGAAGTCAAACTGGCCATCAGAGGTGGTTGGAGGTGCCCCTGTTGACTCCAGTTCATTAAATATTAATAAAATAGTCAATATAATGAATGGAGGTTCCTTCACCACTCAGCTTAACTAATTGTAACCATCAGTTAGAAATTAGGTGCATTTATGACACTCATATCACTCCCAGAGTGCTCTAGTTGGCCTCCCCAAATGAAGGAGAAGGCTTAGTTGGCCTCCTTGACTGAAGGTAGGAATGGGTGTGCTCATAATGATGTCATACAGTGCTCCTCTAATGCCAATTAAGTCAATAAAAATTAATATATTGGTTTAACAAGGCCAAATTAATGAAATTAAGTGTGCATGGTGGGTAAATGTCTCCAACACCCCCCCTTAAGCTATACTCAGGAGAAGTAGAAACATAAAGTGCATGAAATGCTAGTGCCCCAGAAAATAAGGCCATAGGTCACCCTGTACAATAATGTAACTCAAACAATGCTCAAAAATAAATCTAAGTGAGGAAAAGAGGGAAAACCCAGTGGGAAAACCCCCCCCTCAAGATGAACACTGAAAGTAGTATGATCACCCTGATGAAATCACCCCAATAGTGAACATAGGTAAGTGAACTTCTTTTCTGAAAATATCTTGGTGAGGATGTCTGCAATCTGCTCATCAGTCAGGTAGTATTGCAGAATGATGGTCTTGTCATGCACTAATTCCCTAATATAGTGCATGTGTATCTCTACATGCTTGGTCCTCTTCCTGGTAACTGGATCTATGGATATCTTAATAGCACTTTGATTGTCACAAAATAGGATAGTGGAAAAAGTACTACCAATATTAAACTCTGAAAGAATGCCTCATAACCAAACAACTTGGATGCAAACATTCATTGCTCCTCGATACTTGGCCTCTGTTGAAGACAATGCTATGGAGGCATGCTTTTTTCTAGACCAGAAAATTGGGACACCACCAAACATGAAGACATATCCAGAAGTAGATTTCTGATCAATAGAATCACCCTCCCAATCAAAATCTGTGTAACCAACCAGCTCTAGCTCAAAGGGTGTAGCATAGTGCATGTTGTAGGTCCTGGTTCTCTAAATATACTAGAGGATCCTCTTGGATGCCTTCCAATGAATATCATGAGGCTGATGCATGTATCTTGACACATCATTCATGTCATAATAGATATAAGGCCGAGAATGAGTCAAGTAGAGCAAGATACCTATTAGCTATCAATAAATAGTGCAGTCCATGGGAGGTGTGCTTTTTCCTTCTTCAAGGCTGATACCTGAAAGGAAAGTGTAAGTAGGAATATTTCACCTTCTGCGAACAGAAGTTGTTCCTATAATGTGAATGGTTCAAATCCATAACAAATGAGTGAATGACAAAGGATGAATACTGTAGTGAGGATTTCTCCTCACTGCAGGAGCAAGAATGGCTCCTTTGTGCCTATAGAGCACAAGGGTAGGTTCCTACTCTTTGAAAACAGGAAAAAATGAAATGGAAATGCAAGTAAATAGTAAACTGAATTAAACTAAGCTAGAGTAAGCAAATGGATACAACTAGAAACTAGATCTAAGAGCTAATAACAGAAAAGAAGAAGCTTTGTGAACCCCTCTGCAGAAAATGGGTTAGGGTTCCGCCTCCTTGAAACCTGCAAGCAACCTAAGATACTACAATGGTGAACCTGCAAACAATGTCAACAATAGAACCTACAACTAAAAATAATAGTTAGAAAGAAAAAACAATTAAGCAAACATGAAAATAAATGTTATACCTCACTTGGGTGGAAATGGGCCACCATGCCCTAGCTCATGGGAGCACCTCTCTCTTGGTTGGGAAGCAATGGCTTGATGGGATGGAGATGGAGGAGAGGGAGTGTGGGTGGTTTGAGAGGCAAAGGTCTCAAATCATCCACAGGAAGCATAACAATAGGCAAGGGAGGAGTGTTTTGAGAGTGACCCCCCACCCTCCTTTTATAGTTTTTCCAAGGGATTTTAGGGTTTTAAGCCCTTGGTGAGGGATTTAGCCCCTTTTTTGGGGATTTAGCCCCTTTCGCCCTAAATTTAGCCCATTTTAGAGTTTTAGCCCCTTTTTTAGGGCTTTAGCTCCTAGGGAGCTATTTTGGGCTATTTTGGGCTCTTTTTTGGGGTTTTTAGCCATTTTCTTCATCCTTGGGCTCTTTTAGAGGTGTGGGGGTCAAATGGAAGGTCTTATGGAGTGAAATGAGTGTTATGAGATGGTGTCCTTGGGTGGTGTAGGCCATTGAGAGCTATGTGGGGGATTTTTGGGTTAACAGATTGCCCCCTGATGTGTGAGGGTAGGAGCTCAACGTATGGCCGACAAACATCATAGGATTTGCTGTGTAGAGGTGGTGCTTCTGGGGCTGGGGCATGGTGGCTTTTGGTTTTTGTATTAATTTGGTTCCCATCAATGGGTGAGATACAATAAATGTCTGACATGTATATGGACGAGGTGGGCATTCCCATGCTCATGACAATGTCAAAAGAATCATTTGATCTATGCTCTAAAATACAAGAGCCGATCATATACAACTGTTGTTACAATGATGGTTGCCTCTCATGTGAGGCTAAATACAATACTGATCTGGTACATTTGACCCATGGAATTCTCATTGGAATGCTATATCTTCATGACTAATGGTCTGCTGGATCTGGAACAGTACATAGCTATATGGACTTGCTGATTGAGAGCCAGAGTCTCTATGGTACAAGTATGTTGTATCAATCATAAAGGTATATCGAAGCACTATTGGGGCTTCTGATCACTATCTCCAATGCAACCCAAAAATCACAAGGGACATAACCTATTTAGGTCCCTCGAGTGGACTCACTGAATGTGCTAGAGTCAAGTGACATCCGGGGTCTTCGACCAAGTATTGTGCATAACAAACACTGTACGAACCTCAACGGTGCGATGATGGAGTTGAAGTCAAGCACATGAGAAACAACCACCCCGAGAGGCACTAAGGATTCCTCTCAAGTGGTCCAAGGAACTCATCAATGATGTAAATGAAACCAATGGACAGGGACCTCTGGGTCTATGCTCTAGAATATGTGTATTGGCGTCGATAGAGGGAGACCTGCCCCTATTCAAGGCAATGATGTTTCCTTGACCAGGAGCGCGAGGGATAATCGAAAGGTGTGAAGTAATCTACGGACTGACTCACTGAATTGGGGGGGAGGGGAGGGAAGGGAAAAATTGAACAGGGGCAGGGGGGGAGTGGGAGACTCAAACTTCCTTTGTTCAGAGTATGATGGCAAGGCGGACCAGGTAGCAAATGAAACTTAACTCATGGGAATGGGATCATAGCTATAATACCGAGAATGTCGTTGTAGATGGGAAATACTTGGAGGAGGTGGACACTTTTGATACTGATGGGATCCAAGGAAGACACATTGCAGAGTACTCTGAACAAAGGAGACCCAATGTGGGGATGCTGCTAGACTATTTTCTGTGGGGTGGTGCCGAGGGACACCATTGTGGTATGATCTCAAGGATTTTTGGTGATCCCGAGAAGGTAAATGCTTGATGGTGCTTTTAATTTTAGAGAGTCTGAAAGCATGAAGAAGACTCTAGTGGGGGCTCTTTTTCATTGGTAGTCTCCTGTGCCCAAAAAAGGATAAAAGTATACATAGGATAGCTCACCCATCCTGGAGGGGATGAGAGACTTCTTTACCGTTGGTAGTCCAATCAGGCCGGAAAAGGTTAAACCTGTACTGACTGGACGGTCATTTAGATACTTTTACGAGCATGAATGAAACCAAGTTTTCTCAGCAATATTTTCTTGTTGAAATGGCTGGAAAGAGCTTAATAATAATCGGTGGTGATCTTTTTCTTAAAGTGTGGACCCTCTGCCTGAGAAAGAATAAGAGTATGCAGAGGGGAAAGGTCTTGGCTTGAGTGTACCAAGGAGGTCCTTTTCATGAAATGGTCTACATGGTCCACAAAAGGAGGTAAATGAGATCTTGTGGTCAACCGACTGCGGTGGCACAAGCGGTGCCCCTTTTCGGGATGGTGGACAGAGGTCCAAAGGTCATCCGTGCAGTATGGATGGATCAGAAGGCTCTCAAACATGCCAATACATGCATAGGATAGATCACGGTAGAGGCTCATGAGTCGGTGTGATAGAGGCACACAAACTGAGGTGGCTCTCGAACAGAGGTCAGGAGAGCACGTGTGTGTGTTGTGGTGGACAGACTTGACTACATGCGATGTAAGTACAAGTCTGGGGGCACTTATATGCCAAATATGTGCAAGAAAAGAAATTGTTTTGTGGACAGTGGTCCAGAGTTCCGCATAAGGTGTGGTAAAAAGAAAAGACAATCTATGTGTTAAAAATGAAAAATAAAAGCTAAAATTACATTCCTTAACGGGCGGTGGCTTGAGGATGCTTATATGTCAAATACATGGGAGAAAAACAAATGGTTTTCTGGACAATGGTCCAAATATCTACGTAGGTGCGGTGAAAAAGACACTTATGAATACAAAAATAAAAGTATAGTACAATCCTTAACAAGCAGCGGCCCGAGAGCTTGCATAAGTAGCGGTCGGGAAGTGTGATACAAGTATCGGTCTGTAGACATTCGCATCATCATGTCATGGCTCATGAATTGAGGTGACTTTTGGGAAATGGTCCAAAATTCAACTAATTAAACATGAGACAATGGTCTCATAAAGAGATAAAGGGCAGGATTCAGAAACCGGTGGCACAAACGGTGTCTCAAACGGAGTCCATATGGTCCTGTTGTGTCGATCGGAAGAAATTAGGTCAAACGGGGCCTATAAAAGGGGAGGTTCCACATGGTGAAGTGTCATTGTCACTGTTCATTGTGGAGTTGGAGAGGTGGGCCCTAATTCTTCATTTGCTGATTTCTCTTGATCCGACCGATGGTTTCGCGAGCCACGACTTGCAAGTAAAAGCTCTGTTATAGCTGATTTTACCACTCCAGGTGAATCACTCTGGTATGGCCTTCCCCTGTCCCTCTACAGACTCCTTAGACCCCTTGGACCATTTTTTGTCCTTTGATGTTTCCTAGACCATCCCTATAAACATGTGAAAAATTATACACGCAACTTTTAAACCCCTAATCGTGTATATACGCGGGTTTGACACCTAAAACCACGTACATCAGGATGTGTACAAAATCCAAATCCTTTTGGAGTTTTCCTTGACATGGATCCAACTCACTTGACTCCTGGCCTTCCATATGCCTTGAGATTGCTCGAATTCGACCTTTCATTACCCCTTTGAAAAGCTATATAAGGAACTCTTTGGATACATTGAAGGCATAAGAGAATTGAGAGCAAAGAAACTATAGTCCATTGTTGTCAGAACTTGTGCTTGAGTCTACATCCCTTTGTCCCTTGGAGCACTTATTTGTTCTTCCCAAGCTTGCCTTTTGCTTGTGAGCTTGCTATCAAGAGATGGAGGATTGAGGTGGTGGAGGCCCAAGTGGGGGATTCATATTCTCTAATTCAAAGACATGGCAACAGAGGTTGTATGCATTGTAATCTCTGATTTTAATTAATAGAAATATCTTTTCCTATCCAATAATGTATGTTTGAATGAATATTTTATCCATGGATGAATTCAAATGCTTATACATTGTTGATTATATATGCTAGAATAGATCTAACACCAATATATATAGTATGCTTGTCTTGTTTACTTGTTGTTGAGGAAGTGATTCATCAATTCAAGCTGAAGTTGGAAAGCTCAACGGGGATCTACTTCAACCGTTTGAAATAAGGTACGAGGACTGATCCTATAGTGTTAGATATTTGATTTCTATTGCATATTGGAAAGGATTGATTTCTGGAGTCAAGTTGTCTATTGTGGTACACCAAGCCATAGGAATTTCTCTCCATAACAGAATTGGGGACTCCACTGTGGAGTTCCTAGTATTTGTCCTTTGGGGGTTTTCTATCAGCATTCAATGACTTTGAATTTCTCTTTTTCTCCTGCTTCTGTGTCGGGTCTAGGGGCATGTTTTCTTGGTAGTGTCTGATTGGTGTGAAGTTTGTCTCAACTTGTCTGTTTTCCTTTATTTTTATGCACCTTTCTTCCTGTATGCGCTTTTTTAACTCACATTTGTGTATATACGTGGGTTTCACTACTATTTCTGTGTACACACATGGGTTTACTGCGAACAGTCACATATGCCCTTATTTTTTCCTTCTAGAGGAAGATGGATTATTGCTGGGTGAATTTTGATGATTGTTGAGTCTCCTTTGATACTGCTAGAGTCTATATACACCTCTATTTCTGACCAGAGATGTTTTTTTAGGGTAAAACTTCTTTTTTGAAGAATGTTCTTGTCATTGCATTTTCGATTTTTTGTTTTGGGATTAGTGCATTAGATTTATTTTAACTTAGTACTTTTCTTGAGTGCTGCTTAAGTTTGCTTGCAGAGTTTGGGGGTTGTAGAGCCATTCTTTTTCTTTTTTATCTCATTTTTATTTCAAAAAATCCAAAAATATTTGCTTATCATCATGCATTGCATCTTGCATTTTGCATAGTACTTGCACTAGATTTGCTTTGGAGTATTAGTCAGGATTTCATATAGGAAAGATTGCACCTATCATTCAAAGAAAATTGTGCATTTCATGTAGTAGCATACCCTATTTTTCATGGACACAATGCATTTGCATTGATTGTTAGGTGTGCATTTTGCTTCATGTTGTGTCATAACGCCATTAGTTGCACGGCCATATACCTCTTTTGAGTAATAAATCCAATTAAAATCAACGCTTAATTAAAATGAACTACACTATTTTATTTGATAGGGTTCACCAACAAGATTAGCTTTTAGGGTCTTGGAATAGTTCATTGTGAGTAAATTCTCTAAGAATACTAAACAACAACATGTATGTGTCTGTCCAAGTGAGTGTGTGAAATTCTTTAGTACAACCAGTGTTTCCTAGGATCTTCCTCTCAAAAGGGAGTTAAGCACGAGACAGTGTGAGCGTTTATTGATTAGGATGACCCCTAGTCATAACTGAGTAGCACCAGAGATATTTTCAGGATTGTATTCATATCTGGGGGCTCTTTCAAGAGTTTCAGGATTTGCTACCCTGCCCATACGGTCAATCCCGCCTGTGACTATCTTCCTGAGCATTGATTATATTGAGGTGAACTTAGTCGCTTTACCTAGGATATCGAGGGGGTACTCTGCAGGGGTTATTCTGTGGGTGTCCTGGCCAGGTTGGGGTCGGACAGCACAGTCGCTTTACGCGTTGAAGCTGAGGGCCACAATAATTGGTTACATACCTCCACTTGTTGTGTATGGGAGTCTCAAGCCTCTCCTAGGTGAGACATACCTGCATCATTCGGGAGCTCACTTATCCTACCCTCGATTGCTTGTGTTTGGCTTTATATTTTATTGGTGATTTATCTGTGCACGCTAGCTTGCCTAGGGTTTACGTAGATAGAGAGTCTTTTATATTTTTTGAGTCATTGTGGATTCAGGTGTGTAGCCTCGTTGTTCTCATCGTTTAGTAGGAATTCTGCCTTCTACATCTCCTACTCCTTTGGGAGAGAGAAATAGACAGTCCAGGTGGACTACTTCGCACATTAATTCACACATGATGGGAGACCATGTAGAAGGTATTCCTGAACCACCTTCTCCCATTCAAGTGGAAGATGGGGAGTTTACTCCTAACTATGATCCTTCACCTGATTTGACTGAGTTAGGTCCTGTAATTTCTAAGATAGGTACTTTTCATGATAGACTTACTTACTCTAGTGTTGATCCCCCATTGACACATCATCGGTATGGAATGCCGGAAGATGATGAGACTCATTTTGAACCCGCGAGCACCAATTATGGTAGTTATGGTATGGCTAGTTTTCCCACACATGATTTGGCATTCCATGTCAAGTATGAGTTTGAGCCTAACACTATTCCTGGAGGCACTCTCATTTCTTACCATGCGGAGAGGTTTAGGAGCACAAGTCACATTGCACCTTCCATCCTGGTGTTGGAAGCTACATCACATATTCCTCCTAGGTCTAGGGTTAGTGATCCTATTAGGATACCAGATCCGAGACAAGTGACTATAGGGAATAACACGTACATAATTACACAGGTCCCTTCGTCCTCTGTCCCTAGTTCTTTAAATGTTCACCTTCCACCTCATTCACATGGTCCTTCGGGCCGGAATGTTGCTACAAGTCATGTCCATACTACGGTTACTCAACCAGTTGTGTCTCAGGTTCAAGTACTGCCCATTGTTTCAGGAGGTCATGTTCATACTTCTAGAGGTCATATTACTACTTTCGGAGCGTATATTCCTACTTCTAGAATGTATATTCCTACTTCCGGAATGTATATTCCTAAATGTGGAGTGTCTCATGGGACATCTCATGCGATGACTTATGGACCCTATTATGGGACGTAGTATGGACAGGGTTCTTCTCCTTATGGGTGCAGGTATAAACAACCCACTTACTCTCCAAATTATGGCTTTGTAGCTCCGAATAGTCAAGGTACACCACACTATGGTGCTTCCATGCCACCCTATATGGGTCAAATGGGAGGAGGGCACTATGGCCAAGGCCATGGTGGTTATGGTAATTAGAACTATGTGAATCAGAACTATCAGGGAGCAGTCCATCAACCTAATCATCCTAGTATCCCTTTCCTTGCAACGCTAAATCTTCCTGACTTGTTGAGATTGACGAACGATCCTATATCTCATGACCTAACTTGGTTGGCTGTCCCTACTAAGCTTCCCTCGGACATACCCAAATTCGAGGGAAAACCGGGAGAGGATCCGAGAGAACATGTTACTACCTTTCACCTATGGTGCTATTCAAATTTCTTACACCAGGACTCAATCCGTTTAAGGTTGTTTCAACACACCCTTACAAGACCTGCCTCGAAATGGTATATAGAGCTACCTGGGGGAGCATTCACTTTGTTCAATGACCTAGCGATGAATTTTCTTAACCACTTCCAGCTACCAATGCGTTATGACATTGGTACAGAACTCTTGTCGACATTTCAGCAGGATAAAGCCACACATATCTCGGATCATATCCAAGAGTGGCGTAGATGGAAGAGGTTGATTAAAGCCTTTATACCGTCGGAATTCCTCCTCGAATGGTTCCTTAAGTTGTTATTTCCTTATTTAGCGAAGAATGTTTCTACATCTGGAGTGAAAAATGAGGAACAAGCCATTTTTAGGGCGCAGAAACTGGATTTGATTTATGCTCAATCCAGTTTGTTATATGAGATCATTCCCAATGCTTCGCATTCTAGTTTCGACCCCAAAGTTAAACCTGGACCACATGCCGATGGAATTGTTGGTTGTGCGAGTGCTAAACCTATGGATTCGGTTGCAAAATAAGTCAATCAATTGTCAATCAACCAATATACTTCGGGACAATTCATGGCTTCATCTCAACCCACCCAAATGGCGAGTGTGCTTTCGGTGCAATCGTCGGACCAGAAGGGTAACCAGCAGCCCGGACGGAATAAAAAGAAGGGTAAGAACAATCGTAAGGGTGGGAATAGGAATGAAAATGCTAATAATAATGACAAGAATGCCCGTAATGCTAGGGGGGACAAGCAAGCTAAACGTAAGGTTAAATTTTCTTGCAAGTTGTGTAAGGAAGATCACCTCACTTACTTGTGCCCTCATATCGATGAAGCCTCAAGATTCTTAGCACAGGGCCCAGCTGTGCTAACTAACCCTTTACCTCACAATCAAAATATGAACTCCAGGACCCATGATCAGTCTGGTGGTGATTAAGATCCACTAGAGGGTAGTGGTCGTGGTTACATTAACATGGTACATGCTGCAAAAGTTGTGACCCATGCGATGGACTATGGTTTGTCACAACCCAACCCAAGAAAGGAACCTGATCCACCAGGAACTCCTTTTCGTATTGAAAAACCTATGGATAAACCTGAAGCTACACCTCACATTCCTAAGGGAGTAATTAAGTGTTTGGGGCACAATCCTAATGCTCGAGCCACCCAAATCTATTCTTGTCAAGGATTTGGGCCACACTCCTTGTGCGATGTCTGCACTAGAAGTACTTCAGAGTTGTCCTTCACAAAGAAAGGCTTTTCTTTATTCCCTTGGTGTGAATGATGATAATTCTTTCTCCATGATTAAATTTGAAACAACAGGACTTCAGCCTTGCTTGCCTTACTATGTGTCTCTTTTGATTCACGTAGAATGTCTTAACATGACCGTCAAGCGCACTATGATTGATGAAGGCACTACTGCTTCTGTGATGTCTTTATCATGCTGGAAGGGTTTAGGTTCCCCTGATTTTTCTAAATCTGTGACCATGTTAACTGTGTTTAATGGGAGATCATTTAGACTACACGGGATCCTTCCTTCCCTTAAGGTCTATTTAGGAGGGAATACCATTGCGATAGAGGTCAAGGTGGTTGATGCGCCCCTTGACTACAATATTTTACTAGGTAGGAATTGGATGTACATTATGCAAGCCGTAGCTTCTTCCCTATTTCACATTGTATGCTTTCCATTTAACTAGAAGATAGTTACGATTGATCAAACGTCATTCAAGAATCCATCGATTACCGCATCTTCGGGATCTTTGATCACGATTATCGAGCACTCTCAGTCGGAAACTGAGAGTGTGGGTGTGGTCATGTATCCATCCCTTATGGGAAGTTTTAGTTTCCTTGTACCCATCCTTATGATAGGGTCTAGTTCCACTGAGGCTTCAACATCTATGAGATTGGTGTCTTTTCGCACAATTCATATGGAAGATCCTTGGATTCTTCCTACACCGAATACTTCGAGTGAGCCCATCGTAACAGATGTGTCGTTTCCTGCAACTATGGTAGCTTATCAAGCTAATCTTGAGTGTGTTGCAGAGTCTAGTCCTTTCTCTTCGTAGACGGAGGAGGAGGACCCATATGTGCTACCTACATGGGCAGTACAACCTTCTCACGTATGTGACTACCTTCATATTGTTTTTCCTTTAGATGAAGCGATTATCGAGGCCATGTCAGGAGTTGAGCCACCATGGGAAGAGCTCCATCATAGATCTTACCTTCTTCCCGAGCTTGACCGCTTGGAGCATGAGGAATTTAGGGCGGTTCTTAGAGAGAGAATTGGTAGTCCCATGGTTCCATTAATCTCTCCTGGTCCAAGGGCTGATGGAAACATGGCAAATATATCTCCAATGATTCCTATCAATATCTCTAGTGATCCTGGCAGGATAGAGAATGTCTATATTGGGGCAGAATGTTCCCATGCTGATATTTAGGAATACATCGAGTTGTTTAAAGAATTTCATGATATCTTTTCTTGGTCTTACGATGAAATTCCAGGTATCAACCCTCACATTGTTGAACATGAGATTAAGACTTATCCCAATGCTAAGCTTGTTCGACAATGCTTGCATGCGGTGAATCCTAGGAAAGCACCCGCGATTAAGGCAGAGATAGAGAAACTATTGAAAGTTGGTTTTATCTATCATGTTCCCTTAACGGAGTGGGTTTCAAACCCCATTCTGGTTGACAAGAAGCAGGGAGCGATTCACATATGTACTGATTTCTGTGATTTGAATCGTGCCTGTCCTAAGGACAATTTCCCCACACCATTTATTGATCAGATTTTGGATGAGTGTGTGGGTAGCGAGGTTTTTTTCTTTATGGATGGATTTTCTAGATACAATCAGATACAAATTAAACCTGAGGACCAACATAAGACTGCATTTATTTTTCCTTGGGGAAATTTTGCATATCAAAAAATGCCTTTTGGCCTTAAGAATGCTGGAGCTAATTTTCAGCGGGCCATGACCTTGATCTTCCACGATCTCAAATCAATTATCAATGTATTTTTGGATGACCTTGCTGCTCATTCTCGTATGAGAATGCGTCATTCCCATCATTTGAGATTGGTATTCAAAAGGTTACACCATTATTTGGTCAGGTTAAATCCTCACAAGTGCATCTTTTGTGTGAAGTCTGGTCGCTTATTAGGATTCATCATTTCTAAAGAGGGTATAAGAGTCAACCCTTTGAAGGTTGAGGCAATACTTCAGTCGTCTCCCCCGAAAAATATTCTTCATCTTCAATGTTTGCAAGGCATGGAAAACCCCTTACAGAGATTCGTTGTCAATTTTGCCAATTTGACTAGAGGCTTCATGCATATTTTGAAGGACACCACCTTTTGTTGGGATGAGTGAGCCCAGGATTCCTTTGATGCACTCAAGCGAGCCCTAGCATCGGCCTCGGTGATTAGTCCCCCAGACTATAGCCGTGATTTCCTACTTTATGTGGCCACGTCCATGGAGATGATTGGTATGGTTTTGGTTCAAGAGGATGAGGAGCTCCAAGAGCATGTCATATACTATCTGAGATGGAATCTTATTGACATGGATATCTGTTATTCCCATGTTGAGAATCTTTCCTTAGCTACCATACATGCGGTTCAGCGGTTGAGACATTATATTCTCCTTCGCTAGACCTTGGTCATAGCCCATGTCAATCCATTTCAATTTTTCCTCACTTGAAGGATGATCAGGGGAAAATATAATAAATGGATTGTCATCTTGCAAGAATTTGATCTCAAGTTTGTTTCAGCAAAATTGAAGAAATCGTTAATTTTTGCGGAGCTTATATCGGATTTCTCAAGCGAGGCCGAGGAGTTGGTTTGTGAAGATACATTTATCGATGAGCACATATTCTTAATCTCAACCTTAGACCCATGTTATGGGGATATCATTATATATTTACAAACATTGAAGGTCCCTACTCACCTTTCACAGGATGAACGACGACGGTTATGTCACATGTCTAAGAATTACCTCATAGTGGATAATGATTTATACTGCCATGGGGTAGATTCCATTTTACGTCATTGTTTAACTCATGAAGAGGTTGAGGTAGTGCTGAATGATTTCCATAGAGGGGCATGTGATGGTCATTTATCTGGGCTTTCTACAGCCCAAAAAATCTTAAGAGCAGGTTATTTTTGGCCATCAATATTTAAGGATTGTGTAGATGCGGTCAGGAGGTGCCATCCTTGCTAGGTGTTTGCACGTAATATGTGCTTCAAGTGTTTACACATAATATGCACTCAAAACCTACCCTGTTACATCCCATCATCACCGCCGGTCCCTTCACTAAGTGGGGGCTTGATTTTATGGATTGCAACCCAGCTTTAGCTAGGGGGCATCATCATATCATAGTAGCTATTGACTACTTCATGAAATGGGGTGAGGCTATGCCTACAGTTAAATCCAATGGTGAGACAGCCGTGCACTTCGTATTCAACCAGATTATTACTTGGTTTGGGATTCCGAAAGAGATTGTCACTGAACATGGCTCGCACTTTCAGAATCGTATGATGGAAGAGTTGGCATCAAAGTTAGGGTACAAACAATATCATTCATCCTCTTGCTACCCTCAAGCGAATGGACAAGTAGAAGTAGTGAAAAAATCACTCAAATCCATTCTCCAACGAACCATCACACAACGCAAGAATAATTGGCACATTATGTTATATCCTGCTTTATGGGCGTATAGAACCGCTGTTAAGACTGCCACTGGTTTTTCTCCATATCAACTTGTACATGGAGTGGAGTCGGTATTTCCGGTTGAGTGCGAGATTCCTTCTTTGAAGCTATCCATAGAGCTCTTACCAGACACTTCCCTGTTGGAGGAGCATTTGTTCCACCTTGAGCAACTTGATGAGAAACGTCAAGATGCCTTGGTGGCTCTAGAAGTAAATAAGCATCACGTAAAGGTCCATTATGATAAGTCTATCCGACCAAGGAGTTTTAGTGAGGGAGACTTGGTTATTTGTGGGATCAACCGAAAGAACCCTTGGGGGCAGGAAAGTTTAACGCCATGTGGCATGGTCCTTACATCGTCAAATGTGTGTTAGAGAAGGGCACTTATGAGTTAGTGGATTATGAGGGAACGGCCTTGGATGAGCCTAGAAATGGGCTCTATCTCAAAAAGTACTATGCATGATTTTCAGCCAAGGCTAGTTATTGTATATTATTGTACAGCTTTTCATAGGTAGGTGTTTTTCTTATAGTGATCGGGTTTGTGATTAGTTTCCGTTTCTTTTGGCAAATGTCAATGGAATCTTCCACCTTCATAGGATTCATGGATGGTACGAGCCATTACACTCAACACTCAGCCTCTTCTACTTGGGTGATTTATACTCCTATGGGTCAGGTATTGTCTTCCGGAGGTGTATGTTTACGGCCATCTTCAAACAATGTTGTTGAATATATTGTCGTTATTGAGCTTCTACGGGATTCCATTTTACATGGTGTTCTCTCTCTTAAGGTACGTATTGATTCGAAGTTAGTAGTGTCACATCTTAATGGTTTGTACCATGTTAGAGATCCGACATTATTAAGAAGATTATTACGTGTGATATTATTAGATTGACAATTTGACAATATAACATACATACATGTTGCAAGAATTAATAATCAAGTTGCTGACTCATATGCTAACTATGTGTTAGATTGGAATTTGTTTAATACACAATAAGCTCATCACAAACATAAATTTTTACACATGTAAATAAATAAACCGATCAACATAAAAGTTTTATAAACATCCAAAATGTGGTAATACATAGTGTCATAATACAAAAATGGGGTTCTTGAGCCACCAATATATAATACATGGTAATATAAAATGTATCACTCCCAAGTATCTAAGCCTGTGGAGGAGGAGGGGAGTTGTGATCGTGGAATGTCACTACAGCTCTAGCTAGCCATCAAAATAGTCGTACCCATGCTCATGGTACACCCACCACCTGGCGCTGCATGGCCTCAAGCAAGTCCTCGACTTGCACCATGGGTACTCTGTGTGTCAGCCTCACGAATTTGGTATGAATGCTTTGGAGAGTCCTCTCCGCATCCACACCCGTGATATCGTCTCCTCTTCCCCTCCATCTATGATGGGGGAAGCCTTCAAGCCACCATGGTCCCACATCTGCATGCATATGGTAGCTTTTGATTCCACCTAATCAGAAAACACAAAAAAACTTTAATAACTCAAAAAAATTTAAAAGAGGGTCGATATTCGTTACTTGTGTCACTGTATGCCGATCCTGGTGGTAGCGGCATGTTTGGCTCCCCCTGGAAATCTATCCCCGCATAGGGGTAGTCATCGATGGAAACTATCTTTCATTACCACCATGAGAAGAAATCAACTGGATAGGGGTTGGACACCCTACATCCACCCAGTCTGCACATCGCATCCGCCCAACACCATTGGGCCAGATCTCGAACCCCATGTAGAGGAACGTCAAATCTAGGGCTCAATCCTGGAATACGCTCGAAGAAAAATGTGCTCAGTATGCTGCTGAAACCGAAGTTTCACCCTCTTCCCATCTTGCACTCACTAAGCTGATGTTTCATGTTGCCCAGTAGTGCAGTGCTCCAATCGTATACCATGGGTCTCATACACTCCACTGCATAGAACATCAGAGGCTGCGAGGCCTGGTGGAGTGAATCCAAGCCTGTTATCCTACCCAGTGTCAATAGTGTTAGGATTATTAATCCTCCCTTGTCCAAATTTGGTCATATGTCTAAATCAGGATTCATGTCTAAATCGAGAGTCCATCCAGTCTATTTATAGTCATTGACACCATTGGGTCCACTTAACCTAACTGGGGCACATGTTTCAGTTACTAAAGTGTGGGGAACACTAATTGAGGCTCACTGCCACTGATTGCACTTGATTGCATCAGTTTAGGAGCCTCCTAGACCAATCCCTACATTTTAGGAAGCCACTGGGAGTGTCGAAACCAACCAAGGTCAGTTCACTTCATTTGATGACTAGTCAAGCTAAGTTAGGAGTCAGTTACATTCAGTTCTAGTCCTCTACATTCAGTTAGCACTAGGTTTACTTGACTACACTCATGTGGGGCACATTTCTCACCTACCACAGTCACTTAACCTTAGTCAACACTGAATGTAACACTTGAGTTGTGTTTTCGAGCTCTGATGAACTCTGGTTATGGTTTAGACAAGGTTAGTTAAATATTGAGTCCTCCGATAGTGATTTAGACAAGGTCTTCGATACCTATAGTCAAGTAGAGTCTAATCAATTCTAACTTCCTCATGTGGATTTGAATTGCTTGCGGCTATTAAAGCCATTGTACCTCATTGTAATTATCTATCTAATTACTCTTTGATTAATGAAAAGCATTCGCAGTTGCAAGACATTTTTGCACTATTTCATTCTTCAATAACTGAGTAAATTGTGTGATCTGTCATGTGAGTTGTGTGTTTTTCCACAGATCTATGTGCTCAATTTAATATGGTATCAGAGCCTCGGCAGACAAGGCACTTCTCCTCCTCAGATCTCCTACTGGATCATTTTTTGAGCAAAATTGCTCCTTCCAGCACTGCACCAGAAGCGAAGAATTTACCACTTAATACCCCAAGCAAAGGAATTGTTGATCAAGCTTGCTTGATTAACTAAGCTGGGTGTGAAGAAAATTCCAAAAGTGTAGGCTGTCCGACCTTATGATGCCCTTTTTTGTTTTGCAGGTACAACTTTGAATGGATTCATCAGTTCCTCTTCTGACCCGATCCTCAGACTATTCTGAATGGAATGTGAACATAATTATATTTCTGAAAAGACAAGATCTCCTTTGGGTGTCTAATGGACTCGGTAGAAAGTATTTTGAGAGTGAAAATTACTGGCTAAATGCAAAGGATGCAGCTTTTGAAATAATGAAGCTGGCTCTTTCTCCTAGCTTGCGCTACCTCAGTAGATCTATTAAAGATCCACAGGAAGTCTGGACAAAATTGGACAGAACCTTTGGAATGATTGATGAGGATCATAATATCACTTTGGAGAGCACATCCAGCACCATAATCATCCTTGATCCAAAAATCTCAGCCTCCACTCTCTCTGATGAAGTTGTTCAAGATGAAGAAGAAGCAGAAACTTCTATACAGTCAATTCAAATTGAAGACAGTCTCCATGCGGTGACGCCTTCTCTTGATGCTCCAGAAGTTCATGAGATATATGATATCTCATATTCTCATATTTCTGAAACAGAAGAAGACATTCGAATCTCTGATATTGAAGAAAAATTCTGCTACACTTCCATGCAAACATTCACCGGTGATTTTCCTTTAAATTCTGTGCAAAATTTACCAGTAATTCCTTCCAAAAGTGAAGAGAAATTTGATTTTTCTCCCTCTAATGTTGCTGCTGGTGTGAAAATATGTGATACCTTGGATATTTTGGAAGAAACATCAGATTAACAGAGTGATCCATTCACTCCCCATGATATATATTTTCCAGCAAATTCCTGCAGGATTGCATGCACCAAAATTCAGAATTTTGAAGAAGAAGAAAGTTGTGCATCCACCGTCTCGGTTAACCATTTATTTGAATCTGATATTAACCTTATTGGATATGATATGATATTATTTAGATATGATCTGATATTTCTTGGTTTAATATATGAAATTCATAATCTTTCAGTACCGCTTGTAGATGTTCTCATCAACAGTGTGAAGAAACAAGTACCGCAAGTCTCCTACAAAACTGCTGCTGGGGATTTGATTCCATTTCACAGTTTTGGATCTGTTTTGAACCTATTTAGATATGATTTAATTTCTGATCTGATATTATTTGGTTCATATTTTAAAATACAAAATCCTTCAATCATGCTTGTAGCTTCTCTCACCAATTCCGGTGTGAAAAATCAAGTACCACACTTCCTCTTCAAAACTATTGATGGGGATTTGGTGTTAGTTTCCTCATATGAGGTTGCTGATATTTTATTATGTGATTCATTATCTATTTCAGAAGCTATATCAAACTATGGATCTCAAGCATTCTCTCTCAACAGTCCTAGTGCTTCTCTACCATTGATCACATGCTCATCTCCTCACAGAACTAGTAAAGAGGAAGATTTTATGCATCTGCCTAGACACCTGCTCCTAACACTTGGGGATGTTCTTACCACTCATGGTTTGCTGTTCATGGCTACAACATATCATTTTCTTGAGTGTTCCTCACATTCTCTAAATTCTCACTAACCTTTTCTCACTTTTCAGTTGACCTTAGTTGCTTTACATGGGTCCAGTCTTCATCTGGCAGCTGTCTATATTTCTGATTTAGTTGAGCATATCATTCTTCTTCCAAAGAGGAAGATTCCTCTAGACATAATGTTGGAGAGGTTCACATTCCAGAACCCAGGATACCTATGCATAGAAGAACTAGATTGATCCTGATTCTACCTGGTTAATTAAAAGGGGGGATTTTTTCCCATGTGGTTTTTCCCCATCACCTTGTTTTTGAGCAGTTACTTTACTTTACTTGATGTAATGGGTGACCTATGGTCTTAGTTACCAGGGCCCAAAGATTGTCCAAGTTAGCATTCAGGGTGGGTGTTAGGATTATTAATCCTCCCTTGTCCAAATCTGGTCATATGTCTAAATCGGGAGTCATGTTTAAATCGGGAGTCCATCTAGTCTTTTTATAGTCATTAACACCATTGGGTCCACTTGACCTAATTAGGGCACATGTTTCAGTTACTAAAGTGTGGGGAACACTAATTGAGGCTCACTGCCACTGATTGCACTTGATTTAATCAGTTTAGGAGCCTCCTAGACCAATCCCTACAATTTAGGAAGCCACTGGGAGTGCCGAAACCAACCAAGGTGAGTTCACTTCAGGTTATGACTAGTCAAGCTAAGTTAGGAGTCAGTTACATTCATTTCTAGTTCTCTACATTCAATTAGCCCTAGGTTTACTTAACTGCACTCATGTGGGGCACATTTCTCACCTACCATAGTCAGTTAACCTTAGTCAACACTAAATGTAACACTTGAGTTGTGTTTTAGAGCTTCGATGAACTCTGGTTATGGTTTAGACAAGGTCAGTTAACTATTGAGTCCTCCGATATTGATTTAGACAAGGTCTTGGTTACCTACAGTCAAGTAGAGTCTAATCAATTAGAACTTCCTCATGTGGATTTGAATTGCTTGTGGCTATTAAATCCATTGTACTTCATTGTAATTATCTATCTAATTACTCTTTGATTAATGAAAAGCATTCACGGCTACAAGCCATTTTTGCACTATTTCATTCTTCAATAACTAAGTAAATTGTGTGATCTATCATGTGAGTTGTGTGTTTGTCCAAAAATCTATGTGCTCAATTTAATAAGTAGGATGGCCTTTAGGCCCAGCACCTATATGGAGTTAGTTGGGATCTAACTCCCCACCTTCTCTGTGTCCGGATAGCAGTACACTACAATATACTCATCTATAGTCTGGCCACCTCCGGGCCCGCGAGAACGTAGGTTCACCACTTCCCCCCATCGGGAAAGTCCAGTAATAAAGTATATATCCTCCACTTCTATGGTGAGGGACATCCCATCTATCTAGAATGACTCTAAGTCTGGATCCCAGGAGTCCATTAACATCTGCAATAGTCCTGGTTTGGCCCTTCAGCCACCAAGACACTAAAATTTGTAAAGCCCACATGCACATAACCCTTGTTGAGCCATTAGATCTACCCTTACGGCCTCTTCTACATCACCATGTTCATGTTCTCTCCATTCTATGACCATCCTGCACAAAAAATTTGAATTTTTTCCATTAGAACACTTAAAAAATTTGAAGCGTGGCTGCATATGTGACTATTTTCCAAACAGCAGCATATGTACGCGGCTTTGGGGGCATTTTTCGCGTATATCCAGCCCTATACGTGGAAAAAACCTCGATTTCCACATGGGCCGTAGCACCTATTTTAGAATGGCTTAGAAAATCAAATACACCATGGAATTTGACAAAATTTGCATCAAAATGAAAGAGTAGAGCATGGGTAAGTACCTGGAAAACACGGTAGTGGATTCCGTCAACTGGATCTCCTGGAATTCACTGTTGAAGTTCTGAGCTCAAATGGGTAAAAATTTCAAATGTTTTATAATGTTTTGAATTTTTTACTATTTATAGAAATTTTTCAAATTTTTGAAAATATTTATCCCCTTTCCTATAGTTTGGACCATTTTTGGACTAATTGATGATGTAGGAGACCTTTTTGAGTGTCGTTTCAGCCGTTGGATTGACCCGTTCGTGCCAATTTTAGGTATCATGTCTAAAATGGCATATAGGTTAGGTTTCATCACTGTTTTCATCTTGCATGACCTTATGACCATTCCATTATAGCCTTAGGTACAAACCCACTCGATTATGTCACGGAACCTTCTTGTTGTTTTAGAAGTGGCATGATATGAGTGGTAGAGCTTGACCTTACATGGGTACCCTAGTCAACACCTTATTTGCATTTGGTGCCCATTCTAACATTTTGTCCCTTAGGGTGTGGGAGTCTGTTGTATAGTATTTCCATTACATTTTGCAAGAGCCTCATACTCCTCTTGATCTTTTGTTGGCCTATTTCCCTTGAGACTCCCTTATATCAAGTTGTAATTGCATTATCATGAGCTTTTCCTACCATATTGAGCCTTACACTGGCTTCCCTGACATTGAGTTTCAGCCATATAGATCGAGCTTGTCTCATGTCTAGCCATGCAGAGCCATTTTATATATCATTTATATCTTGATTCCCTATTTTTCCCGAGAGGGGATTTTCCCTTGAGTGTCTCTATATTACATAGGTATCCTTGCATTGAGCATAGGTATGTTCCACTGCTTGGAACTAGTTTGTTTTCCCATATGACACTCGTCTCCTCCTAGTCTGTAACTATAAAGCAGTTTTATTCTTTTTCAAGCTTTTTAAATATTTGAAAAAGTCCAAAAAAAAATCAAAAAACCAAAAATCCGGACAAAGAAAGATGTTATCTTTTGGCAGCTGTCGAGTCGTTTCGCCTTCAAACAAAGCACTGTATATCACATCTGTTGGTTGGGTTTATAGTTTGAATTTAGGAGCTGTACTCGTTTATCTGAGTTTATCTCCACCGACTGGTTAATTTTCCAATCCCCATGGATCCTCTTTCGATGCCTCCTATGTCACAAAGATGTCCCAGTTTTGTATATCGATTCTATGCTACCTTTATTCAGTCACCATTTTTCGTTATACTCTTGTTCGAAGGAAGTTGAAACCTGAGTCGGCCATCCCTCAGTTATCTTGACTTTGCATGTCGGCCATTCTTGGTACAGTTACTAGTTCATGCACATTATGATCGAGTCTTTCCACATTATACTGCTTTGCTAAGTACCTCGTGTTGGATGATGGGGGATTCCTTAATGCCCTCCTTCCAGTGGATTTCATCCCATCGAATTCAGATCATTTATTCTGGGATTGGAATCTAGAGTCATTTTTGAGTGCCATGAGACTTGCAGTCATCAGTGGCAGGTTCTCTCACCATCGACAGTTTTTGGGAATACATCAATGTCCCCTGATCGATGGATCCTCTCAAGTGTTCAACCTCAACACATTTATTCACACTTGTTAGTTTGCACTCTAGTACCTTGATTCCCATTTTCATTATCGGTGGGTGATCTCGCATCTATTAACGGTATACATCAATGACCAGTAATCAAACAATGGACT
Organism: Pseudotsuga menziesii; assembly: GCA_001517045.1. NCBI lineage: Eukaryota > Viridiplantae > Streptophyta > Pinopsida > Pinales > Pinaceae > Pseudotsuga > Pseudotsuga menziesii. The sequence goes on along the minus strand of LPNX010333830.1, from coordinate 319,219 downwards.
ACTATGTTTGACCTCGACACCTCTATTCACATAGTAGGACATGTACTCATAGTGGTTTGTGTAGAAGACCTTCCAGATTGGTGGCATCTCTTATATGCTACCTCCTTGATTGTGCCATTGTTCATGAGATTTCAGCTCTAGTGACTTGATTCCAGTATATGTCAGACATTTCTAGCTATTATGGGGATCTTGATCCATTATATATCTTCGGCCATTATGGAGATCATGATCCTTTGTATATCTTCATCATAGACATTCTGATCTATGTATATTGTACATGGCGATGACCACTTATGTGATATTTTGTATCATGCCTATTCATGGCCATTGTACTCTTATGTATCCAGGACTGCTATATGTATTTGCAGTTATGTGTAGAGTTGTATCATTGTACTATGCTGATTGGGTGGCTAGTCTTCCATTTGGGATCCTTCATCACTCCACTTCTGGGATGGACTTATAATGTATTTTGGCCATCGTATGACCCCTCTGATCTCACACATTAGAGGGCATCTATTATAGCTGATTTTATCACTCCAAGTGAATCGCTCTGGTATGGCCTTCCCTTGTCCCACTGCAGACTCCTTAGACCCCTTGGACCATTTTTTGTCCTTTGATGTTTCCTAGACCATCCCTATAAACATGTGAAAAATGATACACGCGACTTTTAAACCCCTAATCACGTATATACGCGGGTTTGACCCCTAAAACTGCGTACATCGGGATGTGTACAAAATCCATATCCTTTTGGAGTTTTCTTTGACATGGATCTGACCCACTTGACTCCTGGCCTTCCATATGCCTTGAGATAGCTCGGATTCGACCTTTCATTACCCCTTTGAAAATATATATAAGGAACTCTTTGGATACATTGAAGGCATAAGAGAATTGGGAGCAAAGAAACTATAGTTCATTGTTGCTAGAACTTGTGCTTGAGTTTGCATCCCTTTGTCCCTTGGAGCACTTTTGTGTTCTTCCCAAGCTTGCATTTTTCTTGTGAGCTTTCTATCGAGAGATGGAGGATTGAGGTGGTGGAGGCCCAAGTGGGGGATTCAGTTTCTCCGATTCGCAGACGTGCCGACAGAGGTTGTATCCATTGTAATCTCTGATTTTATATTAATAAAAATATATTTTCCTGTCTAATAATGTATGTTTAAATGAATATTTTATCCATGGATGACTTCAAATGCTTATACATTGTTGATTATACATGCTAGAATAGATCTAACACCAATATATATAGTATGCTTGTTTTGTTTACTTGTTGTTGAGGAAGTGATTCATCAATTCAAGCTGAAGTTGGAAAGCTCAACAGGGATCTACTTCAACCGTCTAAAATAAGGTACGAGGTCTGATCCTTTAGTGTTAGATATTTGATTTCTATTGCATATTGGAAAGGATTGGTTTTTGGAATCAAGATGTCTGTTGTGGTACCCCAAGCCATAGGAATTTGTCTCTGTAACAAGCTCTTATTGAACCTCTTCATTTTGATGGCTTATTTACTGAATTTGACCACCTGGAGGCCCCCCATGAGCTGTTTGGGGTTTCTTGTGGGCCATGTCGCTCATTTCAAAGGAAAAGGTGCACCTTAGGTGCACCTATTGGGTAATTATGAGCACCCTAGGCGCTCCTTTTTCCAAAATAGGTGCGCCCTAGCCACTTTTGGGTGGTTTTTTGATGGTGGGGATGTTTGACATCAAGGTTTTTGCTTTATGCAGGATGGTGGAGATCAAATGGAGGGAGAGAGACTTCAAACCTATCAGAGATGCATCATTGCATGATGGGGGTGTTAGAGATACACTGGCTCACTATGGGTTACTGAAATTTATGAGGATACTGCTTATGTGGAGTTTGCATTTGTTGATGCAAACACTCATAGGTTTCTGGGATGTTGCTAAGGAGGTGTTCCTCTTCCAGGGCCAGCGTATTGAGATTATGCTAGAGGATGTGTATTTCATTACTGGGCTCCCAATATTGGGAGTAGTTGGTGACCTGGCACCTATACTGTCTCGAGGGGAGACACTGGAGGATCTATGCGATCGGCACTGTTACGCTACGGCGTATGTGCATGACTCCTACATCCTTATGTGTGACATCGAGGAGTTGTCTGCAAGGGCAGTGTGGAATCTATTGCAGAGTATATTGGGTTCCATGGGGAGCCACAAGATTTCTAGTGGCCAGCTGCAGCTAGTAGAGCATGCCATAGGTGGCACATATTATGCATGGGGCCAGATGTACTTGCAGGTTGTTTGGCATCAGCTGAACAAGTCAAATACTACTGGTGCATTTTTTTACTTTAGCTCCTTCCTATGCACTTTCTTCTTTGAGAAAGTACCTACACTTCATCCTCATTGGGTTGTGCAAGACAGTGGTTCACAGGAGCCAAGGATGTATAGGTGGTGCAGATGATGATTAGCGAGGGTGGTGGTAGAGTGGGCCACTTCTTCACAAAGGAGTTGTTGGAGCAGTGGCTCCAGCTGCCTATGATGATCAAGGAGTACCCATATGCGGGTATGGATTTTCGAGGAGACCCTAAGACGCCCTGACCTCCTGGTCAGGCGTGGGGACCAGCTGGTACGTATGCTTAAAGTTTTTATGTTGATCTTTATGCATAGTATAGTTGAGTTGGTTAGTGATTTTCATATTGATGTATGTGGACTAATGGTGTCCTTGCTTGTATGTGCAGATGTTGGTCCTCACCCGCCACCTGGGCATCGGAGGCAGGTTGTTACCGTACCTCCTGCGACGGCTTCTGCAGTGGCCCCTTCCGGGAGCTCTCACAGGTGGCAGCGGGACATGGATGGACTGGTGCCATATCTAGATGAGCTTGCTACTAGGGTGTCAAATGTTGGTTGGCAGCATCTGAGTACCAATTTTATTGTTGCGATTCACAATATTCCTCCTGAGCTGACGGGCGTGATGAGGAAGATGGCAGTGGCTTGCGAGCACTTTCGCTGGACGGTGAGAGGTGGTCTTCTTGCAGAGGATGTGTCCTCTTCAGAAGATGATGAGGCCGAGTCAAATGATGGGTCTGAGTCAGATTAGTAGCCTTGTGGGGCTATTCCTAGTGCGTTGGTGCACTTAGGGGTTTTTGTGTCGCTTATGTATATCCTATTTAGAAAGCTTTGTGGCTTCTCGTTTTTGTATTGGACATGTTGTGGACATGTGACTTATGGATTTATATCTATATATATTTTTGATGCATGTGGATGTGCTTTTGTGGTTTAATTATGTGAGTCTTTTTATTATGCTGAAAATGTCTATGTGATGTATTATTACACTGTGTGTGTATTTTTAGACATGATTATGCATTATGTTATGGTTGTATGTTTCCTATATACTGTTATGGATGTGCCAATTTAGAATATCATTAGCCATTTGATCTGTGACACTACTGAGGTTCCTGGGAACATGTGTGAATGTGATGGATTCAAATGTTTTGACCATGTGTTTAGTGCGTAGGTACTTTCTAAAGAGGTAGGGATCGCAGACTCAGTAGTGGTTGTTCAGTTGAGAAACAAGCAGCTGGGAGTCTAAGAAGACATCGATATGATGAATTCCTAATTGTAGAGCAGCAGCCAAGAGGCCATTGACACCATCATACTCCACCTGGTTGTTGGTTGTGGTGCCCACGCATATTCTATCGATGTGGATCCACTCGTGTGATGGGGATTAGATTACCCATGCAGCCGAGGCAAGGTTTGGGTACCATCTGCTTGCTCCATATGCGAATCCCATATACCAATCTGAGGTATGCTCCATCTGAAGCAATGAGAGGAAACGATACATAAGACTCAATCAAAAAAAATGTGTAAAACAAAAAAATGGAAAGACTATAATACAATTTAGAATGCTGTCACTCAAAGGGGTGATGTTAGGGGGAAAGTCGTTTGGACTTTCCCAGGATCAGCGGTCATTCCTTTGTGTGACACATTGAATCCTTGGAGACAGCCCATGGGGACACAGAAAACACACTTGGATGGGTTCAAGTGGATCCTGTACTGGCGACATCCATTAGGACTGTCACAAGTCATCTATGTGTTGTGTGCAGTTTTGCAACCGCACAATGAGGTTGTCGAAACAAACCAACATGATGTGTACGAAATCGTGGAAGCAGTGCATCATGGCATGCTGGAAGGTGGCTCCAGCATTTTTGAGGCCAAAGGGAATGACTCGGTAGGCGAATGTGCCCCATGGGGTTGTGAATGTCGTCTTGTAATGGTCTTCTTTCCGTATTTGGATTTGGTTGTATCTAGAAAAATCGTCCATGAAGGAGAAGTCCTCATGTCCGATGCATGCATCAATGATATGGTCGATGAACGGGGTGGAGAAGTTGTCTTTGGGACAAGCCCCATTAAGATCGTGGAAGTCTATGCAAACATGAATGGTACCCTATTTTTTATTTACAGGAACAGGATTATAAACACAAGTTGTGTATGCAATGGGATAAATGAAGTCGGTTGTGCACAGCTTCTCTATCTCGGCTTTCACCGCAGCCACTTTGGATGGATGGATGGGTCGTTGCTTCTGGCGGACGGGTGCCACATCAGGCCATGTGTCGATGTTGTGTTCCATGATGGATGGATCTAAGTCAGGAATTTTAGTGTATGACCAGGTGAAGATGTCACAGAATTCTTGGAAGAGAGCGGTGTAGGCATCGACCTCTTTCGGGGAGCAACATGCCCCCAGCATGATTTCTTCAATGATCTCAGAGTTGGTTGAGATGTTTATTTTAATTTTTGGTGAAATGTTCACCATGTTCCCTTCTTCGAAGGCATCGGGTGCTGGGATTGGGTTCTTGAACCAGTCAACCTTCCCATGGATGAAATCTTTGGTCTCCATGGAAAACTGGTCGGATTGCAACACAAGCTTTTTCGGGAGGAAGAACGAGTGATGGTGCATGTCATCCCATGGGTATTTCGGGGCTGTGAGAGCTTCAAGTATCTCCTCATCGTTGTTGAAGTAACGAAGTGACAGGTCTGATGGACCGTCGGTGGAATTGGACATCATGTAGATGGACATAGTGTCTGAAGAAGGTGGTGGTGGGTGAACTTCTTCGATCAAGGTGATCTCAGACTCAAGGGAATGGTGAAGGAGGTCAGCAAGAGCCATTCAAAATTTAGGCAGGTCTTGTCAATGGTGGGAGTAGTGTCCATACAAGCCGCAAAGGGTGCAAGCATGGTTTGTCCTCAATTCCTTGTTCCTGACTAGTGGTACGGTTGGGAGTAACCACGGGGATGTTTTCATTCGTATCCATGGCGTCCAAATGTGCACGGACCACTGGAATTTTAGGGCCATTCTGAGTTGGATGGCCCTATTGTTTGCAAATGGCACAAGGTGGGAGTTGTCATGGTTCTGCGATGGCTTTGGTGTTCTTTCCCCTAGCCCTTTTGGGTTGGGGCGGTGCAAGTGCGGGTGCGGTAGTTGGCTTATCTGGACCGGGTGGGGGGTGAGACTCAATCGCAATAGGTTGCACCAGAGTTAACACAACCTGGGGCATTACTGGTTGAGCTGGTGGATCTAGATACCACACCGGTATCCCCAACATAAAGTTGGGTAGGCTTAAGGTGGCCATGACCGGCTTTCTCATGACACCAGGTGGGGGAAAGAGGAAGAGAATTGTATGGACCGAAGATGAGCCCACATAACTCCCAGCTGGTTGCATGTGGGGGTGCAGTTGTGGTTGCGGCTATGCATAGTATTGTGGCTGTGGATGATGTTGTGACTGTTGTTGGCATTGCAACTATGGTCGATGTTGTGGTTGTGGTTGGGGCTACAGCTGCAGTTGCTATTTGGGTGCAGCGGTGCTTGATGAGACCATGCACAAGTTCGCAGTTTTCTTTTGTGTCGGTGGTGGTGACACCAATGGAAAAGGAGTCGTCATGGTGGGATCGGTAACCAATCCAGGGCCCACATTCAACGGTGGGGAGGATGGTGTGTTTTCAACCACAGTGTTGGTTGCAGGGATGACGTTAGTGTGTGCAGTCGCCCCTTGTGGCTCAATGGTGGCGATGGTAGGGATAACATTGGCAGGCACTGTTAACCCTTGTGGATCATGGTAGGTGAGCTAGTCAACCGTCACAATATTCCCTTCGTGGGGGAACATCATGACGCAAAAGACAGTTGATGTGATGGTTCGCATGGTGTACATGTAACTCCTTTCGAGGAGGAGGTTGTAGTCCAGTTGAGCGTTGACGACTTCGATGTCAATTAAGACTGTCTTCCCAATTAACATGATGGGGACATGGGGGAGGATTCCTTGGGATTTAGTGGGATGTCCATCATAAGCCCGCAGAGTCATGGAGGACGGTTGCAGAATTGGTGATCCAAGCTTCTGCCAAACCAAGGTAGACATGATGCACATGGATACTCCCTCGTCCACTATGCATCGGTGCACAACCAAGTTCCGGATGGACACCGGGATTTGGAAGGCAATAGTGGAGGGCATGCATGGTTCTCCATTCTCTGTGTCAAACATGATTAACTTGGAGGCAGAGGGGTCTACTGGCCCTAGAGCTAGTAAGGCTTTCTACTGTGTTGGGCACGTTTTAAGTACCTCAAGAGTGGACATAGCGGTTGGAGTTTGGGCCAAATCATCCATAATGCTATAGCTGAATGCTGCTCTAGCTATGGCATTATTGGCAATTCTACGTATGGGGGGGTGTGGGAATGGGGGTAACTAGAGAGGTAGGTTGGTTGTCTTAGATGTGGATGCTGCTGATGAGTCAGCAGGTTCGGTGGTGGTACCGTACTGATTTCATATAGTCTGTAAGTTGACCTCTTCAGTGGTCATGGCTAGCAGGTGGTGAACACCTGTTTAGGTCATGGGCAGTGCCCCCTGAGCATTGGGATTGGCCTGGGGAGGGGGATCAATTGCCACCAATCCTTGGACTAGTAGTGAGTTTTAAAGCACCATGGGAGGAGGTTTTTGTGGTGCCTGGTTGGGTTGGGCTTGATTGGGAGCATTGGCGGCTTGTTGGGCCTCATTTTGAATGGTCTGCTTAGTGTAAGCCATGAGGGGACACTCAAATGTGTAATTCCCATAAACATCACAGAGTGTACAAGGTTTTTTTGTGCACAATGGAGCATTGCGTCTTGGTGCATTCTGTCATGGGGGGTTTTGGGTTAGCCGATTAGCCATGACATTATTGGGAGGGTTTGGTTGCTGACCACCTCCCTGTGGTTGGTTATTTCCTTGGTTGTAGGGCCAGTTGTTTCTAGCTTTCCCTTGTTGATTGTTGAGGATAGGCTGGTTGGGACGGTTTTGTTGTGCGAACACTTGTCCCAACGGAGCAGGTGGAGTGGGGGCAGTGGCTTGAACTTGTTGCACTAGTGGTGCATAGTATATTTGTGGGGGTGGTGATGCCACAAATGTGGGAATTTGCCTCACATATTGTTGTGTTGGCCAAGCCATGGCCTGCGCCTGCTGCGGTGGCACAGGTTGTGCATAAGAGGTTGTTGCTCCAGACTGGGACATCATTCTAGCATAGTCTAGAGCTTGGTTTTGGTAAGCAACATTAGCAGTGTTGCTTGGTTGCGGTGCAATGGTAGGTGGTGTTGGTCGAGGCTTTGGTTCTTGGGAGACTGACCCTATGATGTCGTCTATAGCGTGGGATGCCCCCAATGCGTCGCATTTGGAGGTACTTGGATGGGGAGCGTCTGGAATGACAGTGTACAAGTATCCAGACTGAGAGTAGATCAAGTCAAATTGTTGGGCCTTCAGTATGGCCTCTTCTTTAGATTAGGGATGTTTCAATGTGATGTCCTTTACGATGGGTGGGAGCAAATTCTTAAGGAACCAATCCAAGAAAATCATGTCGTCTAGTTGGATTTTTCATAAGCTACGCCGTCACCACCACTCAGGGATATGGTCATTTATGTGAGTGGCAGTGCTTTGGCGATAGGATAACAAGATCTCCACCCCCTCGTCATATCTAACAGGGATTTGAAAATACTGTAGGAACATGAAGGCTAGGGAGTTGAAGTTAGGGTACTTGGCTTGTGGCAGCTCAAGGTACCACTTGGTCACGGCACTTATAAGGGTGCATTGGAACAGCCTCATCCTGATGGAGTTGTCTACGATGCTGTTGGATGAGCACCATAGATGGAATGTCATTATGTGATTTTGGGGACATTCCTCGGCTTTGCCTTCAAACTTTGGGATGTCTGATGGCAGCTTAGTTGGCATGGGTGGCTAGAAAGCTTGTTGGCGCATGGGATCATTCGTTAATCTAGCCATGTCAGGGAAGTTCAGATGAGCCATGAAGGGCATATTTGACCCCAAGTTGATGTGGGATGGGGCTGCAATGGGGGTGGGGTTTGCAGGTGCATAATGCATCTGCATGGATGGGGGTGCTTGTGGTGGCACCATTGCAGATGGGACAATGCCCCCAAGTGCTATGTGGGGGGTGGTATGGGTGGAAGGAGAATTGCCCCCATGTATGGCAATAGGGGCAATGCAGGTGGACAATGCACTGCCCCCCTGTGTGGCCGGAGGGGCAGTGTGTGGAGGGGCCACTACCCCCGTGTGTTACCACTGGGCCAGCTTGGCTGGTCACTATGGGTGGTGGAAATTGGCTAATGATAGTCTACATGACTGTGCTTGGACCACTTGCCAAGTTGTGGGTGACAGGTTGTGATGTGGACATGGGTCCACTCACTAAGGTTAGGCCAAAAAATGGATCCGGGTTTGCACTAGCCATGGGGAGTGATGATGCAGTGTCGAGGTCTGGTTCAGACTGATATGGGTCTGAATTAGAATCAGAGGCTATGTGGCCCTCTAATTGTGTGGGAGATCACTGAGAGTGACTTCGACGGTGTTGATCAAGTGTTGCAAATGGTGGTGGTTCACCTCTCAGGCGTGAGGAAGATCGTGGATGATCAATTGTGTTCGCTTTTGTGTATGAAACTAGTGGGTATGAGATTTGGACCCCGGTTTCAATGGCTTCCTATTGGATGAAGGTGGTCTCTCAGCCACCAAGACTACCAGAAGACAGTGCTTGGCATGTTCCTCATGGGTGCTTCTACTCAATCGGAAGGGGTTGTTTCCCATTTTGCTTGGCAATTCCTCTCAGTGGCCAGCTACTTTGGGGTTCCTGTGGTACTCCTCACAATTCGTTTCTGGGCAAAGCCCAAGTACTTCCCATAGTTGAATCAGTCAAGGACTTATGTCCTCAAATACTGCAAAGTTGATTGAACTTAGTGTAAATTTGGTAAATTTTAAGGCTTACTCAATGTCATGAACTGAGTTGGGTTAATTATTTGGTATGGTGTGTTGGTTTGCTTGTTTTTCTTGGTATTTGGTTGTTGCAATATGGTTTATGAATTCATGGTAGAGTTCATATCATGGTTTTGTATGCAAACATAAACATAAATTTGTAATCAAGTACAATGATTAACCCTGGATTGCTGGCTTGACTAAATGTCTACCTCTCAGTAATATTCTTCTTCAAACCAAGAGAAGGTGTTGGGCTCTCAACATAATGGGACTAAGCCCATTCATAGATCCTCAGGTAACCTCCCAGATGCTAGGTTGGTCAACAGGGAGAACGCTTAGCACCGTGATAATCCCTCCTTCTCTACCCCCTCTACCTTCCAAGTCACCCGATTTTAGTGGTTTGGGAAAAATACCATGGAGTGCATAGATCTATATGAGCTTACCCTTCATCGTATCCTAGAATACCCCAGAGGGTGATGACTGGGTAGAGGAGGAAGGGGGCAGTAAGATGGTTATTTTTAAGTTACTTTTAGTTAGACTAGTTCATTTTATTAATCCTTAATGATTGATTTAACATTTACACATTGTTCATGGATTGATTTGCAGAAAATAAAAACTGGAACTGAAAAAGACCTGCAATGGTGGACGGAGGCGGTTGGGCCGCACTAACTATCCTCTGAAACTGAAAATTACTGTCAATTAAACTTAAAGTCAACTTCTCTGTGACAGGCCACACATTTATGACGAAATCTAGCGAGAGGGCCGCGAGATTTTTCCATAAATGAATGAGGGGGTTGCATAAAATGCAAAAATAGCCACAACCTGAGCTTCTGGGATGAAGTCATGCCTGTATGGGGATTAAGTGTGCCCTAAGCACACCTAGTTTCTCATTAAGAGTGCCCCAATCTCACCTTTTGCCCCGATAAGAGTGCCCTACTCTGGAAAGGGGTTTTGGGTGAGGCAAGGTCAGATCTGGCCGACAGTAACTGGTATTGGGGTCAGTCTGAATCGGCTTGGCCTAGCAGAGGCTTCGTAACTGACTAAAATAGGAAATAAACAAGATTTAAGATATATCTAACATAAGATTTCTAAAAACTAGGGTAAAATTGAAAAAAATTGAAAACTTGAAATTTTTGGACCAGGGATCCTATGGGATCGACCCAGGAGAGTCGCCAAAGCTGTAGTGAGGATTTCTCCTCACTGCGGGAGCAAGAATGGCTCCCTTGTGCCTATAGGGCACAAGGGTAGGTTCCTACTCTTTGAAAATAGGAAAAAATGAAATGGAAATGCAAGTAAATAGTAAACTAAATTAAACTAAGCTAGAGTAAGCAAATTGCTACAACTGTAAACTAGATCTAAGAGCTAATAACATAAAAGAAGAAGCTTTGTGAACCCCTCTGTAGAAAACGGGTTAGGGTTCCGTCTCCTTGAAACCTGAAAGAAACCTAAGCTACTACAATGGCGAACCTGCAAACAATGTCAACAATAGAACCTGCAACTAAAAATAACAGTTAGAAAGCAAAAACAATTAAACAAACATGAAAAGAAATGTTATACCTCACTTGGGTGGAAATGGGCCACCATGCCCTAGCTCATGGGAGAACCTCTCTCTTGGTTGGGAAGCAATGGCTTGATGGGATGGAGATGGAGGGGAGGGAATGTGGGTGGTTTGAAAGGCAAAGGTCTCAAAGCATCCACAGGCAGCTTAACAATAGGCAAGGGAGGAGTGTTTTGAGAGTGACCCCCCACCCTCCTTTTATAGTTTTACCAAGGGATTTTAGGGTTTTAAGCCCTTGGTCAGGGCTTTAGCCCCTTTTTTGGGCCTTTAGCCCCTTGCACCCTAACTTTAGCCCCTTTTTGAGGGCTTTAGCTCCTATGGGGCTATTTTGGGCTCTTTTTGGGGGGTTTTATCCCTTTTCTTCATCCTTGGGATCTTTTGGAGGTGTAGGGGTCAAATGGAAGGTCTTATAGAGTGAAATGAGTGTTATGAGATGGTGTCCTTGGGTGGTGTAGGCCATTGAGAGCTATATGGGGGATTTTTGGGTTAACAAAGACCCTCCCTAGATGTCATAGATACCTAGAATGTTGCTTCAATAGTGCACCTGTGTACCTGCAATCAGATCAAACATGCAAACACATCAAAGCTACTAGAACATAATCTACTGATCCATGTTAGTTACTAAGGAATCTAACAACATGTACATCTGAAATCAACAACAATAGTAATGTGGGATGGAAATCAGCTTTGCATTAAGATGAATGGAGAAGTTTACAACCAATTAAGCCTTGTTGTCAACATGCATCTCCATGAAACCAACACTTCATCCCCATAAGCTCCAACTTTGCTCTCTATGCTCTCAAATGGCTTGGTCCAAGTGGTCAATCCAACAACATAACAATACCTTAATGGTTCTCCCCCTCAACCATGGACATGAGCTTGTATTTATAAGGCTCAATGGATAGGAATGGTTGAGAGATTTGTGGATGAGGTGTCCTCTAAGATCCTATAATGAGGGATCTCAAGCTCAACTGACCCACAATGATAGGGATAAGGGAATTCATGAGGCTCATGATCTAGAAGCCTCGAGAATCCTCTCTTTTTCCCATTTTACCCAAGGTACCGCTTTTCTCCTCTTATGACAAAGTGGTTCAGTTAAGAAACACTTATGGACCAAGGGCTATAAGAAGTGGCACAGATTATGGATAACAAGGCACAAGCAATGCAAGCAAGGTACCACCCATGGATAAAGGGGAAAGCACAGTGTTAAGTATTTTCATGAAAGACTGACAAACAACATGGGTTTCCACTCCAAGTGTTGGGATTAAGGGAAAGTAGGTATGTCAAAGTTATTATCACATGATGATGATAGGATTTTGGTATAACAGGATTCCCCCGAAAGCATGAGTCTTAGAGGGATACTATAAATGAGAGCTTTGAGAGAACAAGTCATCACTACGAGGTGAAAATGTTGGCTCGATCGGAGCATGTCGTCAAGTAGGAATATGTAGTACATCAGTATTTTGACTCATAGACACAAGTAACCAACTCATGGCTGTAGACCAACACAAGGCAGATCCATGGGAGGAATAAACAAGCATGGCTACTAGAATACAGCGTAGATCCATGTGATAGAGTAATCAAACTTGGACATAGCTACCAAACATAAAACATAGATCTATGTCATACAGACGCAAATTTGAGCATAGCCACGACCATACAAATGTGAATCCATGCTAGATATACAAAACTCCATCGCAACCTGGGGAAAAGCAATGAGCGCTTTAAACAAATACCTCAGGTCTTCATCTCGTCTTCCACAAAGTACGATTCTATCCATGTGATTACAATGATCTGAAGTTGAACATGGTAGAAACCACTTGATTACCAGCCAATGATGTGAACCGTTAACAAGTGCGAGGGAGATCACCATTAATGTCAATGATTCCCAAGGTACCATATTACAATCTACTGAGTGTGAATAGATGTCCTAATGTCGAACACCCAGTCGATTCTATCGATCAAAGGTCAATGTGTGAACCTATGTCAAGAGCGAGAGAACATTTCATTAAGGCATACAAATCTCAAGGTACTAAATATTGTTTCTAAGAATATTTCCCAGATGATGAGCTGATGTCGACAGGAAAAGTATCATCGAAGGAGGGCCATGATGAGTCCCACATTGACGACATGAAACTCGAAACATAGTTCTAGAATGATGTGAATGTAGTAACCATAGGACTGACTCAAAAGTACTGACACAAAGACTGTGTTGACTGCAGAGGTAAAACTTCTTCAAATCCCCTTTGAACATCAGGCGGCACAACACAAGACTTGGCAGCATGACTGGACGGGACAAACACATGATGTGATAGTGGACAATGCATTCTTTTGAAAGACTCAAAGGATTGGCATGACTCATGAAAGTGGATCATCACGGATATCAATTGAATACCCAATTGACTGACATGATATGCAGACAAGTGTCATGTTCAAAGTTAATGACAAACTAATGCCATTTATTTGCAAAATGATTCCCTTCCCATTTCCCCCATCATGATCAATGAGTGCCTCTTTTCAGTTTTACGGGTTCAAAGAGGGTAACAAACACTCGATACAGCTTGTCAGAAGACAATTCCAGACTCATATGTTTTATGAACCTAAGAGAGGAGGGGTTCATTCCCAAAATGGGTCTCTCAATGTTTAATTTAACGAGTCCAATGAAAGAAAACTCAGTATCGTTCATGTTTAGAGAGTCTGAACGATCACGGAAGAAGACTCCAAAGGGGTCCTCTTTTGTATGATTTAGTCTCTAAGGCCCGAAAAAATGTAAAATCATACCTTAGAGAACTCTTCCAGTCATGATTGGCTAGAGTGTTTCTTTTTCGTAAATATTCCTATCCGGACCAAAAAATAGATAACTACCATCGGACGGACAACTCTTCGAATGCTTTAATGAGCGTGAAGAAGGCAATATCGCTCGACAATCTTTTTGTATTTAGGGAGCCTAAAAAGAGTTTAAAGAGGACTCTATGAGGTTTCTTTACACAATTTCACTTTTTACAAGCCTGGAAAGAATCAGAAACAGACTCAATGGTCTTTTCGTGTTTAAGGAGCCTGAAAAAGTGGTGAAAATAAGACTCCATGACGTTTCTTTACACAATGTCAATTTTTTACGAGCCTGGAAAGAATCTGAAACGGACTCGGACCTTTGATACTGGGTTTAAGGAGTGTGACCAAAGTGTTGTAACAAACGCTCATTGACCTTTTCCGTTTTATGAAAGTGCGAAAAAGTCATAAACAAACTTCCAAAGCTTCTTATTACGGTTCTCCTATCCTGCAATCGACTCAGAAACAAGTGTTAAATGCGTTCATAACTAGCATTAAGGGATTATGACTGATAAAATTCAAATAAAAAGTAATTTTAAGTCAAAACTATAGCATGTCAAACCAAAAAATGCCTATATAAGTCATGTAAATAGTAAAAAATCAAATCATTTTACTATTTACCCACAGTGGAGAGCATTTGGAGCACTTTCCTAGCCAGATCTTCAGCAGCTAATACTGGGAGTTCCCACCGTTGGATTTCAGTGTCGTTAGTTGCAGGTAACAACTAAAACCCTACTCTTTCTTTTCATAGCATTTATTTTGAGTTTTGATGGGGTTTTGAGCTTGTATAGCAAGCCCTAAAACCTTGAAAATGGGCACTGCGCATACCCCTTGCGGGATACGCGGTACCTCCTAAGAACCGCACCGAAAACATAGATGATAGGCGATGCCACCGCCTATCTGCAATGGTGCACAGGCGATGCCATCCATGGAGATTTCAAACTAATAGCACAAGAAATAATAATTAATTCTTTTGATTTTAAATGATTAGAGATGATTCTAATGCATGCTATGATTGTTTTTGGCAGGTTTTTGTTGCTCAAACATGGTGATATGGAAAGAAAGACAAAATGACAATGATGATGCTTTCGCTGAAATAAATACAGGTTGTATAGCCATATTACGGGACTGTGGGCTTTTGAAATTATTCCAGACCCCAAGCATGGTATCACACGAGCGGTTACTAGAGAACATACTGTGGATGTGGAATCTGGAGTAGCATTACTTCGAGGTTGGGGCCCATATTCTGATAGTGGAGGTAGAGGATATCTACTTCTTGAATAGTCTCTCAAGACAGGGTGACCCCATCTCACTGACAGGTTCCCGTGGAGGGGATATTACCACTCGAGAGTTGATAAATCATTACTGTGCTCCAGGGACAAGGACATCGGGGAAGAAAATCCCCATCATAGTAGTGACAGATGGGCCCCTACAGACCATCCTATTTACTATGCTGAGGGTGGCCAGGAGTTAGGGTGTGCACCAGGCTTCTAGGGCACACATGTTATATGCCATAGAGGCCATGGCACCCACAGTATTTGACTGGGTGGAATCCATGCTTTCAATACAAAGATCAGCTGACTAAGTGTCGGCAAGGAGAGCTAAAGCAGTTTGTCTTTGGTTCTATTTTATCCTGCTTCTTCTTTGAGCAAATACCACAGATGAGCCCTCAGGTGGTCTTCAAAATTCTGAGAGCACGGGACCCTTGTATGCTTAGGTCGGTTTAGGTCATGGCTCCTACAGGAGCAGGTAGGGGGAAGGTGAAGTTCGGTGACCCATTATGTTGGTTGTGGAGCGTAATCTTCCAGATCCAAAGATATTATTCATTTGTGATTGTAACCCAAGAGTACTATACACTCGTTCCCCCTACCTTGGGGTTTGGGGCAGCACCTCAAAAAAGGGGGTTCGGTGGCAGAGCCCTCAAAAAAAAAAATTTGGGATGTGTGTTGGCCAACAGTATTGCGGACCCATGGTATTAGGTTAACCCTAGAATTTTTTCCATGGTATTTCCCCTATAAAAGAGAGCATTGTAAATCGACTAGATATGGTATTGTATTGTACTGGAAGAGAGACTGTGAGAGCGTGAAGAGGAAGTGCAGCGGTTTTGCTGCAGGGTGTATCCCTTCATCTTTCTGGACTGTAATAAAAGGACTGGAAAATTTCTTTGTGGACGTAGCCCATCGTTTGGGTGAACCACGTTATATATGTGTCTCTCTATAATGTTTTAATGTGTTTTTCATCTTGTTTATTGATTTAACTATATATCTGTTATTGCTCTATGGTCCTTTTTTCTAACAATTGGTATCAAAGCCAAAAGGTCTATTTGGTTGATAAACTCGTAAGAAAGAAGGGTTCCTGGTTCAAGTGGGAGCAATGGCGAAAGAAGGAAAGTTTAGGGTCGAGAAATTTAATGGCCAAAACTATCAGTTATGGAAGATGCAAATGGAGGACTATCTGTACCAAAAAGATCTGTACCTGCCGTTGGGAGGAAAAGCAAAATAGCTGGTGGCTATGAAGGATGAAGAATGGGAGGTTCTTGATAGAAAGGCACTAGGAACAATATGGTTGTGCCTGGCTTCGTCGGTGGCCTTCAATATTTCGAAAGAAAAAACAACAAAGGGTGTGATGAGCGCATTGAGTAAGCTCTACGAAAAACCCTCGGCTTCTAACAAGGTATTTTTAATGAAGCATTTATTTAATATGAAGATGTCAGAAGGTGGATCTGTTGCTGACCATTTAAATGAGTTTAATACACTTACCAGTCAGTTAAGTTCTGTAAAAGTGAACTTTGATGATGATGTTAGGGCTCTTCTAATATTGTGCTCATTGCCAGAAAGCTGGAATAGCTTGGCCATGGCTGTAAGTAACTCTGTCCCTAGTTCAAACACTCTTAAGTTTGATGATGGTGTTAGTGTTATTCTTAGAGAGGAAATGCAAAGGAAAAGGACAGGTGAGACATCAAGTAATGCATTGACCATGGAGAGCAGAGGGAGACAAAACGAGAGAGGAAGGAGCCCAGGAAATCACGGCAAGTCTAAAAAGGGAAGATCCAAGTCCAGATTCAGAAAAATAGAATGTTGGAACTGTGGTAAGAAAGGACATCTAAAGAAAGACTGCAGAGCACCAAAGAAGAAAGGTGAGAGTTAGCAAGAGACTATCCAGGAAGCTAATGTAGCAAGTGATGTGTTACAAGATGCTTTGATTATTGCATTAGATAATACTAGTGATTACTGGGTAGTAGATTCAGGGGCTTCATGTCATGATACACCCCATAGGAAATTCTTTTATGATTATGTTCAAGGTGATTTGGGGCATGTGTTATTGGGGGATGATGAACCATGTAAAATTGTTGGAAAGGGTAAGGTACGGATTAAGCTAAATAATGGAAATGACTGGTTGCTAAAGGATGTAAGGCACATTCCTGCTATGAAAAGAAATCTGATCTCAACAGGGCAGTTGGGAGATGGTGGTTGTTTGTCTATGTTTGGAAAAACATGGTGGAAGGTCACTAAAGGATCAATGGTAATTTCAAAAGGAGATAGGATAGGTATGTTATATTTATGTCCTCATAATACTGATTATTCTATTTCTGTAGCTTCCACAGAAACAGGTGCAGTATTGTGGCATCATAGGCTTGGCCACATGAGTGAGAAGGGGATGCAGATTCTCCACTCAAGGAAACTGCTTCCAGATCTGAAGCAGGTAAGTTTGGAATTTTGTGAGAACTGTGTTTATGGAAAACAAAAGAGAGTTAGATTTCTCAGGGTTGGGAAACAAAAGAAGAGTGAAAATTTAGAGCTTATCCATACAGATGTATGGGGACCAGCTCAGGTACAATCTCTTGGTGGCTCTCATTATTATGTTACTTTTATTGATGATGCAACTAGAAAAACTTGGGTTTATTGCATTAGATAGAAATATGATGTGTTTGATACTTTTAAGAAGTGGAAAGATTTGGCTAATAATGAGACAGGAAAAAGGTTGAAATGTCTCAGATCTGATAATGGAGGCAAGTACTGCAGCAAGGAGTTTGACAGTTACTGTTCACACAATGGGATTCGCAAAGAGAACATAGTCCCTGGAACACCCCAAGAAAATGGTGTGTTAGAAAGGATGAACAGAACAATCATGGAGCGTGCAAGGTGTATGAGATTGCATGCAGGGTTGCCCTTATAGTTTTGGGCTGATACTGTAAACACTGCTGTTTATTTAAAAAACAGAGGGCCTTCAAGTGCTTTGGATGGTGGCATTCCAGAGGAGGCATGGATAGGTAAACAGGTAAAATACTCATTTCTGAGAACTTTTGGTTGTGAAGCATTTGTCCATATTGATAAAGATGATAGAACAAAGATTGAGGCTAAATCCAAGAAATGTACCTTTATTGGATACGGGGTTGATGATTTTGGTTATCGCTTATGGGATCTTAAAAATCACAAAATCATTAGGAGTAGAGATGTAGTATTCAATGAAAAGTTCATGTACAAAGATCAGTTGCAGGGAAAGAAAGAAGAAAAGGAAAACACATAGTACATAGTGCTTGATGAAATCAAAGAAAATGAAGTTCCAAAAGCACCAGAAAATCAAAAACAGCAGCAGGTACCTGAAACTCCTGCAACTGTAAGAAAGTCTACCAGGTTAAGTAGACCCCCTGAACGATTCTCTCCTTCACTATATTATTTATTGATGATTGATTCTGGTGAGCCAAAATGTTTTGAAGAAGCAATGTAGGTAGAAACTAGAAAGAAGTGGGAGCAAGGCATGGATGAGGAGATGGACTCATTGGTAAGAAACCAAACTTGGGATCTGGTTAAGTTGTCTACAAAAAAAAGGGTATTGCAGAATAAATGGGTTTATAGGTTGAAGGAAGAAGATGGAGGAAAGAAGCAGTACAAGGCTAGACTTGTTGTAAAGGGTTTTGCACAAAAGAAAGGTATAGACTTTGATGAAATATTTTCTCCTGTTGTTAAAATGACTTCAATTAGAACTATTTTAAGTCTAGTGGCAGTAGAAGATTTGCATCTTGAACAATTAGATGTAAAAACGGCCTTTCTCCATGGGGATTTGGAGGAAGAGATTTATATGCAGCAACCACAAGGGTATGAGGTCAAAGGGAAGGAGAATTTGGTTTGCAGGCTGAAGAAGAGCTTGTATGGCCTGAAGCAAGATCCAAGGCAGTGATATTTAAAATTTGATAAGTTTATGATAGAACAAGGTTATGATAGATTTCATTCTGACCATTGTGTTTATTTCAAGAGGCTAGATAACGAAAGATATATTATCTTGTTATTGTATGTGGATGACATGCTTGTTGCAGGGTCTAACATGCAGGATATAAATGTGTTCAAAAGAAAACTAGCCAAATCATTTGCGATGAAGGATTTGGGTGCTACAAAGCAAATCCTTGGTATGAGAATAACAAGAGACAGGAGAAATCACAAATTGACATTGTCTCAAGGTGAGTACATAGAAAAAGTGTTGCAGAGGTTTAGAATGTAGAATGCAAAACCAGTTAGCACACCTTTGGCAAGCCATTTCAAACTAAGCAAGCATATGTGTCCAGAGACACAGGAAGAGATAGATTACATGTCCAAGATTCCCTATTCATCAGTAGTTGGGAGCTTGATGTATGCCATGTTGTGCACAAGACCAGATATTGCACATGCAGTGGGAGTTGTGAGCAGGTATATGAATAATCCAGGTAAAGAGCATTGGAAAGCAATATAGTGGATTCTCAGGTATTTGAGAGGTACCACTTCTCATGCATTATGTTTTGGAGGTTCAGACACTGTTCTACAGGGATATGTTGATGCAGATATGGCTGGTGATAAAGATAGCAAGAGGAGCACCACAGGGTATGTGTTCATTGTAGGTGGAACAACAGTAAGTTGGATTTCAAAACTGCAACAGGTTGGTGCACTTTCAACAATGGAAGCAGAGTATGTTGCTGCTATAGAGGCTAGTAAGGAGATGATTTGGTTGCAGAGGTTCATGGAAGAATTGGGTAAGAAACAGGAGAATAGTAGGTTGTACAGTGACAGCCAGAGTTCCATTCATCTTGCAAAGAACTCAGTTTTTCATTCGGGGACTAAACATATAGAACTCAAGTACCACTTCATAAGATCTGTTCTAGATGAAGAACTGTTAAAACTGGAAAATATTCACACTAGCCAAAATCCTGCAAACATGTTGACAAAGGGAGTAACCAGAGAGAAACTGAGTTCCTGCTCATTTTCTATTGGCCTTAAAGCATGAAGGTGAAAAGAAGAAATTTGCCAAGTCCAAGGTCCAGCAAGTGCAGTAGCGGTAGAGTTGTTGTGATTAGTCTCCAAGTGGGAGATTATTGGTTGTGGACCCTAATCTTCCAGATCCAGAGATATTATTCAGTTGTGATTGTAACCCAGCAGTACTATACACTCGTTCCCCCTACCTTAGGGTTCGTGGCAACGCCCCAAAAAAGGGGGTTTGGGGGCAGTGCCCCCGAGAAAACAGGAGTTTGGGGGCGGAGCCCCCAAACATTTGTTTTGGGATGCGTGTTGGCCAGCAGTATTACGGACCCATGGTATTGGGTTAACCCTAGAATTTTTCCCATGGTATTTCCCCTATAAAAGAGAGCATTGTAAATCGACTGGATATGGTATTTTATTGTACTAGAAGAGAGACTATGAGAGCGTGAAGAGGAAGTGCAGTGATTTTGCTGCAGGGTGTATCCCTTCATCTTTCTGGACTGTAATAAAAGGACTGGAAAATTTATTTGTGGATGTAGCCCACCATTTGGGTGAACCATGTTATATCTGTGTCTCTCTGTAATGTTTTAATGTGTTTTGCATCTTGTTTATTGATTTAACTGTATATCTGTTATTGCTCTACGGTCCTGTTTTCTAACACATTCTTCAGATGACTCCGAGATCAGATCCTCATGGTGGAGGATTATGCTTACATGGGTATGGACTTCACCAGAGATCCTGACCTACCACTTCCACCTGGAGGACAGTGGGGCGACATTGGTAAGAAGCAAGAAACTCTAAAATGGATGAAATGTTTTTGTGTTTTTCAATGTTTTATACTTTTTATGTTAAGTGACGAGACCTAGATATTCTCATGTAGATGTTGGAGCAGCGCAACCTGGAGGAGATTCTCCATTGAATAGGCGATATGGAGCTCACTTTGTACCACATGGTGATGATATCACCGGGGAGTTAGAGGAAAACTTGGAGAGGTTGACCTTGGATATCCTAGATGCTTCCATTGATGACCTCCCAATGAGGTATCAGAGACCTGCAGTGAGAGTACCGGGTTGATTCAGTAGGTTTTTGCGTAGAGTAGCTCAGGCAGTGATGTGCTACCATGAGCATCACTAGTTTATGAGATATGTACTGAAAGCTGACAGCTTCAAGATTTTGTATGGTGATTTTTCTTGAAAGCCTATGTGCTTTAGATGAGGTCTTGGGACCTATTTTTTGTAAACTTTTTTTTGTGTGTATATATATATATATATATACATACAAAATTTTACCTGGTGTCTATATGTCTCAAATGGTAAATGTATTTTATATGAGTTTTATGTGTCTTTAAATGTTTATTTACAATAGACTATGTTTGATTTCAATGTCATGAATGGGAAATATGCCAATCTAGGATGTAATTAGCTAATGATTCAGGAACTACATTATGTTCCCTAGGGATATGCCTATAAGTGATGGTTTCAAATGATCTTTCCAGCAAACGTACTCTTCAGAAGAGGCGAAGAAGCACAGGGTTTCTAATTGTGTAAATATGGTTTAAATGGCAAACCACGAGTTGTGAGTCCATCAATACTACCAGATTGTGAACATCCTGGGAGGCAGCTTCAGTCAAAATACCGATGACTGCTTCATATTCGACGATGTTATTAGTAGCGGGACCTATACAAACTACTCTTAAACTAACCAAATCTTCAGCCGGGGAATAGAGGACCCAAGCAGCTAAGGCGAGATTCAAGTTGTGGTGACAAGCACCATCAGCGAAGCCGGAGAAAGCCATCTGCATGACCAAAACATGGTATAAATAGATGTGGACACTAAACTCAAAACCATCTTGAAAATACTAAAAGCACATTGAAAGTCAAGCAATATACAGATATACAAGATACTATCCAAGAAAGACCTAGGCATAGTACCTTTTCAAGTACAACCCATTGTGAGGTTTCCCCAAAGGGATTCCATCATAATCAATGAGCTTGTAGGCTCCTTTCTCTAAAACCTTAGAAATGATGAAAGGTCCGTACCACATGGACTCAAACTTACCCTTCCCTAGTTTTTCATATCTCTAATCATAAGTCAAAACTAGGTCACCCTCGTTAAAGACACAAGGTTGGATGGATTTATCATACTGCACCTTGACGCATTTCTTATGTGCCTCATTAGACAAGGCAGCATCTCTCCGAGTCTCGTCAAGGTTATTCAAGTACAAAAGTCTTTCTTCCTCTGCAGAAGTGTCTGGGAGAAGTTCGATGGCAAGTTGTAAAGATGAAATCTGACATTGAATCGGTAAGACAGCTTCAAGTCCATAGACAAGCTGGAATTGCATGAAACCAGTGGTTTTTTTCACTGAAATTCGATAAGCCTAAAGAGTGGAGAAAAGAACATGGTGCCAATTGGATTTATGATCTCCAACCATCCGATGAAGCATAGTTTTTAAAACTTTGTTAATGGCCTCTACCTGACCATTAGCTTGTGGATAATATGGTGTAGAGTTTTCATGGAAAAAACCTAGCTTGGCACTTAGTTCCTCCATCATTTGATTACAAAAATGGGATCCGTGATCAGTAACAATGGACTGCGAGACTCCAAATCTAGCTATGATATGATTGAATAGGAAGAGAGCGAAAACCTTACCATCTTCCGCATATGTAGGCATGGCCTTGACACATTTTGTGAAATAGTCAACGGCTACGATTATGTACCCATGCCCCCCGGCTAAGGTAGGCTTACAATGCATGAATTCAATCCCCCATTTGGTGATTAGGCCAATGGAAATGATGAGGTGTAGTGGAGCAGGATGGGTGCACTTTTTAGGATAAAAGTGTTGACAAGGTGGGAATTTCTTAACAGCCTCATGACAGTATTTGAAGACAGAAGGCCAGAAATAGCCAACGTGAAGGATTTTCTAGGATGTAGCCATCCCAGATAAATGACTGCCACATGATCCAGAGTGGAAATCATTCAACACATGTTCAACCTCCTCATGGATGAGGCATCGTCGGAGAATAGAGTCAATCCGACATCTATACAAGGTATCATTCAAGATGAGGTAGTATTTCGCATGGTGACGTATACGGCGGCAATCATCATGGGATAAATGTGACTGAAATCATTGTGTTTGGAGATAAATAAGCAAATCTCCATACTAAGTGTCGGTAGTGCTAATCAGGAACAGGAATTCATCCAGCAATGAATCACTGGGCTCAGATTCCATTGAAGCATAGGGAAGATCACACATGAGCTCAGTAAAGACCAAGGATTTCTTTGATGTGGCTTTAGCAAATTCCAGATCAAATTCCTGTAGTATGACTAACCATCAGAAGTAGTTTCCCCCGAGCACCTGACGAGTGAGGATGTAATACATAGGGTTCAAGTCTGCCAATATAGTGGTAATGCGGAGCAGAATGTAGTGATGAAACTTTTGTACAGCAATGACCATGGCCAATGCTAACTTTTCCACATGTGAATAGTGAGTTTTGGAATCCATAAGGTTCTTACTGGCATAATAAATCACGTGCTCCTGACCGTGGATATTTTCCTGCACTAAAACCATAGCGATGGTAGTAGCAGAGGCAGCAATATACATGAGAAAGTCCTTTGAATAATCCGGGGGATGTATCACAGGTGAATGAGTCAAATCATGCTTAAGATTGTTAAAGGCACGTTGGTCCTGGTCATCCCAGAAGAACGGGGTGTCCTTCTTGAGGAGACGCATATAACCATGCATTTTCTCTACAAAATTGCACACGAAACGATGGAGAAAGTTTTCCTTCCCTTGCAAACTTTGGAGTTCAAGGAGATTAGTTGGGGATGGTAGAGATAAAATGGCGGAAATTTTCAAAGGATCAATCCGGATGCCATATTTGGATACCACAAAACCTAGGATACATCCCTTCTCAACGCAAAAAACATATTTATGTGGATTGATCCATATATTATAATGACGGAATCTCAGGAATATCTCTCTAAGATGACCAAGGTGGTCCTCCCATCATTGTGAATGAGCAGGGAGGTCATCAAGGTATGGTTCAACAATATGTTTAATATCATGAAACACATAGGACATCGCATGCTGGAACGTGGCTCTAGCATTTTTCAAGCCAAAAGGTAACTTCTTATATGCAAAGGTTCCCCATGGGCAAATGAATGTTGTCTTATGTTGATCGGAGGGTAATATCTCAATCTGATTATAGCTATAGAAGCCATCCATAAATGAAAAGATGGCACTTCCAGCACAGTTGTCGATAATCTGATCGATGTGTAGAGTAGGAAATTTGTCCTTGGGACAAGCTTTATTCAAATCCCTAAAGTCGATACAGACTCTAATGGTGCCCTGCTTTTTATTGACAGGGACAACATTCGATACCCATTCCGTCAAGGGTACAGGATAAATAAACCCAGCTTTGAGAAGTTTCTCAATTTTAGCTTTAACAGCTGTGACCTTTTGAGGATGGAATTACCTTAGTTTTTTCTTGACAGGTTTAGTCGTGGGATAGGTTTTAATTTCATGGACCACAATGGATGGGTCAATCCCTAGCATCTCTTCATAGGACCAGGAAAAAATATCATGGAATTATTTGAAAAGTGCCTTGTATGCTTCAGATTCATCTGTTGATTAATTCTGCCCAACATGAACATGCTCGATAGTATCAGGCTTGGCTGATATGTCAATCGGATTCATCTAAGTAATGTTGCAAAGGTTTCCTTTAGAATCTATATCTTGCAACAATATGGGACTTTGGGGTAAGTTGACAATATCAGTAGGAAACAAGGATGCATAATCATGGCTAACCGAACTGGTGTTGGGAGGAACATGGATCTATGATGGTGATCCTCCCAAATGGACTCATCTGTATTCATGATCTCCATAATGGACTCATCGAAAGGGAAAGTCTCGGAGAGATAATATAGAGTAGGAAGAGAAGGTTCTAACCAGTATGGTAAATGGTAAGGATCTGAAGCCACTAGATGAAGGTCATCAGTGTGATCATTGCAAAAGGTTTGAATGGCATTATACATTGCTTCGTGTGAACTCAACGAGGTGGACTCAACAACTTGTTTACCATTAGGCTCATAATCAAATGAGGCGATCATATGGACTGTCATGGTATCCGTGCTAGGAGGAGTGGATGGAAAAATCCCCATAAGGGATGAATCCTTCAACATGCCTACCCCAATCAACTCATAAGGAGGAGGGGACTGGCCTAACATGGGGATGTTATTAGTCGTGGAGGTAGTAACATCCGACGTGCAAAAATCAAGCTGGTCAATGGTAACAATTCTCCCTAGATGCAGAAATTGGACTGTTTGGAATATTGTTGAGGCGACAACAGTCATGGCATAGAACCAATTTCTTCCTAGAATGAGGTTGTAATCTAAGGGGGCATCTACCACTTCTACTTGAATGGAAACGATTTTTCCCCCCAGCTCGACCACTAGGGATTAAATGAGACCATGGGGTTGGAAACCCCATCCGTCAAAGGCCTTGAGGGTCGTAGGTGATGTTACAAGAACGATAGAGTCAAGAGCCTTCCAACAAGATAGAGACAAAACCAAGGTCGAAGCTCCTTCATCTAGTACTATTCAAAAAAAATTATTTCCAACTACTTTCGTAATGATCTAAAAAGCAATTTTATGAGTTAACCTAGACTTATAGTTCTCAACATTGAAATGAATCAAGTTAGTATTATCCAGGTCTAAAGCTCCTAATGCTGTCAACAAGTTTTTGCGCTATGTAGGGCTACTTTGGAGTACTTCTAAGGTAGACATTGCACAAGGTGCCTGAGCGAGATCTTCAACTACATTATAAAATTGAGCATCTCGAACATTAGGGTTAAATACAGCCTTCCAAAGAGTACTCTTGGGTGGACGCAAAATCATGTCAAGAGTAGGCTTCTCGATAGATAGGGGGACAGTAAACGAGGATTCAAGAGAACTAGTAGAGGGAGCTTTCCCTAAAGAAGATTGATCTTCTTTCTTATCTGCGGGTTTGTCATAATTATGAGTTCAAGTTTGTAGATTAATGGTCTCCGAGGACATCATATGAATTTCCTCTGACGAACTGGAGCTACCATGATTAGACATGTGGTCTATCAGTTGTTGCTGAGAGGGTAAAGGATCCATGAGTACTACAAATGCAGGATTTGATTTCAGAAATTGGGAGATTTTGTCCCGATGAGGACACTCCTTTGAGAAATGGCCACCTTCGCATAGCAGACAGGGATATTTTTCCTTTATTTTCCCTTTATTGTTATCACTGTTGGTTGGTCTTGGATTCTCCTATTGGTTTCTGGGTTTTTTATTCCTATTTTTACCCTTCTTTTTATTGCCCGAGGTTTGAGTACTTTGAATAGAATTGACCTCAGTGGAAACTTTAGGAGTCAAAGGAGTAGGGGTGGCAGTTTGGGGTTGCTTGGAAGTTTTCGCTGTTGATGGGGACTAGATTGAACCAACAATTCCATCAATAGGTACTTCTTCTGGTGGCTTGGCGGGATCGATGCTTGGGTGAGGAGCTTGAGGAATCAAGTCATAAAGGGTTCCATATTGGGAATAGACCAAGTCTAGATACTGGGCTTGACTAATAGCCTTCTCTTCAATAATGGCACCTCCCATAGCCACATCTTGGGAAATTGGAGGCAACAACGATTTGGTAAACCAATCAACGAATAACTGATCCGAAATAGGGGCCTTAATAATCCTTCTCCACCTTCTCCATTCATGGATATGATCAGATATGTGGGTGGAGGTGTTATATTGTGGAGAATTTAAGAGATCAGTACCTATTTCATAATGAATAGGGAGGTGAAATTGTGTGAGAAACACGGTTGCCACTGAGCCAAAATCCACAAACGAATGTTGTGGGAGTTCAACGTACCACTTCGTGGCTATACCTGTCAAAGTTCACTAAAAAAGTTGTAACCGAACTGAATCATCCATGAGGGAGTTTGAAGAACACCAGAAATGGAATGTCATAACATGGTTTTTTGGATCGTCTCCCTGCTTCCCATTAAACTTCAGGATGTTCGATGGTAACTTTACCAGAATGGGAGGCCACGAGGGATTGTGTTGAATGGGGTCATTAATCAACTTGGACAAGTCAGGTAAGTCCAAAGTTGCTAGAAAAGAAACAAGACGATTGGGTTGCACATACTGGTAATATTGATATGGCATATAATTGCCAGTAGGACCATAATTGGACTGAAAGACGGGTTGTTGTGATGAAGAACTAATAGAAAATCCACCTGTAGGGGGTTGATTTTTGGGATCAGGACCATTAGGACCACTAGGGCCTCCAAGAGGAGGACCTCTAGGGACTCTGGGACCACCAGGACCACCAAGAGATGGACCACCAAACCCTTTGGAACCACTGGGAGGAGGGATTCCAAACCCTCCAGGGCCATTACTAGGAAATCCACCAGGCCCCCCAGGACCACTAGGACCATAAGGAGGAAATTTTCTAGATCCTCTAGGACAATTAGGCCCCCAAGGGGGAGAACCTCCATAAGGAAGTCCTCCGATACCTCCCACAGTATGTATCGGTATCCCCCCCATGGCTGGCATGTAAGACCAGTTGGGTTTCCCCCATGGTGTAAAATTATTAATAGGGTATGGAATTCCAGCATAAGGCATTCCTATAGGATTGGGTGGATGATTAATGTTACCTACAGGTATTTGATAACCATAACCTCCAAAATATTGAATGGTTACAGGTTGTGCCCCCAAGGTCTAACCTCAACTGGATGGGGGATTAATCACATTAGTATGGGTGGGAGAGACATAAACTATAGACGGTTCTATATTGTAGGTCTGTCCTTGGCTAGGTACAATTCCAGTGTCTAATAATGTAGGTCATGTCGGGGGTTTCCCCCCGACAATAGAAGGTAAAGATGAAACAGGAATTGAAGGTTGGGCCCCAGGTACAGAAGACCTGGGAGGATTGGGAATAGACATAACATGGGAGGTGGTGGGGGTGGTATTTTGACCTGGGTTGTGTGGTGTTACAAGGAGATCTATAATCGGTTCAATGGGTCTCATAGAATCTACAAGTGAACAATATCCCACAGGAACAGATGTGGAACGTGATGGCGTTGGGCCTAATAGGTCATCTATTTTCCTGTCAATCTCCTATGCATGGAGAATGGCAGTGTGGTATTGCCTACGTTCTTCTTCATCTTTAGAAGAGTTTAAATGGGTGCCAAATGAGGCAGTGGCCTATCCTACAAGGGTGTCCCAAAATGGAGAATTGGGACCATAATACGGAAGGTTAGTATCATCAACATTACCTTCCATGGGAGAATGGAACAAGGTATTTCCCTGAGAAGGCGATTGGACCAAGGGAGGCGAGTGTGAAGAATATGGTCCTCCACTTTCTGCAACCACACTATCTCCCACTTGGGAGGTGGTAGTAGCTCCTTGGTCGATAGCTTCCATTGGATTTTATCCTGAACCAGGAACAAAATCGGGTGGCAAGCCCTGTACTCTTCTGGACTATCTTAACTTAGCTAGTTTGTACATTTCCTATCTAACCTAGGGTCTGAAAAACTAGAAAAAACACCACAAATTTCCCTACACAAGCTATAGGTCAAAACAAGCACATTTAAAATGATAGAAGGAGTTCAAATAGTCAGGTCTCTCACTAGGATTGTCAAGAAGGTGCCACTCGTGATATACCTCAAGGGTACGTGCATAGTAATCTCCCCGAATGCTATTTTTGGTGTATGGCTCCAAGCAAGATAGCCAAAGGGCTTTTCTCAGATGGATAAGGTATCCTAGTGGGGTCTCTCGATATACTCAAGGTACGTGGGAGCTCGAATCAGCAGTAGTGTTTTCTAATGCATAATCGTACACAAGGGGCATTCCGATATACAATCGAGTAAGTGAAGTACCTTTCTATATACCTCAAGGGTATGTGAAAGGCCGTTTTATATATCGACGGTATGTGGAAGAAACGTGCGAGTCCCAGGATGTAATGCAAACAAATAACGACATCTCCTATGCTTAACGATGCCCAAACACATCTATAACCTATCACTACAATTGCTACGTAAATTTTAACCTATAACTACCGTTAATTTTAAAGTGGACGATTAGGTGAATGCATGGTGTTTTGACAGAAAAGTAAAACCATGCAGTATGCATATGCAAATATTTCACTTTACCGTTCAGTATGCCTACTTACGGGAGGGAAAGAGAGTATTTTCTTTTGTTTCAAAACCAAAAATACTTCCAAACAACAGTCTTGAACACAAAATCAAAGACAATCAGCACTTTCCAAACTGATTTCTCTTTTCAAAAAACAATAAGAAGGGGAAGAAGCTCTTTTACTAAAAGAAAAAAAAGGAAGCATACTACATGCAAATGCACTCTATTCTTCAATTTCTCTCAAAACATAGGAAAATATAACTTAAAACTACTATATTTTTTATTTTGATGAGATAGTACTAAATTCATAAGAGACAAAAGAACATAAAGAGCCTGAAAGCTTGTAAATCCAATCAGGGATCCGATGTCCAATGCTCAATTATGATAACCTAATGTCAATCAAAAAAATTCTTTTTTAAAGGAAGAAAAAGAAGTTCTCTATGCAAACAACAAATGAAACGAAGATGCTAATCAAGTGTTCTTCTTTTAGTCTATATAACATAAATGAACAGAGATCTTACTAACACCGTAATCTTTTCAAAAACAAGAAATCCTTTCGCAATCACAACCAACAAGCACCAAAGTGAATGAACAATCAAAAATTCTAATCTAGCTTTTGAATTTTCCAATCAAACCAATATTTAACCATAAAATTCCAAACCACAAACATCAGATTCTGACACACAAGCCTGACAGTACTGGGCTGAAAGCAAATCAACTCAAATTTGTACAAAAAATGAGAAAAGGGAGGTCTTGGAATGATGCCCACCTGGCACTGCGCTTCTCGGGTATTGACAGAGCGGTTCTATCCCAGCACCAATTCTCACCAATAGGACTCAGGCGGTGGCATTGTGTGCTGCTAACTCGATTCGGGGGGTGGCACTGCTTCTCACCCACTGTATAAGCATGGTTCCCTGTATAAATCCAAAATGCATAGGAGAATGAAAAATCAAGTCAGAAAAAGACCAGATCAAGGTTTAAATTGATAGATTGAGCATAGAAAAAGAGCATAAAAGGTCGAAATGATTCAAATCTAGATAGATATGGAAGTTTCAAACCCCAATTCACTGAGTCAGATAGCAAATCTGACTGAAGAGAGTTGGAGGAGCCTGGATTCGGACAAGAGTTGAAGACCTGAGGAAGATCAAATCAACTGATACGTATATCTATTCTCCAGTGGAGTCACCAGATTTGTAAGCAGAAATATTTCACCTTCTGCAGACAGAAGTTGTTCCTCTAGTCTAAATGGTTTAGATCCAGAACAAATGAGTGAATGACAAAGGATGAAGAACCTCCCTGGATGTCGTAGATACCTATAATGTTGCTTCAATAGTGCACCTGCAATTAGATCAAACACGCAAACACATCAAAGCTACTAGAACATAATCTATTGATCCATGTTAGTGACTAAGGAATCTAACAACATGTACATGTGAAATCAACAACAACAGTAATGTGGGACGGAAATCAGCTTTGCATTAAGATGAATGGAGAAGTTTACAACCAATTAAGCCTTAGTGTCGACATGCATCTCCATGAAACCAACACTTCATCCCCATAAGCTCCAACTTTGCTCTCTATGCTCTCAAATGGATTGGGCTAAGTGGTCAATCCAACAGCATAACAATACCTCAATGGTTCTCCCCCTCAACCATGGACATGAGCTTGTATTTATAAGGCTCAATGGATATGAATGGTTGAGATATTTGTGGATGAGGTGGCCTCTAAGATCCTATGATGAGGGATCTCAAGCTCAACTAACCCACAATGATAGGGATAAGTGAATACATGAGGATCATGATCTAGAAGCCTCGAGAATCCTCTCTTTTTCCCATTTTACCCAGGGTACCGCTTTTCTCCTCTTATGACAAAGCGGTTCAAGTAAGAAATGCTTATGGACCAAGGGCTATAAGCGGTGGCACCACTTATGGATAAAAAGGCATAGGCGGTGCAATCAAGGTACCACTCATGGATAAAGGGGAAAGTGTGGTGCTGAGTATTTTCATGAAAGACTGACAAACAACATGGGTTTCCACTCCAAGTGTTGGGATTAAAGGCAAGTAGGTATGTCAAAGGTCTTATCACATGATGATGATAGGATTTTGGTATAATAGAAAGGGAATGGAGCAGCCTTACATTCATCCATGTTAAACTTGAATAATGGTTCTCATATGTATTTGGACTGAGTGATCATTCTCCCATCAAAATTTTGTTCAATTTCGAGCCCCAAATCACTCATTTCAAATGCATTGTGGAGAGTAGTTTTGATGACTGAAATAGAAGTAGCGGTGCTACCTGTAATCAGTAATTCATAAACATATAAAACAATAATAATAAAATGACCATCAAACTTCTGTATATACACATTTGGATCTGATTTACACCTTTGGAAGTTTTGCGAGCGAAGGAAGGCATCCATCTTGGAATACCACTCTCTTGGGGCTTGTTTTAACCCGTATAGTGACTTCTTTAGCTTGCAAACTAAAGATGGATCAGAAATGTAGCCCTCAAGCTACTTCATGTATATATCCTCATGAATATCTCCATGCATAAATTTAGACTTAAAATCCATATGATGCACTTCCCAGTGCTTAGATGCAGAAATTGCCAAAACTAGGCGGATGGAGTCCATTTTTGCAACCGGTGCAAAAGTCTCATGGTAGTCCACACCTTGGACATAGGAGAAACATTTTTCTAATAGAATTGCCTTATATTTTTAGGTTCTTCTATAAGAATCAACCTTATTCTGAAACTCCCACTTGCATTGAACCAATTTCCTCCTAGGAGGAAGAGAAACTAGCTCCCAAGTGGTGTTTTTCTGAAGAGGATTCATCTCTTCATCCATGGAAACTTGCCATCTCAGATATTTCTGAGCATGGTAGTAAGAATTAGGGTCTAAAATTATCATAAAATAACAATATTCAGACAACAAATAATCAGGACAAGAGAGCACAATACCTGCTCTTTGGAAATCGGACCAGGTTCTCCTTGGATCATCTGGATTTCCACGGTTATCTCCTCCAGAGGAGAGTGTCTGTCGGGCCCAAGTTAGGAGATGAATTTGTAATTAAAGTTATGATTCAGCATCTGATGTTTTTTTTACACTGATATCAGTCATAGGATCCAAATCAGGGTCATCACCCCCAAATACATCATCCAAATATTCAGTAGAATAGGAAGAAAATTCAACAGTTTTCTCCTTCACTAGTTCTACCTCCTGAAGAGGCTCATCGAACTTAACATTCCTTTCAATGATGATCTGTTTTGTTTTGATATCCAACATATTGAAACCTTTTGATTCATCAGGATATCCAATAAACAAACATTCTTTTCTTTGTGGTTGCAAAACCTTCCTTTTATCAAGTGGAATTCGGGCCCATGCAGTGGACCCAAACACTCGCAGATTCAACACATCCAACTTGTGTTTGAAGTATGCTTTGAAAGGGGTATTCCCTTTCACATATTAGTGTGAAAATATGTTCTAAATATATTTTGCATCATTCATGGCTTCCTCCCACAAATTTGCAGCCAACTTCTTTGATTCCAACATACAGGTGGTCATCTCCTTGAGAGACCGATTCTTCCTCTCCGCTACACTATTCTACTGGGGTGTGTAGGGGGATGAATGCTGGATATGAATACCAATTTGGGAACATATATGTAGTAACTCATTACTAACATAATACCCACCATTATAATATCTCAAAATCTTGATCTTTTTTCCAGATGCATTCTCAATCAAGGCCTTTGACTCAGTGAATTTTTCCAAGACTTTCGACTTCTTTTTGATAAAAAAAGACCCATGTGTATTTGGAAAAGTCATCAATGAAAGTCAGAACATACCTTGATCCATTCATGGATGTGATAGGCATGGTACCACTGATATCAGAATGTATCAGTACCAAGATGCATTATGCTCGGCTTTCCTTCCCCCGATCGAACTTATGCTTAGGGTGCTTTCCAACAACACAGCCCTTGCAAATTCCAGTGGTAGCTTTGATGACCAGGAGGCCTTCAACCATAGAATTATTCTGTAATTGTTGCAAGTATTTGAAGTTAAAGTGGCCGAACCTCTCATGCCAGAGTCTATTAACTTCATTTCCATGACTCAGCAATGCGGTGGGCTTTACATCCGCCACAAAATGGGAGAACTCGTACGCTTTTGCATGATGTTTTGTAAGGCCTTTTGCTACAAGTTTTTTGGATGCAAATTCTGTGATCTCTACATCATCCAAGCTAAAGGAGACTCTCTTGGGAACATCCATATGTGTCATTTGATAAACACTTAGGAGGTTCTATGCAAGAGATGGTACATACAGAACATTGGAGAAATAACCATGCTCAATATCTACAGTACCTTGTCCTTCGGATATGATTGTGGAGTCATCTCCCATGTGGATGGGAATGGATTTTTCGGTCTCCAAATATGAGAAGGAGTCTCTTTCAGCCATCATGTGGTTCAAATCTCTAGAATCTATGAAGAGTGCTTTGGACTTCAAATTGCTTGCCATGAGGGCATGACCTCTTTCATGCTGTGGTTCTCGATCTTGCTAATCTCTCCTCCGAAATGTTTCCATAAGATAGATGTGATTTTTCTCAAGAAGAGAAGTAGATTCATAAAGTTTCTTTTTCATATAGGCATGTTCATGGTGGAATCCCTTCCTGCAGTATGAACGCTTGACTTTTTCCTTCCCATGATGCCCTTTTCTTTTGTTCTTCTTCGAGATGAAAGGCTCTTCATGCTGCTGGTTTTCAACTTTAGGATTAGGAGCTTCAAATTTGGTTTTTAGGTTCTTCTGGTACTTTCCTTTACCCTTCAGATCTTTGGGCCCCGAGACATAGAGGGCTTGATCACGTGAGGATTTGATAATCCCCATATGGACAAGCTTATCATGTTCACTTGTTAGGGACTCAATGAAGGCATTGAATGAAGGAATCTTCCATCCAGGGGTTGTGAGATTCCCCACATGGAATGTAGAGAAAAACACTGAATAATTAGCTCCAAGTTTGGAGAGTATGGTGAGGATTAGCTGATCATCCTCCTTCTCCACCTTACATTGCTAGAAAAGTAAGACAATGTGCTTGAACTTTGTGAAAAAATCATTTAAGGTCTCGAAATTGGAAGGTTGGAGAGACATCATTTTCAAGCTGGTATACTCTCAAATCATCCTGTTTTCCATATGGGGTTTCGAATTTGTCCCAAATTTCCTTTGGAGTCTTCAATCCCGAGAGATAGAAAAGAAGATCTCGGGAAACAGAGAGGCATAAGAATCCAAATGCTTCATCTTTCTTATTCAAGAATCTAGCTTTGTCTGTCACAGAAGCAGGCTCTTCTTCAGTGTCCATAGTGACCCTATAGAGTCCTCTGGCATGTAGCTAGATCTCCATGTCTCCTTTCCATGAATGGAAATTGAACGGAGTCAAGGGTTCTACTGAAGAAGCCATTTCAAACTGCTGGACCAAATTATTTCACTTGTTAAAACCTGAAAATCACAACAAAAGGGGCACCGTAAGGTCAGATAGCCTGCACATTTTATGCTTTCATCACACCCAGCATAATTGATCAAGCAAGCTTGATCAACAATTTATTTACTTCGGGTATTAAGTGGTAAGCCTTGGCTTATGGTGCAGTGCTATAATTTTGAGCTTTTGCTCAATTTTTCATGCAAGATATATCAAAAACCTTCTTTTTGAGAGATCTGAGCTTCATCCCGTTGTAACCTCTGATACCATATTAATTTGTCACAGTGGTCTAGGAACTGAAAAACACAGTCTCACTAAGAATATAGACAAATATGCATAAAAATGGAAAAATGGTGCTGCAATGGAAGTAGCAACTCTGTATAATCAAATGAATAATGAATAATACAATATAGTGATCATTCAAGATGCATGAAGGCCAAGACAATTCGAATTCCCAAGGAGGTCATTTGAATTGAATGAGTGGGTGTAGCTTAACTGACTGTAAGCCATAGTAAACACACTAGTTAACCAACTGATCAAGTGCCGATTGAATCAACTGAATCCTAACTAAAGTCGGAGTGCAATGAATGACTGATTATAACTCAAAGTAGCTCAGACACATGTCACTGCATGCCAACCAATAAGTGGTAGTGCATCATTATCTCTAATGAACTTCGATGAGGTTAACTGAAGTCAAACTAGCCATCAGAGTTGGTTGGAGGCACCCCTGTTGACTCCAGTTCATTAAATATTAATAAAATAATCAATCTAATGAATAGAGGCACCTTCACCACTCAGTTTAACTGATTATAACCATCAATTAGAAATTAGGTGCATTTATGACACTCAAATCACTCTCGGAGTGCTCCAGTTGGCCTCCCCAAATGAAGGAGAAGGCTTAGTTGGCCTCCTTGACTGAAGTTAGGCATGGGTGTGCTCATGCTGATGTCATATAGTGCTCCTTTGATGCCAATTAAGTAAATAAAACTTAGGTTAGTGGTTTAACAAGTCCAAATTGACCAAATTAAGTGTGCATGGTGGATAAATGTCTCCAACAGATAGAGTGAGCTTGTATGTGAAGAGATTGTCATAGGTGTGAAGGATTGTAGATCTATTGTAGAGGATAGTTCCATCAACATCAAGGCTTGGTTGTAAATTTACTCTCTTTTTATATTAATAAAAAAAAATTCCCATTTCCCATATTTAATGTGTTTTAATCTCAGTCAAATATTGTTGGATTCCTTAATCACTGACATAGGTAATTGGTTTGTCATGATGTTCTCACTTTGTGTTTTTGTATTTTGATCTATTTTGAAGGCATCAAACATCACAAGGAATTTCCAGAACAAATACAAAGAGGACTTAGATATGAGGTATGATTTTAGTTTCATGTCATTCAAACTGATTATTTAGGCGAAGGATATGTTGTTGTGCTTTTTTTTATACAGTTGTGTCTTACAAGGTAGATGAACAACTCTTGTCCACAAGAGGTGTTAAATTCCTCATAACAAAACTGGAAACTCTGCTAGGGAAGCACTAGTTTAGTCATATCTGGGGCAGATCCGATCAGATATATAGTAGATCTAGTTAGATATACAACTATGTGGTAACCTTCTTACATGTGAGGTTCTCACTTTCTTCCTTAGCTCATTTCAGATGATAAGGTAAGAGATCTATCTTATTTTTCTGGTAATTTCCTTTATTAAAAGGTGGTTTTGACTTTCACATCCCAACTCATTCCAACCTATTGGTCGCTCCTGCAGTTTCTCATTTTTGCATCTACAGCCCCATCGATGCACCTATCTTTGGCTAACAGAGCGTCGCCATCTTCTAGGCGCCTTTTTTCTCTTGTTATAGAGCACCGGCAGTTCCTTTATTCATTTGGTACAGATAAACTATGACACCCTTCTTTAGTGGACAAGAAGCGCTGACCAGCTCTACAACACTCTGGTGTAGCCTGTCCTCGTGCGCCAAGGTAGGTACTTTGAACTGCTTGAGTTTTCATTTTTTGCATTTTTACTCCTCTAAAAAAGTCCAATGTGATTTTCTTGGGTTTTCTAATTGTTTGATTCTAGTGGTTTCGATAAACTGATTCTCGTTCATTGAGCCCAGTTTCGAAAGCATTTTCTTCTTCATTAGCAAAACGTTATAGTGAAAGGAAATGCGTGAAAAATCTGTCTTGGATTTTTTGGATTTGTGTGATTTGATCTCTGAAATTGTTCATTTTTGAAAAGGAATCTCATCGAGTTAGTTTGCTTTAGACTGCTTTGTGTCTTTTATGCTTTAGTACAACAATTAAAAATACAAAAAGAGACTCGTTATTTTGTCTTTTTTTTGCTTAGAAAAGTTCATTTTGGAATTCATAAATTTGTTAGGCAAGTGAATCTTTTTTGTGTGAATTAAGTAGAGTTGATTCTTATAATCATTAGAGGCTTTGTTTTTTCTTTTTTGTTTCAGAGAATCGGAGTTTTATTGGTGAATAATTTTGTGTTTGAAGAATTGGTTTTAGAATCACTTGTTAGGTCTTGCATTTGAATATGTAAAGATAGTGGTGGATTTGTGTTTCTAAAAGGAAAAGGAAATGGTCTTTCCCTACTCTAGCTAGTTTTCATTGAAAGAAAAAGAAATTCATCAAATATAGATTAATCTTGCATTTTAGAGACAATAACTCACAAATATTCACTAATCATTCAGATAAAATATACGGTAGCTTTAGGCTAAAATTTTATAGAAATTTGAGTGATAGGGTAGAGACGTGTTCCGGCGTCGTTAAGCATAGGAGCTGTCATTTATTTCTTGCACTACATCCTAGGGATCGCACGGTTCTTCCACATACCACTGGTATATTGAATGACCTTTCATGTACCCTTGAGGTATATCAAAATGTACTTTACGTACTTAGTTGTATATCAGAAGGCCCCTTTGTAACAGTTGTGCATTAGACAACACTACTATGGATTTGAGCTCCCACGTACCTTGCGTATATCGGGAGACCCTACTAGGATTCATAATACCATTTGAGAAAATCCCTATGATCGTCTTGTTGGAGCAATACACCGAGAACAACACTCGATGATATTTCTACACATGTGTCATCCAGGTAGTCAGGTATTCAAGTGAGGTACGGTTGATCCTCTTTGTTGTGTTTTACTGTTGGACCCTGCGATATATTGCGAGTTGTGACAACTTGACAATCCTAGTGAGAGACCGACTATAATCATCCCATCCTATCATTTAAGTCTGTTGGCAACCTTTATATTGCGTAGGTTTATTTGTGTTTGTTTCCTTCTTTTTCGACCTAGAGTGGGAATTTTAAGCCGTCACCCTGGATGAGTAGTTTACAAGGCATTCTCGTAGATTGCAAGGTTTACCA
This sequence comes from Pseudotsuga menziesii, assembly GCA_001517045.1. NCBI lineage: Eukaryota > Viridiplantae > Streptophyta > Pinopsida > Pinales > Pinaceae > Pseudotsuga > Pseudotsuga menziesii. The sequence goes on along the minus strand of LPNX010333830.1, from coordinate 281,399 downwards.
CCTGGATCTCCTCCTATCATGGAAGGACAAGAAGGTGAAACCATGGAACAACTAGCTACTACTGACGTTCATTCAAAGACCACTCCCGCTACTGAAATGAGGGAATAATTCACTACATATGACAACCCTTTCGTCGAACAGCCTCCTATGATTGATACCACTTTCCACTTTGCACTGGAAGGTCATGTTGGTTCATCCAATTGGGTTGATCATCCATATGATGATTTAGAGGGACCATAGTATGGCCCTAATTCTCCTTTTTGGAGAACCTTTATGGTTCAAGCACTTTCTAAATTTGGGGTTACTAGACCATCCTTCTTTAATCCTTCATCGAATGAGGAAAGGTATAATACACCGGATGATTATCAAATTCTTCAAGAGTGTCTGGAGAAAATTATTGCTACACCTATTCCTCATAAGAAACCTATGTTAGATATTTTACCCCATCTTTCAAACCCACTCCCTTCTGGCCATCGTTCACTATCAACATCTCAAGCCACTCATAGTTTGCCATCATTGGCTCAAGTGGCAGTAGTTCCCAATCCAGGCCAACCCACCAACTCTGTCACTATGGTTCAAAATCTTAGGTCTTCTTATGACCCTCCCATATCCTCTATCGCTGGGGGAAACCCCCAACTCAAGTTGCATTAGTAGTTAGTGGGGCCACATCTAGTATAAGACGAACCCCTACTATAAGACATCCAGCAGTTACTCCCCCTTCTAGTATAGGACAACCCTCATGGGTACATCCTAACGTCAGTCAAACTTCATGGGGATATACTCACCTAGGAATCCTACCTCCTGTAAGTAATGTAAATTACCAACCTACACCTACAGGAATGGTACATCCCAGTATGCCTTACCCCAAAAGCATGTTTACCCCTTGGGGACAACCAAATTGGTTGAATGTCTCATCCTATGGAGGATATTTTGTAAACACTGCTGGAGGATATGGAGGCCCTCCTAGAGCTCCCCCACCTGGAGGACCCTCAAGAAGACCTGGAGGACCTGATGGACCATTAAGAGGACCCCCACCTGGAGGGCCACCATATGGAACACCACCACCACCTCCTCCTGTAGGACCACCACCACCACCTCCTCCTATAGGATCGCCACCACCACTTCCTCCCGAAACACCACCCCCTAGAGGCCCACCTCCCTTGGGTGGCCCCCCATCTGGAGGACCATCGGGTAACCCATAGCCAAACCAAGCTGTCCTAGGGGCATCATCTATGCCCATTTATCAATCTGCTTATGGTCCTTCTGGTACACAAATGACATACCAGTACTACTAATACCCTCAACCGAATCAACAGTTTCCATTTTTGTCTACATTAGATCTTCCAAATATGTCCAAATTGATAAATGATTCGATTCACCACAACCCCTCCTGGCCAGCCATTCCGATCAATTTACTATCGGATATACCAAAATTTGACGATAAACCTGGTGAGGACCCAAAAAAACATGTGATGAATTTTCATCTATGGTGTTCATCAAACTCTTTGATGGATGGCTCGATTCAGAGAACCCTCATAGGAATTGCTGCAAAATGGTATATAGAGTTACCGCAACACTCTTTTTGTCATTTCAATGCTTTGGCAATGGCATTTTAAACCCACTTTCAATTACCAATACACTATGAGACAGGAACAGACATGTTAAACTCGCTTCAATAGAATACATCGACACATATCTCTGATCATATTCACAAATGGAGACAAAGATGTAGGTTAATCAAGGCTCCCATTCCTGACCAGCTACTTGCTGATTGGTTCACAAAATATTTACTGCCACCTATTGCTAGAGATGTTGCCATGGGAGGTGTTGCTATAGAAGAACAAACTATTAGTCATGCTCAATACCTAGACTTGGTTTATCCTCAGTCAGGTACTTTATATGATTTAATCCCTCATGGTCCTCGCCCCACGTCGGACCCGTTAAGACCTACAATTGAACCACTCACTGATGGAATCCTTGGTTTAGTTCAAACCCAAACGACAAAAAAATCCACCAAGAAACAAACCCAGTCTGCCGCACCAGTAAACCAAATAGCACCACGATCAAAAAATGCACCTTCTCATGTTGCTTCCACCGAAGTAAATGCGGTCTGTTGGCCACTTTTCCCCACTCACATGACCCAGGTTCTACGCACCTCGTCGATCCAACAACTACCTGAGATATGGGCCCGATAGAGCAAGTTGCATCGGCAACACCTACGAAGCAGGTGCAGTCTCACCTGAGGTATCTCATAGATGGGTAGCCACCAAAACCATGGTTCCACGATTGTCAGGGAAGTATAGTCCCTTGGATCGCAGCCAAGGAGCTCAATGAAGGCAGTAGGATGGATAGATAGAGGAGTCATTTCTACATGACTAACCTCAATCAAGGTAGTAGGATGGTTAGACAGAGGAGTCAGTTCTGCGCGACTAAGTAGGATGGCTGGACGAGGAGTCAGTTCTACGTCACACATGACTTGACTCTCCTTTCCACCTCGCAGCTGGCACAACTCGTGCGGTGCAGCTGGTTCACTTCAATTGGTTCCATGACTTTAGTTGAGATTCATAACAAGAATTATACATAATGATATATATACAGTTTCAATTCAACAAGGCATTTTGTTCATCCATTTACCAATTGCAAGAAACTAACAGAGACTAAAACGCATTTCACATTATACGGAAAGCAACTAGTAATCAATCACATAAACATTCACCACATCAACCATTCATTCAAATACAAGAAATAACATGTAAACCCATCTGGGAAAAACCACCAAGGTGCTCTTCATCTGGCATGAGAAAGGATATAGCACCTTACAGTCTGTGAAATGCAGACTGATCTTGATATATGTCTTTAAGTTTAGAATTAGAGTTCTCATGCTCTCTGGTTTTCTCTTCTACTCTACTCCTACTCCTAGCGGTTTCCTCACAGTACAGTCAAATCCGTGGCTCAATAGCCCCTCTAATGCTACCATACTTTTCCAGAGTCTACTCCTCTTTTGATCGCTATGACATTACAACAAAACCGGCATCCCCCTCCATGGAATACCGCTGAATAGAAAACTACTACTAAAAACTGAACAGGGATCAACGAAAAACTCATAGACCAACCTTCTAACCATTGCATCCCTCCTATTTATATTAATTTACATGGCCACATAGGGCCAACTGCATACTGGCAGCTATTAACCATCACCATCAACCACCCCTCTGGTTACAGCTGTGGTGATCATGACTTGACATGAGGAGATATCGGCCTGACTTACAAACATCTTCTCATACGTGCATAGCTACAGGATTACGCCGTCTTATATGGCCATGATCTAGATTCTGCATTTGTCACTTTCCAGCCGTTTTCCCCTTGTACACTTCCACACTTGCCTTTCCTTTGCCCACACCTCTCTATTATGCCTTTGTGGTCCCTTTTCATCCTTCACGATCTTCCTTTAATTCTATCACGCATGTAGCACATTTTCCTTGGTTGCGTGTGAGAACTTCCTTCTTATGCCCCTTTCTCAGGCCAACAAACCCCCAATACTCACATGTGGCTCATCCCAAGCCACGAAGAAAGGGACATATGAGCGGCCCGACCTACATGGTATCTTTTGTGACTTTTTTTTGTGCGTAGCTTCGGTTGCATCTTAGCTTGCACATCTTCCTTCTTTTTTTTTCAGGTTCCTTCAAGGAAACTTTTTCATAGACTTAGGAGTGTTGCAGGGTAAGCACACCAATATAGCTTGTTTCTTGGCACCAACTAGAGGATGGGTAATGGAGGTTTCAATTTCAGAGTTCACTTGAGCCGATAAGGTAAGCTTATGCGCTTCTTATGAGACCAAGATCCCTTCAAACATGAATGTTGTCTTTTCTCTGGGACTCTCTCATCATCTTGTCATAGTCCACCTCCAACTTCACCAAGGGTGGTTAGTGTCTCATTTTGACATAGCAATCCAAGTGGCCTTAGCTCTTCTACCATTCTCATGCTCCTAGGGTTTGACGCATGGTTGCTGTGGGTTTCTGTGGCATGTTCTCTTGTTTCTCTTCTTTGATTTCATCTCTTCTACATCTTGTTCTTCACCACCCTTTTTGCCATAGATATGAACTTTGAAGACTTGTCCATATTGAAAAACAGACAAGCCCTACTATCCAGGGTGGTGGAGGTGACTGATTTTACCAGCTTTGAAAAATATCACCTAAGCAACATAGATTACAAGCCGGCACTTTCCCATTGTCCCTCCCATAGTCCGCTAAGAGTTAGAGACCCCACCTGGATGGGTGAAAGATGCGATCACCTTCCAAGCCTGTAGACTTTGTGAAAGACAGCAAGGACTCTGGTTCAGACCCCGCAAAGTTTGTCAAAATGGGACAAGTATTTGGTCCCTACTAGAGTCCACTCTGGTGCCACCGACAAGACCGCTACTCTACTTATCTACTAATAGCCAAGGATGACTTTGCCAAGAGGCTTGTCAATGGTTTGAAGTAACTAGGATACTGTCAGCATATTCCTTATTACTGTTTCCGGATACACTCGACACACTAAAAGTTGCAGCAACAGCTTTAGCCCTCAAGGTTGCTTAGCTAGACACTCCCCAACTCATTTATAACTGCATCTGGTGGTTAAGCAGCACAACATAGTGATGTATGCTTCATGCAAGTGAACCCCAATATTATAGGAAGAGCATCGGGTCATCTTCTGTGTAGGCTTATCTAGTTGCATTATGAGGACAAGACCCTCACCTTGTGTACCAGATTTCCTTCTTAGATATGCTACGATTATCGACATCACCACTTTGGGTATTAACAGTCGTGATCACGTGTGGATGAGCTAGATAGCCACTGTTATAGATTTCCCCACACTTGATCCTCTTGCAACGCTATCCTGTTTCAAGCGCCAAATATTCGTTGAATCTTGATGCATTTAACGGTCTATCAGTACTAGCCAGCTACCTTGGATTTTCCATCATTTGCTTCATAACCGGTTTGGTAGTGGATTTAATGTGCATCATCATGTCTGCACAACATTTGCTTCTAGTTCCACATCCTTTTTACACACACGCAACGCTTTGGTTGCCTCTCAAAATTCAAAAATTTCAAAATTTCATTTTTTTTTTTTTAGCCGTGTGCCTTGGTCATATTCTCTTGCATTATTTTGAACTTGTTGGTTCCAGGTCTGGTTTCACAATAGCATAGACCTAGCCTTGGAATTTTTGTACCATTACTTCTTTCTTAGCAACTTCCATCGTAGCTTCCTTTGCTTGCGCGACCAATTTCTCCACATGGTCGGACTATACATGTTCCAACAAATCTTTCTCTATCGATTGCAATATGATTTGAAGCTTCTGCTACATCACATGAATATGTTCTATGATTTGTTCTCATTCTAACTAAAATCCCTCAACCTCGGCTTCCCTAGCTTTCTCTTTCTCGCGAAGGGTCTGAACTTCCTGCTGGAGACTTTTGATCTTTGCATTCTTAATTACCTTTTGCTGGAGGGGGATCTTTCACATTTCCACCTTCATAGCAGTGAGGCACTCATATGTCTCTCATATATGCTGCCTTAGTTTCTTAGTTGCATCATCCTCTAGCAATGTTTCGGAAATGGTCACAACATTGTCTGCAGCCTTTGCACAGAGTGCTTCTCTGTCCTTGATTTTGTCAGCAGCTTTAGACACTGTTGTTGTTCTTTCTGCCAGCACCTCCGGGGGTGTTCTTGGTATATGTCAAGTTTGCATATCTTATAGTTGGCACCGAATATCTTGTGCGATCTTTGCAAGCCTGGAAAATTTAGCCAGGGAGTCTTCATCTTCTTTCCCAGCCTCTAGTGGGAATGTTACGATGGCATTCTTAATAGAATCCTCCAACGTGACACGACTTTCCTCTCGGGATAATATTTCCTGCTCCTTCTCGGCCAGGAGGTTGGTGCGCTCCTGCAGTTCCCGATCCTTTCCTTCCAACAGGGCCTTACACAGTTTGGCCTTCTTTTGCTACTTTGATTCTTAATAAGCAACGACATTTTTCCTTAGCTGAATTTCGGCTGTGGCTTCCTGATGGATACTATAGATCTCATCCAAGAGCAACCTAGAGAATTCTATCTTGACGCTACTATCACCAGTACCTGCACTTGTCTCTTCATTCGCTTCAAGTGCCTACTTCTGAATGAGCACTTTGATCGGTTGTACTAATGTTGGTGTGACTAGTAGCATGCAAGGATAATTGCCATATGTTTTGGCCTCCACAGTGTCCTTGATATCATTGACAGCCGATGTTAACTTATTGAGGTGGTACTGGACTTGGTTAGCAATGCTCACTTGTTGGGCCCTTATATTGCTAAGGTTATCTTGCACAACTTTCTTAACAACATTGGAAAGTTCTTGTATCTCATCCTCAGTTAATATAGTTGTGTTCACTATTTTATCGACTTTCTATTTCTTTCGAGACAAGTGGCCTTCCTCGGGGTGCACGTGGTTCTGCATCTGATCTCCACCAGGCAGCTGCTCTAAATGATGTTGTTTCGAGTCCTCCATATCATCATCATCCTCAATGTTTTCTTGCAACAGATTCTCTTGGTCATCATCACCTTCATGGTCTTCACCATTAACTTGATGAATTGGCGGTTCTTCTACATTTTGTTCTTCAGGTAGTGGCTCTGCGAGCGGGCCACGCCATTCCTCAAGCCACAGCTTGACGATTGCATCCACATCGTCGTCGGTCACTATAAATATTGCTTGATGTATCTGTCGAAGTGGATCTTTTGTAGGCAGTAGGTTTATATTATGTACATCGGCTTCAAATTTGACTAAAGTAGTGTACCTGCGCACAGTTGTGGCGCAGATCCTGTGAGCTTGCCGGAAAACTTTCCATAGTGCCTCTTCATGCATGAAGAATATAATATTGTTATCCTGCTGGTGGTTGTTTCCCACCCTGTCTTCCCATAGATTCTGATATCTTTCCCCCAAGCAAGATATTGGGACATCCATGCGTACATAGTCCGGCCCGGTCAGCCCAGATAATGAAGGAAATCAAAATTAGTAACCAGGAATAGAAGAATTTGTGACCTTTCTTGTGTTGAGCCAGCATCGCATCTTTGTTGAGTGTGTTTAGCAAGTACCATGACCAGTTGAACTTTAATCCTCGTGGAAATAAATAAGCAAATTCTACTACCGCTGCTGAACACTTTGTTGGTATCATCTTATGAAATAATTTACAAGACAATATTTTTGTAGCAACACGGACACTTTGGTCCTATATGGGCCCCAGCAAGTAGCCCCATCATACTCACTGAAGGTTGTGCTTCTGCTTGATGGGTTTAGTATTGTGCTTAGCCAGGTAAGGTAGAGGATCTTTTCCTTGGGTTGGGAGTCTTGTTATTCTCGCTATTAATTCAGCATTAACTGGATATGGCTGGTCCAGCCATAAGCATCCTCTATGAAAGCAGACCAGTAACTACTTTACATATGTATTGACATGTATTCTATGGACGAAGTGAGGTATGAATATCATGTTGGTTAGTCCTGCAGTGGCCAGTCCTTCATCCCACTTCTGTGGTTTGATTACCTTGACAGCAAATGTAGTGGCCTAGGTTATGTCCATGCAGTCTTTTATCTATAACCCCTCTTTCTGCTGAGTGTCGTAGCCTTGGAACTTCAATACAACCAACTTTGGGAGGGTATTTTGCAGTAAGGTCATGTCGACAGGGATCCATGGTTCTATCAAAGTGGTCACCATATTTTTCAAAAGATCTTCTTCCACTACACTAGGTCTTCTTCATCGAATGTAGCATGGGAAGTTCGGGTCAGCTCACTTTACTTCTGCCTCTGTCTGCAGTAGCCAAGATTCATCCTCACCATCGTTTCCTTGGTTAGAAGCATGTTCCTTTCCTTGCTCATTTGGAGTGGCTGGAACCTTACGTTTCCTTTGTCTCAGCAGTGGTCGTGCAGATGGTTCACCTGGAATAACTAGTATTCCTTGGACTAGGTTTAGCACGGGATGCGAACTAGGGGTTGGAATTGTTTGTGACTTCCTTGTTCTTTCCATTAGGTTGATCTCTAGTGGTTGTTGCAGTTGTGGGACATCAGCTAAATAGGTTTCTACTTCATCATCAATGAGGAAACTAGAGATGACAATGGCATCTGATGCCTCACTCTCACAGGGAATGTGAATTAACATGGGCTTGAGCGGAATGGAAGACAGGTGATAGGATGTAGTTCTGCAATGGCTCGGCTCCGGTGCTCACTGTGGCTAAAAAAAAACTAGTTGATGGGGAAGCTAAATATTTACATATTCTACAGTGTCTTTCAATCATCATTTGACAGGAGGTGTAGGTATAATCAATCCCTCGGGTTTCCTTTTCCAATGCTTTCTCCATTAATTTCTGCAGCTCGCCTTTCGAGTTGTACTTGTCAGACTAGGTATGGTAATTAGTGCTAGGACAGTTGATGAGATCTATCAGTATGCCACCCTGCTCCTCATACTGTGTTTATTTAATGCCACATAGGTGCCCTAGTTGTACAAATATTTTGCATGGATTTGCTGGTTAATGCTAGCCATCCTGTCATTCCTTCTTTTTGCATCCTTTGGACCCTTCTTGCATTGCCACTTGCACACTTTACCTCGCTCGCTTGGGTATATGCGATGACGTGAATATTGGGCGGTTTATTGTTCGTAATTTCAGTTGGTTTTGTTGCAATCCTGCAATAAAATAGTTTACGTCTTTTAGCCGCTCTTTTTTTTTTACACATGTCGTAGTAAGGTTTCAGGCAGCTTCCATTCACCAAACTCGTGACGTGGGTACCATCAACTTTTATGGGGTTGTGTTGTGCCTATATCCATATTTTGTGTGATGGTATATGTCCTTAGCCAAGTTTCCTTTAGTTTGTGTGGGTGTTTGAATACTCTGTTGTCATAGTGTAGGATAAGTCTTCCTTCTATGGATGGCTTCACCCTGATATATTGATAATGCCATGGTGGCAGTTGTTATTGAGTTGGCTTAGTTTGTAATTGCAAAGGTATCTTCATCCCCTCTAAGTCTTCCACCATTCCCTTTTTTTCTGTGCCATTGAGAGGGAAAAAAAGAGGCCATGCAGGGCCACAGACCTTGTAACTCTTGCACACCTTCTCATGGAGACTTCATCTAATCTATTTTTCCAATTCTCTAAAGCCTCCCCTAAATCATACGTACATGAACTCGCGCACTTCCAACTTCGGTTCCCATCTACCGTTGGACTAATGTGATCTTTGTGCATAGATGTAACATTGTAGATTTGATCGAGATAATCAACCTGCCCCTCATTATAAACAGGCTCAACATATGTTTGCCCCTCAAATGGATCAATGGGTGAGACTACTCTCATTTCCTCATATTCAAAGGAGAGGATCCTTTTTTTGAAATTTATGATTGTTTGATTGTCTATAGCCCAATCTATTCCTAGCAGTGTGGGGTAAGGATTTGTATCATCCACAATGTTGATGACCTCAAAGTCTACATACATGCGCAATCCTTCAACATTGACAATGAAATTGCTCAATTGTCTAATGGGTAGTACCTTCACCTGATTGGTAAGACGCAGTTGGATAGGGGACCAATCCAAGTGTGGCTTTCCCATGCTTTCCCAGGTCTGGCATGTTAGGATATTGACATCTGACCCCAAATCTAAAATTATATAGTCCATGTCATAATCACCTATCTACACATTCATTCTCAATTCGCGGCCAATCTTACATTTTCGTCGCACCTGGTTAACCTTCTTTTCAGTTTGTATCTTTATAGGGATCTCATCTATTATTGCTTGTAGCTCTGCAATAGCATCTTTAACATGGATTAGCATCAAACAACTTGATAGAGGAGGTCTTAGCTTACTAACCTCAAGTGAAGCATTCTTCTGCAATAGGTGCTGGAACCATTCAAGCATGTCCTTAACTTCTACTGAAGTTAATGGTACATCAAGGCTTATGAAGTCTGATTGCACATCCTAGAATATTTCTTTATGTTTTTGGTCGGTCGGTGATTCCTTTTTCTGCGCCACAGGCCTCACTTGTGGCTGCGGTTGTTCTTGCGAGTTATCTTGTTCTACCCCATTCGTCACACCTCCTCTAGTTATGAAAGCAATGTTTAGGTCTCGCGATTCAGCCATGATCATATGAACATTCGCATTTGCATTTGGGTTTGGGTTTGGTGGGGGGTTGGGTGCGGCAACAGTCCTTGCTTGCCACTTTGCGACCAGCTGAGGACATTGTTCAACATTATGGTCTTGTCCCTTACAATATGAGCATGTTCTTGCAGGCTCTAAACAATCTCTAGAAAAATTCCCTAGTTGTCCATAGTTATAGCATGTAACTGGACCTCTCCCCCTACCAAATCCTCCTCTGCCACCTTGTCCTCTAAAGTTTTCACCGCCCCTTCCTCTGAGGGTGTAGTTGTTGTGGTGGGTACTGGTTCTGCTAGTAGTTTTCTTGATAAGGGTTTTGTTGCACATACAACTACTGAAGTGCATATGGATGTTGGTACTGATTAGCTAGGAACTGTACAGGTTGATACGAGGCTTGCACCTGTTCAACCTGAGGGAACCCCTCATTTTTCATTAAGTATGTATCAACTATTTTTTCTTTCAAGAGCTGGTATGCTCTACAGTATTTTTCCTCATGTCCTATCGATTTACAAAATTTACAGAATAAGTTTGCAGGGGTACTTACAAATTTTTTCAAATACACACATTCTTCATTGCGGTGTCCTCTTGACTAGCATATACAACACCATGGTATCCCTTGGTCGTTTAACGGGTTAGGTGCACCAGATGCGACATAATTCATGAAAGTGGGATAGTTATCCTTGGTGTGTCCGTCCATTCTACATTTTGTGCACCACAAGTCCTCTTGTGCTTCTTTGCCCTTCTTGATATCTTGAAGTTGTATTGTGAGGTTGGCTAACTGTGACTGAATATGTACCATTCCTGTGGCACCATCACCAATAGGCGAGGCCTCTAGCTTCATCGCCAGCTCCATTGCTTCTGTTTGCAATTCAATATTTTGCTGCATCAATGGCCCTCGAATGTGTGGTAGCATGGTAGCGATAAACCACTCCTTGTGTTGTACATTGGACATTTGGAAGCTTACTTTGGACATCAATGTCTTGAATCGTTGATCAAAATCCCACAGTTTTTGCTAGATCCTATTTAATCTCTTTAATCTCAGTAATACATTGTGACTCTGATTTGGGTTTTTTGAACTCAGAGATCATTGCAGCTTGAATTTACTCAAGTGTCTTCTATGGTGTTCCAGCTGGTGCAGCACAAAATTTCATGAACCAGTCCAGGGTGCGACCCCTTAAGGTTGTGATCATCTGCACTTCCTTAACGTCAGTGCCATGGACTAAACGTACCATCCACACAGCTTCAAATAGGAACCAATGTTGTTCGGGGTCTTCCATTCCATTTCCATTAAATGTAGGTAACTGGACGTCTGTCGCAACCATTGGGTTAGCGTTCGGGATTTTTGGGACAGGGTTCAACTGAGTTGCACCTTCTTGTGCACTAGTTTCAGGGCTAGTGCTATCTGTATTAGATGTCTTTTCATGGGATGAGACTCTAGATATTGTCTCAGGCGATATTGCTAGTGTTATATAATTGTGCTTTGACCCTGAGGTCTTGTCAGAGCTACCTGGATATTCAGGTCCTTCCGAGATCGGGCTATAGTCCTCCTCTTCATCGCAAAACCCTTTTTCTTCACACGACCGAAGTTCGTGTTCGCTTTATTCAAAAAAACTAGGATTCCATCGTCCCCTTTCAATTTTCCTTCTCTTTCTAGATCTGAATCTTCTCCCACTCCTTAGGACTCCAGCCTCGAGTTCAAGATCTATTCTTCCTGGGAACATCTCCACGCACTCTTCCCCATGTTCTTACCTATTTGTTAGTGACATAGCCCCCTCCTAGACACACGACTCAACTATCCAAGTGAAAAATACCCTTCTCATAAGCAAGTAATTTTATCCATGTACTTATACTCAATAAGTATCTCCTTCATGGTCCTTGGAAGAAATTTCTTTCAACTTCACTATATGAAGTTATAGTATCTACTACAAACTTAGTAATATACCCTTGCAATATACTATCAACACAAACATCAAGAACTCTAGAGACAGAGTTACTTACACTAGTTACCTCCTGAACCAGTTAGTCGCTCCACTCGCTAATCTCCCTTGTCTAGAAGTGTAATACCCCATTTTTAACCCCGCTTACATTGAAAATACATGATACATATATTGTAAATAATCTTGGTGTGGAGCAAAAGGCCAAGGCCCCACCATGGATTTGGTTATGTTATGTTTATGTTTTGGGAATGGTCACCGATGGTATATCAGGACATATGGGACATAGTTAATTGTGTCATCATGTAAACACACATTTTAATTAAATAACCCAACCAACTATGTTCACGGAAACTAAATTGATAAGGGGCATGATTCCAAAGGATAAGGAAAGGGGAATGTTGAGCATTGAGTTATGGGGGAAATCCATGTGCCACCACCACCCTGTTTGTTTTTGTTGTTAGTTGGGATATAAATTGGCTAGTAGGAAAACCACCACCATGCCCACGCCACTCACTCTCTCGCCATGATGCAACTGTTGGTCTGTCCACTCACCAGATCACGAGTCTGTTTAGTTCCTTCATGTGGACTGAGTTAAAAGATTCACAATTCATCGTTTGGGGGTTCGCCTTCCCTCTTTTTCTCACCGATTTCTAGTGTGTTGTGTGTTCATCTTCATGATTGCGTAGATTTTTGGGAATCTTCTTCCACAAATTTCAGACTGCGTATCATTCTATTATTTTCCATCATTGAATCATGAGCTAAATACTGCTACTCTATTGCTGGGTCGTGACCGTAATTTTCTTCCACATTGTGTTTAGCTATGTCTTTTTCCATCCTGCATAGTTTGGGAGTTTTTTTCTCTTCCCATTTATCAGTTTGTGCAGTTACTCTAGTGATTGTATTAAGAATCGATGTTTAGGGTTCATAGTGTTGCAGACTGCTAGTTTTCCACGATTGTGGACTGTGTTTTCCCCTGTAAAAGCTTGAATAACTATGTTTGGCTGCTTGCATGCAGTGGATTTGTCCTCAAACTACTTTAGAGTGGTGAATGAGGGCCTAAGGTGATTGATAAACCTGGTGGGTTGAGAACCAAAGAGACATAGATACTGACCTGGCTTTCTTCTCCACAACCCCTGAAGAGCACTGGAGGGAAGATCAAGGTCTAAGGGACTGCGTTGCAGAGAAGGGACTGACTTCCTTGTGTTGGGTGTGTGTGGCTTTTCTAGAAGCTAGGATGGATCTGGTGTTGGTGTCTGTAGCTCTTCAATGAGCTCACCATCTTAGTATTAACCTTTCCCAGATCCTGGATGGCCTGATAAACCCAACTTTGTTGGCTTGGTTGATCTGTTGTTCGCCTGATAAACCCAATTGTGTTGGCTTGGCTGAACTGTGTACCCTTATGGTGTTGATATCCATGGCTATGTGTAAGTATGTTTATGTTCCTTATTCTTTTGGGAATCATGCCTAGCTTGGGGGTGGAAGCATTGCTGAGAGATTAAAGAGCACGCGAGCCTACGATTGGGTGTAACGTTGCAGCTATGTAGCTGGTTGCGGAACAAGCTCTTTATAAGATAAGTATCCTTACCCAACTTGTGTCTGCAATCATATTTAATGTTAATGAATGCTAATATACATGTTAAATGTTGATCAGTATATGCATGAAGTGTTGATTGATATGTTTTGCTTCCATTGTGTATAATGAATGGTTATCCTTCGTGATATGTTTTATGATTTAAAGTATCATGCTTCAGCATTATATGTATATGTATGTTCATGTTCATGGGTTTAGATCCCCAAATGTTTTGATGTATGGTAGCATCCTCTTTTCCAGTCGGATGGTCGGGGACATTACAGTGTGCTATCAGAGCTCTCATTGTAGCATGGGCCTGAATGGGCCATGACAGATCAGTTAACAGAGGCAGGTTGCCTACTACCCAGAAGAAAACTGCATGACAAGAGAATTTTTGGAAATTTCTTCTAAATATTGGAATCATCGGATCATTGAAGGACTTAGTCTGAAGTCCCACCGATGCATTGGATCATCTAGTCAAAAGACCACTCGACAGGGGACCTGTGACAAGGAAATCCAGGAAAAATTGCCCAAGTGTTAAAAATCATCGGTGATCGGTGCCACTATGATGAAGCGATTGTCGAAACGTCGGTGGAGGTTAGAAGATGATGCATCTGCCGTTGCGGATAGCTAGAGGACTATCCTTCTGAAGGATAGAGCCTCCAACCACCGATGCAGTAAAGAAAGTTCAAAATTTTTCCAAGTGACGAAAACATTGGCCATCGAAATAAGATATTGGTTTGTGCACCCGCCGTTATGGAATCCTAAGGCACTAGTATTCTGACGAGAAGAGTTCCGACTGCTAATGCCAATCGGGTTATGCCTCAATTTTCCAATCAGGAGTCATTAGCAGGTTGGGCCACCAATCGAAAAAATATCAAAGTTGATAAGCCGCAGTTGCGGCTGTTGATCGAACTAATCCGTCGATGTACTAGTCCATCCAACTGCCGATGCCAAGGTGTTAGTGAACAGTAGCTCTAGGCAACGGTGGTGAATAGTTGTCTGGACGACGATGGATAGAGGAAGTTTTCACTGACAGATAAGAAAAGGATCGATGGAAAATAGAATATTGTTGAGCCAATCAAAGCAGCGAAAAGGAATACTAAAGAGAAAAAATGAAAATTTTTCTAAGTCCCCAAATCATCGGCCATTGGTGATGGTTAGCTGATCACATCACCGATACTCAGAGGATGTGGTCGTTGATGAGCTACAGCAAGTGAATTTTGTTGAAGTGACTGCCATTGTAGAGATCGAAGAGACTAACCACCCGACGAGGAGTGCCTCTGAACGCCGATGACGCAGCTTCTAGAGGCTCTGACCACTAACAAAGTCAGGAGTTGTGGAATATTTAGTTTGATTGTGGACCACCATTGCAGAAGGCTTGACGATTAACCATCCGGTGCATAGGGCACCCAGCCGCCGATGCAAAAAGTTAACCCATGCTATCGCTGACAAAATTTTGGAACGATAGATGATTAAGGACCGATACGGCGAAAGGGAATAGACCAAGGAATCACTGATATGCCAGGGAGTTAGCAGGGAATAGACCCAACTTGAGGAGTAAGCAGGCATCGGAAAATTTTTAATGATCGGATCTCCAATTGGAAGCTCAGCCGATTCGCCCATGGAAATGATAGGAAGATCGTTTTTTGCCTTTGTGGCTGCTCAGATGACTATGCACCCGATGCACAGTTAAATTACTCGCCGATACAGATTGAGAGTCTAGTCATTTTGCCCACTGAAACACTGGAAAGAAATCAGCATCAGACTACTGATGAATAGTCGATATGCTCGCCAATGTAGATCAGAAGTGTAGTTGTTTTGACCCTCATAGAATCAGAAGAATAGTTGTAAGAAGGTCTGATTGGGCCTAAAGATATTTGGGTTTTTTTGAAGGCATTTCTCAGTGATTTTTCAAGCAGTTTTCGACTGTCTTTCAGTTTATTTTCAACAAATTTCAGCAGATTGCCTGTGGTCACAGAGCTAAATATGAAATAGGGAAAATTCTATGTTTTAGCATAATTGTTGTTTTATGAAATTTCCAGAAGAAAAAGGTAAGTAGTTTGATTTATATTAATGTATGCATCTAACAATTTTCTACTAACACATTTGCAGAACTATAGATAATTTCCAAGAGCAGTACTTCAGAAAGAACAGTGTGGTAAATCCAGAGGTGGTTCGATATTGAGAACCCATGATGGGTATGACGCTCAGGATTCTTACAAGAAACATCAGTTGAATGCTTCCATATTGCAGAGTTTGACAGATTTATAGAAAAAGATAGATTCTGGATGAGGTACATCAAGACCAAAAGTCAGTAAGAGCAGCACTAGAAGAAGAATAAGGACTTCCAGTGGATAATCTGACTGAGGAATCCAGTGGAGATATAAGTTCATCTTCTCATAAAAGGAAAATAAGAAGACACCATAGGAATCGCTCTCGAGATGAATTTAGGAAATCCAAACCTCCTACATTTGATGGTGAGATAAAGATGAGGCAAGAAGTTGAAGCTTGGCTTCTTGGGATCAAGAAGTACTTTCAGGTGCAGGATTATTCAGGAAACATGAAGGCACGAGTTGCCATATTCAATCTGAATGGAAGGGAATCCATTTGGTGGGAACACTTCAAGCAGATAAAGAATATCAGTGAAAGGAAACTGAAATGGAATTAGTTCAAGAAGTATTTCAGGTAGAAATACCTTTCTGACAGGTATTATGATGACAAGATCAAGGAGTTCCATGAGATGAGATTGGGACAGCAGACCATGGATGAATATGCAAATAAATTCTTGGAATTGTTGAGGTATGTTCGGTACATCAGAGATGAAAAAGTGAAGATCCAGCAATTTCTAAGTGGATTGCCTCAAGCCTACAAAGAGAGAATTGAGTTCTATGAGCCGAGAACTCTTGAAGAAGAAATAAGAAAGGGTAAATATTGCTATGAGCAAAGAAAGGGTAAACCTGATTACCATAAGGCATGGAAGGACAATAAGAATGAAAAGTTTGACCAAAGAAAGAAAGGTTTCAAACCTTCTAGATTCAGGAATCAGCAGAAGCAGCCATCCCAAGCTGGGAATAATCCTGTTGGAGTGACAGGTGGAAATCCTAAAGAGCCACAACAGAATAAAGGTCCACTCAAATGTTGGAAATGTGAAGGACCTCACTTGCACATATAGTGTCCTCTCGAGAATGAAAGTGCAAGGCCAACTTATAACATTTAGGGAGCAGAAACAGTGGGTTAGGTAGCCATAGAACTCCCTAGAATTTATGCAGCACTGGAGCACCGCCAAGTAGATCATCGGTCAACTGTGGTTGAAGTTGCAGGTAAGATTGTTGAACAATTTATTTCTAATTTGATTGACCCTGGTTCTACTCATAGTTATATCACTCCTAGGGTAGTGGAGAGTTGTGCTTTTAAGAAGGTAAAGCATATAAAATATTGGTTAGTTCAGCTAGCCACTGTTACAAAGAGAAAAGTTAGTGAATTAGTAGAGAAATGTCCATTGGCTATGAATGGATTGATCACTTGTGTAGATCTGAATGTTCTACCGCGTGGTTCCTATGATGTTCTCATTGGAATGGATTGGTTAGAATCTCACAGAGTGAAGCTTAACTGTTATAACAAGACTTTTGAATGCACAGATGAAGAAGGAAACCCAGTAGTTGTGAAAGGTATTCCAAAGGTAATTTCAATAAGACAGGTTTTAGAAATGCAGTTGAAGAAGTTCTGTAGGAAGGGTTTCCAGTTGTATGCAACTCATATTCTGGAACCAGCAGGAGATGAAACTCCTAGGTTGGAGGACTATCAGGTGTTACAGGAATTCAAGGATGTATTCCCTGACGAGATTCCAAGACTTCCTCTAAAGAGGGACATTGATTTCACCATTGAACTTGTGCCAGGAGTAGCACCAGTGTCCAAGACACCCTACAGGATGAGTACATCAGAGATGCTAGAATTGAAGATGCAACTGCAAGAGTTGTTGGAAAAGAAGTATATCCAACCGAGTGTGTCTCCTTGGGGAGCACCATTTCTGTTTGTAAAGAAGAAATATGGTACACTCAGGTTATGTATTGATTATAGACAGTTGAGCAAGGTTACTATGAAGAATAAGTATCTTTTTCCCAATATTGATGACCTCTTTGATCAAATGAGAGGAGCAAAGGTATTTTCCAAGATTGACTTGAGGTCTGGTTACCATCAGGTGAGAATCAAGGATGAATACATTCATAAGACAGCCTTTAGGACAAGGTATGGACATTATGAGTTTGTAGTGGTACCGTTTGGTCTCACAAATGCACCAGCTACATTTATGTGCCTTATGAACAGTGTCTTCAATAAGTATTTGGACAAGTTTGTTCTTGTTTTCCTTGATGACATTCTTGTTTATTCTAAGAATGAGGAAGAGAATGAAGAGCATTTGAGACTGACATTGCAAGTGCTCAGGGAACATCAGCTGTATGCAAAACTAAGCAAGTGTGACTTCTACAGGGATAGAATTCAGTATTTGGGTCACTTTATCTCAGAAGAGGGTATATCAGTAGACCTTGAGAAGATTGAAGCCATTATGAATTGGCCTACTCCAAGAAATGTGACGAATGTAAGATCTTTTATGGGACTTGCATGATACTATAGGAGATTCATCAAAGGATTTTCCAAGGTTGCACATACCATCACTTCTTTGCAAAAGAAGGGGATGAAGTTTGAATGGACTTTGAAGTGTGAAGAAAGCTTCCAGCGGTTGAAGAATATTCTCACCAGTGCACCAGTATTGAAGGTTGCAGACCCAGAGAAAGATTTTGTGGTATGTACTGATGCATGTGAACAAGGGCTTGGAGTCCTTATGCAGGACAACCACATGATATGTTATGAGTTAAGAAAGCTGAAGGAGCATGAGAAGAACTATGCCACTCATGACTTAGAGCTTGCAGCCATAGTACATGCTTTCAATATGTGGAGACATTACTTGATGGGAAGAATATTTGAGCTCAGAACAGATCACTATGGACTGAAGTATTTATTTGACCAGCCTACTCTGAATGCTAGGCAAGCAAGATGGCTGGAATTTCTATGTGAGTTTTATTTTGAAATCAAGCACATAAAAGGAAAAGAGAACAAGGTAGTTGATGCACTCAGCAAGAAGGTACAGGAAATGCATGTGGCATCTATTAGTATTTTCCAATCAGAATTGAGGCAATAGATTGTTAATCATGTTGCCGAAGATGAATTGTATGAGCAAGTAAAAGACAAATTGCGGCAACAAAGTCTTGAGAAGAGGTATGAGGGATATAAATTGGAAGAAGATGGACTTCTTACTTTTAAAGGCAGAATTTATATTCCGAATGTAGCAGATTTGAGGAGAGTTGTTATGGATGAAATCCATCAAGCTCTGTATTTTGGTCACCCAGGATATCAGAAGACAATTGCTACAGCTAGAAGGAAGTACTTTTGGCCAGGTATGAAAAAGGACATGGTTGAATACATTTCAAGGTGCATGAAATTTCAATAGGTAAAGGTTGAGCATCAACATCCAGCAAGTTTGTTGCATCCCTTGCCAGTTTCGAAATGGAAATGTGAAGTTATTTCCATGGATTTTATTTCAGGATTGCTGATGACTTGGAGACAACATGATTCCATAATGGTTGTAGTAGACAAGTTGACAAAGGAAGCACATTTTATACCAATGAAGTCTACGCATAAGACTGATGACATTGCAAAGATTTTCATGAAGGATATTTTCAAATTGCATGGATTGTTGAAGGAAATAATTTCTGACAGAGATGTCAAGTTCACTTCCAATTTTTGGAAGGGGTTTTTTGCATATTTGGGTACAAAGTTAAACTTCAACACTACATACCATCCTCAGACAGATTGGCAGACAGAAAGACTTTATCAGGTGCTTGAAGATATGCTTCACATGTATGTGATGGACAAACCAACCAAGTGGGAAGATTACTTACACTTGGTAGAGTTTACTTACAACAATGGACAACAAGCATCCTTGGTGATGAGTCTGTATGAAGCTTTGTATGGAAGAAGGTGTAGGACACCAGTGACTTGGGATAATCCAGTGAACAGGGTTGTGATTGGACCATAATTGCTCAAGGAAATGGAGCAAGAGGTTGTAAATATTAGGCAAAATCTAAAATCCACACAAGACAGACAGAAAAGCTATGCAGATAAGCATAGGAAGGACAGAGAGTTCAGTGTTGGGGATCATGTGTACCTCAGAGTGAGAGAAAAGAAGAGTTCCTTGAAACTTGGAAGTTGTGCCAAGCTGTCACCAAGATACTGTGGGCCGTTAGAAATGCTTGAAAGAATAGGGATTGTTGCATATAAAATTGCATTGTCTGCTAGTACTAGAGCTCATAATGTTTTTCATGTTTCTTTGCTTAAGAAATATGTACATGATCCTAACCATGTGATAAATTGGGATGTGATCCAAGTGGAACCTGAGGGAGAATTCCAAATCGAGCCAATGTGCATCCTCGACAGGAAGGTCACAATGCTCCAGAACCGAGCCATAGGGCAGGTAAAGGTGCAATGGGAGCATTACGGACCTGAAGAGGATACGTGGGAGCTGGAGGATTCCATGCGATTGGCACATCCATTTTTGTTCAATCCTGCAGAACACTGAGGCGGTACCTGTGTACCATTTTATTCAAATTTTGTAAAGCACGAAGGACAGTGCTATTGAAGGGGGAGGGGAATGTAATACCCTGGTTTTAACCCCACTTACATTGAAAATACATGATACCTATATTGTAAATAATCTTGGTGTGGAGCAAAAGGCCAAGGCCCCACCATGGATTTGGTTATGTTGTGGTTCTGTTTTGGGAATGGTCACCGATGGTATATCGAGACGTATGGCATATAGTTAATTGTGTCATCATGTAAACATGCATTTTAATTAAATAACCCAACCAACTATGTTCGCAGAAACTAAATTGAGAAGGGGCATGATTCCAAAGGATAAGGAAAGGGGAATGTTGAGCATTGAGTCATGGGGGAAAGCCATGTGTCACCACCACCCTGTTTGTTCTTGTTGTTAGTTGGGACAACGATTGGCTGGTAGGAAAACAAACACCATGCCCATGCTGCTCACTCTCTCCCCATGACGCAACTGTTGGTCTGTCCACTCACCAAATCATGAGTCTGTTCAGTTCCTTCATGTGGACTAAGTTAAAAGATCCACAATTCATCCTTTGGGGGTTCACCTTCCCTCTTTTTCTCACTGATTGCTAGTTTGTTGTGTGTTCATATTCATTATTGCACAGAGTTTTGGGAATCTTCTTCCACAAATTTCAGACTGTGTATCGTTCTATTATTTTCCATCGTTGAATCATGAGCTGAAGACTGCTACTCTATTGCTGGGTCATGACCGTAATTTTCTTCCACATTGTGTTTAGCTGTGTCTTTTTCCATCCCACATAGTTTGGGAGTTTTGTTCTCTTCCCATTTTCTAGTCTGTGTAGTTACTCCAATGATTGTATTAAGAATCGATGCTGAGGCTCATAGTGTTGCGGACTGTTGGTTTTCCACGATTGCTAGACTGTGTTTTCCCCTGTAAAAGATTGAATAGCTCTGTTTGGCTACTTGCATGCAGTGGATTTGTCCTCAGAATTCTTTGGAGTGGTGAATGAGGGCCTGAGGTGCTTGATAAACCTGGTGGGTTGAGAACCACATAGACAAAGCTACTAAGCTGGATTTCTTCTCCACAACCCCTGAAGAGCATTAGAGGGAAGATCAGGGTCTAAGGGACTGTGTTGTAGAGAAGGGACTGAATTCCTTGTGTTGGGTGTGTGTGGGTGTTCTAGAAGCCAGTTTGGCTCTGGTGTTGGTGTTTGTAGCTCTTCAGTGAGCTCACCAACTTAGTATTAGCCTTTCCCAACTCTTGGATGGCCTAATAAACCAAACTTTGTTGGCTTGGTTGATCTGTTGTTCGCCTGATAAACCCAACTGTGTTGGCTTGGCTAAACTATGTACCCTTATGGTGTTGATATCCATGGCTATGTGTAATTCTATTTAAGTTCCTTATTCCTTGGGGAATCATGCCTTACTCAGGGGTGGCAGCGTTGCTGAGAGATTAAAGAGCACACAAACCTACAGTTGGGTGGAACGTTGCAGTGACGTAGCTGGTTGCAGAACAAGCTCTTTATAAGATAAGTATCCTTACCTAACTTGTGTCTGCAATCATATTTAATGTTAATGAATGCTGATATACATGTTAAATGTTGATCGGTATATGCATGAAGTGTTGATTGATATGTTTTTCTTCTGTTGTGTATAATGAATGGTTATGCTTCATGATATGTTTTATGATTTAAAGTATCATGCTTCAGCATTATATGTATATGTATGTTAATGTTCATGGGGCTAGATCCCCGGATGTTTTGATGTATGGTAGCATCCTCTTCACTGGTTGGAGGGTCGGGAACATTACAGGAAGTTGGTCTGTCTAGATGCCAATACTATTAACCATTCATGTAGTAGAATCGAGAACTCAACAAAGAAGATCTCATGAATATCAGAGTATATATATTCATCTAACCATCTTTTTACACTGAACCATGTTCTTGCACTTTCTTCTTGCGCAAACACCAGCGTTTTAGCATCCAACCAGTCTTTTATCTCCTCCTTTGTTGGGTGCCACAACATCTCCCCAATTTAATCAAGAGGTCCCAAAAATGGAACCATTTGTTGGCCACTTTTCCCCACTCGTGCGACTCAGGTTCTGCGCAGCCTACTGATCCAACAACTACCTGAGACACTGGCCTAATAGAGCAATCCCCATCAGCAACACCTACGAAGTAGGAGCAGTCTCACCTGAGATATCTCATAGATGGTTAACCGTCGGAACCATGTTTCTACAATTGTCGAGGAAGTATAGTCCCTTGGCTCATAGCCAAGGAGCTCAATGAAGGTAGCAGGATGGCTAGAAAGAGAAGTTGGTTCTGTGTGACTGGACACAACCATATGTCGTCACGCATGACCTGACTCTCCTTTCCACCTCACAGCTGGTGCAACTTGTGCAGCGCAGATGGTTCATGTCAATCAGCTCTACGAATTCAGTTGGGATTCATAACAAGAATTATACAGAATGATATATATACAGTTTCAATTCAGCAAGGAATTCCATTCATCCATTTACCAATTGCAAGAAACTAATAGGACTGAAACACATTTAGCATTATATGGAAAGCAACTAGTAATCAATCACATAAACATTCACTACATCAACCATTCATTCAGACACAAGAAAAAACGTGGAAACCCATATCGAAAAACCTACCAAGGTGCTCTTCATCTGGCATGAGAAAGGATATAGCACCTTGTAGTCTATGAGCTGCAAACTGATATTGAGATATGTCTTTAAGTTCAAACTTATATTTCTCATGCTCTATGGTTCACTCTTCTACTCTACTCCTACTCCTAGCGGTCTGCTCACACTGCAGTCAGATCCGCAGCTCAATAACCCCTCTAATGCTACCATGCTCTTCCTGATTCTACTCCTCTTCTGATTGCTATGACATTACAACAAAACCAGCATTCCCCTCCATGGATTACTGCTAAATAAAAAGGTATTACTGAAAAATGAATAGGGATCAATGAAAACCTCATAAACCAATCTTCTAACCATTGCATCCCTCCTATTTATACTAATTTACATGGCCATGCAGGGCCACTTTTTCTTTCCCCTCTAAGTCTTCCCCCACCTTGTAGCTGGCGCAAATCATGTGGCGTAGCTGGTTCATGTCAATCCATTCTACAAATTCAGTTGGGATTCATAATAGGAATTATAGAGAATGATATATATACAGTTTCAATCTAGCAAGGCATTATGTTCGTCCATTTACTAATTGCAAGAAACTAACAGAGACTAAAACACATTTAACATTATATGGAAAGAAACTAGTAATCAATCACATAAACATTCACCACATTAACCATTCATCCAGACACAAGAAATAACGTGGAAACCCATTTGGGAAAAACCACCAAGGTGCTCTTCATCTGGCATGAGAAAGGATATATCACCTTGCAGTCTACGAGATGCAAACTGATCTTGAGATATGTCTTTAAGTTCATACTTATAGTTCTCATGCTCTCTGGTTTGATCTTCTACTCTAATCCTAGCGGTCTACTCACACTGCAGTCAGATCCGCAGCTCAACAACTCCTCTAATGCTACCATACTCTTCCTGAGTCTACTCCTCTTCTGATCACTATGACATTACAACAGAACCGGCATCCCCCTCCATGGAATACCGCTGAATAGAAAACTAATACTGAAAACTAAACATGAATCAACCAAAACCGCACAGACCAGCCTTATAACCATTGCATACCTCCTATTTATACTAATTTAGATGGCCACGCAAGGCCAACTGCATACCAGCAGTCTGTTAGCCGTCACCATCAGCCACCCCTCTGGTTACAGTTGTGGTGATCATGAATTTACACGAGGCACTGTCGGCCTAACTTACAAATATCTTCTCATACATGTGTAGCTGTAGGATTATGCCATCTTATACGGGCATGATATGGATTCTGCATCTGTCGGTTTTTTACCGTTTTCCCCTTGCGTGCTTCTGCACTTGCCTTTCCTTTGTCATGCACCTCTATGTTCTGCCTTCATGGGCCCTTTTTTCCTTCGTGATATTCCTTTGCTTCTATCGTATGCGCAGTGCATTTTTCTTGGTTGCACATGCAAACCTCCTTCTTATGCCCCTTTCCCAGGCCCACACGGTCCAATCTGTTGAATCTTCGGGTGGAAAAAAGAAAGGTAAGACTAAAACGAAAAAACCTGATAATCAATAGGAAGGTAATAAATTACACAACCCCGATGTCGATTCTAAAAGTAAGAGAAATTTAAAATATCCATGCTTAATATGTGGAGGTGATCATTTCACCAAGGAATGTCCTCGTCATGAGGAAGTTAACAAGTTTTTGAAAAGTTCACCCACTCCAGCAGTTCTAAAAGACCCTTTCCCTAGACAGCAATAATTGATTGGTCATCAATCTTTACATGGGCCTTCTTCATCTATTGATGAAGTTAAAATGATGTCCAATGAAATGATTAACTTAAATATAAGAACACATAGTTATGACCCCCCTCTAGAGAAAAAACCTGATGAAATTCCATCTGAAAAACCCTCATCTTCCACACCTCTTAATAATGGTCTTCATATTGAAAAACCTATACCTGAGAAAAAAAAATTCCCACCCAAGAGTATGCTTGGAAAATCCATTATTAATCCTAACGCACGTGTTACCCAATACTACAACCATTGTTGAAGACTTGTCCTATGCACCATGCACTATGTTGTCCCTCGAAGTGCTCCAAACTTGTCCCACCCAGCGAAAAAAATTTCTCACAACACTTAGAGCTATGGATCCTGAGAAAAGTAACATTATCGCTTTCAAACTGGATGATTTTAAAATGAGGCTCTCACATCAGTTGTCTTTCCAAATAACCACTAAGATTACCGACAAGCATATTCATCGTACCAATTTGGACAAGGGAGCCTCTACTTCGGTCATGTCTCTATCTTGTTGGAGAGCCATTGGTTCTCTCGAGATCAATCATTCACCTACCACTCTCAAGGATTTTTATGGTCATGACTTCCAACCCTATGGATTATTGTCCGCTACCCAGGTTGAACTAGGGGGAAAATGAGTTCCCATCCACATTGAATTCGTTGACGCTCCTTTGGACTACAACCTAATCCTAGGGCGTAACCGGTTTTATGCTATGCAATTTGTAGCATCAATCATTTTTTGGATCATTTAGTTCCCATTCCATGGAAGGATTTTCTCTATAGATCAGTTATATTTCATCACCCCTAATGCCATTTCCAATGATGCAAACAATGTTCCACTTCTGACTACCCCATAGTACCAGAATATTGGAGTAGGTCCTCTTAAATACTCTTCACTCATGGGAGTCTTTCCATTTCCAAACCATACTCCTGCTTCACAAACTACATCCATTAATATGATATATACCTCTTCTATAGACAAAGGAAAATCAATTGTTGAATCAGCATCACTTAAGACTTTCGAAGAAGTCTACAATGCAATACAATCCACCAGTGACCCTACCATCAACAATCATTTTTTGGTGGCCTCATATTTTTATCACCTACCATATTGGCTACACATCCCCCCCTATCTATATTATCTTTCACATACACTTCCTATGGATGAATCTATTATGGAATTTATATCGCTAGAAGAGATGCCTTGGAAATATCATCACCATCGATCTTCTTTCCTTCCCCCATGCCATGTGGTAGAAGAGCACTTCGCATCAGCGGTTTCATCTGATGTAGTTATGGATCCCCAGTCTATGATCCTCACTCATGATGTTGAGTCTAAGGGAATCTATGCAATATCACCAAAACTATGCTCATGGATATCTCAGTGAAACCTGGTATTTCAAAGCATATTCAAATAGGTCAGAATTATTTGCCTTCTGAGGTTCAGTTATATACGACCTTATTTAAGGAATTTTGAGATGTTTTCGCTTGGATATACAAGGAAATGAAAAGGAATGATCCCTACATTGTCATTCATGAGATCAAAACTTACCCTGGTGCCAATCTAGTCCACCAAAAATTACGCCAGGTTCATCCACGAAAAGCAGCAACCATTAAGGAGGAAGTTGAAAAACTTTTGAGGGTTGGTTTCATTTACCCTGTGCCTTTAACTGAATTAGTGTCCAATATAGTTCATGCAAACAAAAAGCAGGGAACTATTAGGGTTTGTATCAACTTTAGGGACTTGAATCAGGCTTGTCCAAAAGACAATTTCCCCACTCCCTATATCGACGAAATGATCGATAACTGTGTGGGAAGCGTCATATTTACATTTATGGATGGATTTTCCGGTTATAATCAGATCGAGATTCTTCCTTCAAACCAACATAAGATGGACTTCATTTTCCCATGGGGAACCTTTGCCTACCAGAAATCACCTTTTGGCCTGAAAAATGCTAGCGCTTCATTTCAACGCGTCATGTCGTATGCTTTTCATGATATCAAGCACATTGTGGAACCCTATCTCGATGACCTGCCTACTCATTCTAAGCAGCGGGACCTTCATGTCGATCATCTGAGAGCTATTTTTCTTAGATGTAGTCATTTCAATATTAGTTTGAACCCTCAAAAATGTGTTTTCTGTGTCGAAACTGGCAGACTACTTGGTTTCATCGTGTCTAAGGATAGAATCCTTATTGATCCTTTTAAGATCGAATCCAACCTAGCCCTACCCACTCCTGCGAATATAACAGAGCTCCAAAGTTTGCAAGGAAAGAAAAAATTTCTACATCATTTTGTCTGCAATTACATAGAAAGGACACATGGTTTCATGAGATTGCTTAAAAATGATACACCTTTTGTTTGGGATGATTTCACTGAACGTGCATTTGACAATCTCAAACATGCTCTTACCCATGCACCCGTGTTGCAAACACTTAATTACACCAAGGATTATTCCCTGTACGTGGCTACATCCCTATCAAATATAGGCATGGTCCTAGTTCAAACATATGAACATGACAAAGAACATGTGATCTACTATGCTAGTAAGAGTCTTCTAGACTCTGAAACCCAATACTCACATGTGGAGAAACTTGCTCTAGCCACGATCATCACGGTCCAGAAGTTCTGTCACTATATTTTTCTTCGCACTACCACTGTTTATGCTGACTCTAACCCCGTGCACTACATTTTGACACGTCAGGTGGAGTACTTGGTCATTTTAGTTGTTTGCTACGTAGGGTAGTGCAGGCTGTCATATGCTACCATGAGAATCACTAGACAGTTCTGCATGATGTATTACTGAAAGCTAATATAGCTTCAGGATTTTGTATTATTTTGTGCTTCTTGAAATCCATAGTGCTTCAGATGAGGTCTCGTGACCTATTTTTGTAAAAACACTTTATATATATATATATACAGACTTTTACTTCTGATGTTTATACGCTTCAAATGGAAAATGTATTTGCATGAGTTTTATATGTTTTCATTGTTTATTTACAATATCATGAACCATGTTTAATTTTCATGTTATGAATGGGCAATATACCAGTCTAGGATATAATTTTCCAATGAATGAGAAACTCCATTGTCTGCCCTAGGGATATGCCTATAAGTGATAACCTCAAATGACCATTCCACTAGATGTACCCTCTGATAGAGATGGAGCAGTATAGGGTTTCTGATGGTGTAGACCTAGTTCAAATGACAAACCACTAACTGTGATTCCATGAAAACTACCAAGTCATGAATGTCCTGGGATCCAGCCTCAGTCAAAATTCCTATGACTGCTTTATACTCAGTGATATAGTTGGTAGCAAGACCAATACAAACCACTTCTGAACTGACTAGATCGTGTGCAGGGGAATATAGAACCCAAGCAGCTGAAGCAAGGTTCAAGGTATGGTGGCAAGCACCATCAACAAAGCCAAAAAAAGCCATCTGATATGCATAACCAAAACATGGTATAAACAGTCTAGACATTAAACTCAAAACCATATTGAAAATACTAAAACACACTGAAAAGTCAAACAATGTACATATATACAAAGTATCATACATAAATGACTTAGGAATAGTATCTCTTTAGGTACAACCCATTGCAAGGTTTCCCGAAGGGGACTCCATCATAGTCCACGAGCTCATAGGCCCCTTTTTCTAAAACCTTGGAAACGATAAAAGGACCGTACCACATTGATTCAAACTTCCTTTTTCCTAACTTATCATGTCTCTGATCATAAGTCAGGACTAGGTCACCTTCATTAAACACATGAGATTCAACAGATTTATCGTACTACACCTTGACACATTTCTTATGTGCCTCATTAACTAAGGCAGCATCTCGTCTAGTCTCGTCAAGGTTAGTCAAGTATAAAAACCTTTCTTCCTCGATAGAAGTATTAGGGAGATATGGTTGGTAGCAAGACCAATACAAATCGCTTCCGAACTGACTAGATCGTGTGCAGGGGAATATAGAACCCAAGCAGCTGAAGCAAGGTTCAAGGTATGGCGGCAAGCACCATCAACGAAGCCAAAAAAATCCATCTGATATGTATAACCAAAACATGGTATAAACAGTCTAGACATTAAACTCAAAACCATATTGAAAATACTAAAACACACTGAAAAGTCAAACAATGTACATATATATAAAGTATCATACATAAATGACTTAGGCATAGTAGCTCTTTAGGTACAACCCATTGCAAGGTTTCCCGAAGGGGACTCCATCATAGTCCACGAGCTCATAGGCCCCTTTTTCTAAAACCTTGGAAATGTTAAAAGGACCGTACCACATTGATTCAAACTTCCTTTTTCCTAACTTATCATGTCTCTGATCATAATTCAAGACTAGGTCACCTTCGTTAAACACATGAGATTCAACAGATTTATCGTACTACACCTTGACACATTTCTTATGTGCCTCATTAACTAAGGCAGCATCTCGTCTAGTCTCGTCAAGGTTAGTCAAGTATAAAAACCATTCTTCCTCGGTAGAAGTATTAGGGAGAATTTTAAGGGCAAGTTTCAAAGATGGAATCTGACACTAAATAGGTAGGACAGCTTCTAGTCCATATACTAACTGAAAGGGTGTAAAACCTATTGTTGTTTTCATTGAAGTTCTATAAGCCCAAAGAGCGGAGAAGAGAGTCTGGTTCCAGTTGGATTTGTGATCTCCAACCATCAGACGCAGCATAGTTTTTAAAACTTTGTTAATGGCTTCAACTTGACCATTAGCTTGCAAATAATAGGGATTTGAGTTTTCATGGCGAAAACCCAACTTAGCACTTAACTCTGCCATCATCTGATTCCAGAAATGTGATCCATGATCAGTGACAATAGACTGGGGAACTCCAAACCTAGCTATTACATGGTTAAAAAGGAAGAGTGTGGCAATCTTACCATCCTCTACATATGTAGGCATAGCCTTAGCCCACTTAGTGAAATAATCCACAGCTACTATGATGTAACCATGCCCCTCGGTTGAGGTAGGCTTACAATGCATGAAATCTATCCCCCATTTGGAAAAAGGGCCAACGGTAATGATGGGGTGTAATGAAGCGGGGTGGGTGCACTTTTTCATATAAAAGTGCTAATAGGGTGGGCATTTCTTAACAGCCTCATGACAATATTTAAAAATAGAAGGCCAGAAATAGCTAGCACGAACGATTTTATGAGCTGTAGCCATCCTAGAAAGATGACCACCACATGCTCCAGAAAGGAGGTCATTTAGAACCTGTTCAGCCTCATCATGGGTGAGGCATCATCAGAGAATGGTATCTATACCATCTCTATACACTATATCGTTGAGGATAAGATAGTACTTTGCATGGTGACGAATGCGGTGATGATCATCACGAGATATAGTAGGCTGAAAATGTTGTGTCCTTTAGATAAATGATTAAATCTCCATACCACAGATCAATTGTGCTTATTAGGAACAGAAATTCATCTGGGAATGAATCAGTGGGTTCAGAATCCATTAAAGCACAGGGAAGGTCACACATTAGATCTGTAGAGACTAATGAATTCTTCGAAGTAGCTTTGGAAAACTCAAGGTCAAACTCCTATAGGATGACAATCCATCGGGAGTATTTTCCCCCTAGCACCTAACAAGTCAGGATGTAGTACATAGGGTTTTGGTCGAAAAGTACAGTAGTGGTGCAAAGCAGGATGTAGTGACAAAAATTTTGGACAGCAATGACCGTAGCCAATGCTAGCTTCTCCACACATGAGTATCGAGTTTCAGAATCGAGAAGATTCTTACTGGCATAGTAAATCACATGTTCTAGGTTCTTCTAGTCCTCTTGGGATAAAACCATTCAAATAGTAGTAGTAAAGGTAGCAACATACAAGAGAAAATCCTTCAAGTAATTCTGGGGGTGTATCATGGGTGAATGAGTTAGAGAGTGCTTAATATTATCGAAGGCTTGATGGGCCTGGTCATCCCAGAAGAATGGAGTATCCTTCTTAAGGAGACGCATATAACCATGTGTTTTCTCAGCAAACTTACAAACAAACGATGAAGAAATTTTTCCTTCCCTTACAAAATTTGGAGTTCAAGCAGGTTGGTTGGGGTAGGTAGAGCGAGTATTGTAGCAATCTTTAATGGATCAATCCAAATACCATCCTTGGAAACCAAGAAGCCTCAAAGATGTCCCATTTCAACGCAAAAAACACATTTGTGTGGGTTCAGTCATATTTTGTAATGGCTACATCTCAGGAACATATCTCTAATATTTTGAGGATGGTCTTCACGTTGCTGTGAATGCACAGGGAGATCATTGAGGTACAGCTCCATGATGTTCTTAATGTCGTGAAACACATAGGACATAGCACGTTGAAATGTGGCCCCAGCGTTCTTAACACCAAAGGGTAACTTCCTATAGGAAAAGGTTACCCACGGGCATATAAATGTCATCTTATGCCGATCGATGGGTAATATCTCAATCTTATTGTAGCCAAAAAAACCATCCATAAATGAGAAGATGACATTCCCAGTACAGTTATCAATAATCTGATCGATGTGTGGAGTCAGAAAGTTGTCCTTAGGACAAGCTTTATTCAGGTCTCAAAAATCGATATAGACCCGAATAGTTCCTTGCTTTTTATTCACAGGAATGATGTTTGATACCCATTTTTCCAGGGGTATAGGATAGATGAGTCCTGCCTTTAGATTTTTCTCAACCTCGGCTTTGATAGTCGCAGCCTTCCACGGATGGACTTGTCTCAATTTCTGCCTAACCGGTCTAGATGTAGGATAGGTTTTGATCTCACGGACCAGAATAGATGGATCTATCCCAGTCATTTCTTCATAAGACCAGGAAAAAATGTCTTGAAACTCTTTAAAAAGTGCTCGATACTCTTCAGTTTCATCTATTAAATAGTTTTTCCCTATGTGAACATGTTCAATAGTTCTAGGCTTGACCAATATGTCGATTGGAGCCGTTTTGGTAATGTTGCATAAATTTCCTTCAGACTCAGAATCTTGCAATAGGATAGTTGTCTGCAGAATATCGACAATATCAGTGCCCAAGAGAGATACAAAATCATTATTTGTCGAACTATTATTGGGGAGGAACAAAGATATGTGATGGTGATCCTCCCATACTGATTCATTCATATTCATAATCTCGATAATAGACTCATCTGACAGAAAAGTTTGGGAGAGATAATCCAGAATAGGAAGCAATGGTTCTAACAGTAGGGTAGGTGGTAAGGACCCGAAGCCATAAGATGAAGATCATATGTGGGAACATCAGAAATAGATTGGATGGAATCATAAACTACTTCATGCAAGTTGAGGGAGGATGTCTCAACAAATTTTTTACCCTTAGGATCATAGCTAAATGAAGAGATCATATTAACTATTGTCATTTCTATGCTAGAAGGGGCCGATGGAAACACGCCCTTGAGGGTGGATTCCTTCAACATCCCTACCCCAATAAACTGGTAAGGAGGAGGGGACTGACCTAGAAAAGGGACATTATTTGTCATAGGGGTAGTAACGTATGGTGTGTAGAAATCAAGTGGATCAATCATCACAATTATTCCCAAATGCAGAAACTGGAGGGTTCTAAATACCGTTGACGCGACAACAGTCATAGCGTAAAACCAATTCTTCCTAAGAGAATATTGTAGTCTAGCGGGGCATCCACTACTTCCACCTAAATGGAAACATTTTTTCCCCCTATCTCTACTGAAAGGGTCATCATGAGGCCATGGGGCTGGAAACCTCTTCCATCAAAGGATTTCAGGGTTGTCAATGATTTTACAAGCTCGAGAGAGCCAATGGATTTCCAATAGGACAGAGACAAAACAGAGGTTGGAGCACCTTCATCTAGAACAGTCCTAAAGACCTTTTTCCCAACTACTCTTGTTATGATTTGAAAATCCAGTTGCTGAGGTAATCTAGGTTTGAGGTTCTCCATATTGAAATGAATCATATTATTGTCACACGGGTTCGTGGATCCTAAGGCGGTCGATAAGTTTTTGCATTGGGTGGGACATTTTTGGAGCACTTCTAAGGTAGACATTGCACATAGTACCTGAGCTAGCTCCTCTACAACATTATAGAATTGTGAAACTCAGGCATTAGGGTTAAAAACAACCTTCCTAAGAGTACTCTTGGGTAGACGCAAAATCATGTCGAGATTAGGCTTCTCGATTGTGAGGGGACCATTAGACAAGGATGTAGGAGAACCAGTAGAAGGAGCTTTATCTAGAGAAGGTTTCTCGATTTTCTTCTCCTCATGTTTTTCATATGACTGACTTCGAGTTGCTATATTAATAGTTTTCGACGACATCATTTGAATTTCCTCTATAGAACTAGAATTTCCCTGGTTAGACATGTGGTCTACCAGTTGTTGTTGAGAAGGAAAAGGATCAGTAAAAACTATCGGTGTGGGGTTACTCTTTAAAAACTTATTACTTTCATCATGTCGGGGACACTCCTTCGTGAAATGATCCCCATTGCACAATAGTAGGTTCATTTAGATTTCCTTTTTCCTTTATTTTCATTCTCCGAGGCCGTAGGTTTGGTATTTTCCTATTGTTTTTCGGGTTTCTTATTTTTACCTTTTCCTTTCTTCTTACTACAGGATGATTATGTACTTTGAATAGAATTCACCTAGGTGGAAACCATAGGATTGGAAGGAGTAGTAGTGGAAGGACTGGGTTGTTTGGAAGCTTTTACCGCTAACAGAGGTTGGATTGAACCGATAACCCCATAAACAGGAGTTTCTACAAGTGTCTTAGCTGGGTCTGTGCAGGGACGAGGAGCTTGAAGAATAAGGTCATACAAAGTTCCATACTAGGAATATACCAATTCTAGATACTAAGCATGACTAATGGCCTGCTCTTCAATGACAACACCCCCCATAGCCACATCTCAAGCAATGGGTGGCAACAAAGACTCTGTAAACCAATCAGCTAAGAGTTGGTTTGGGATAGGATCTTTAATGAGCCTTCTCTGCCTTCTCTACTCATGAATATGATCTGAAATGTGTGTGGAGGTATTTTGACGTAGAGAGGTCAAAAGGTATGCACCCATTTCATAGCGAATGGGTAGATGAAAGTGTGTGAGGAAGATAGTTGCCAAAGCACTAAAATCCACAAACGAGTGTCGTGGAAGTTCAATATACCACTTCATGACCGTACCAGTCAAAGTGCGCTAGAAGTGTCTTAATCGAATAGAATCATCCATCAAGGAATTTGACAAACACCATAGATGGAAAGCCAGGAATTTAGACATGTCTTTGCTTGGACTTATGAAGAAATCCCAGGGATTGATCCCTCCATTGTCATTCATGATATTAAAAGCTACCCTTGTGCCAACCCAGTTCACCAAAAATTACGCCAGGTACATCCGAGAAAAGTAGCAGCCATCAAGGAGGAAGTTGAAAAACTTCTTAGGGTCAGTTTAATTTACCCCGTTCCCTTTACTGCATGGGTGTCCAACATAGTTCCTATGAACAAAAAATAGGGTATTATTAGGGTTTGCATCGTTTTTCGGGATTTGAATTGGGCTTGTCCAAAAGACAATTTCCCTACCCCATACATTGATCAAATAATCGATAATTATGCCAGGAGTGTCATCTTTGCATTTATGG
Organism: Pseudotsuga menziesii; assembly: GCA_001517045.1. Lineage (NCBI taxonomy): Eukaryota > Viridiplantae > Streptophyta > Pinopsida > Pinales > Pinaceae > Pseudotsuga > Pseudotsuga menziesii. The sequence continues at coordinate 247,099 of LPNX010333830.1, read as the reverse complement.
ATGGCTTCTTCGGCTATAATTAACATAAGACGGCCTTCATTTTCCCATGGGGGACCTTTTCCTATCGAAAACTCTTATTTGGCTTGAAAAATGTTTGCACTATGTTTCAATGCACCATGTCGTATGATTTTCATGATATCAAACACATTGTGGAGCCCTATCTTGATGACCTGCCTTCTCATTCCCAGAAACAAAATCACCATGTTGATCATCTGAGACCTATTTTTCTTACATGTCATCATTTCAACATTCGTTTGAACCCCCACAAATGTGTTTTTTGTTTCGAAACTGGTTAATTCCTTGGTTTCATCGTGTCCAAGGATGGCATCTGTATTGACCCTTTGAAGATTGAATCCATCCTGGCTCTACCCACTCCCACGAATGTAACAAAACTCCAAAGTTTGAAAGGGAAGGAAAAAAATTTACGCTTTTTCGTCTATAACTACGTCGAAAATACACATGGTTTCATGTGTTTGTTAAAAAATGATACCCCCTTTTTGGGGGATGACTTGGCAAAGCATGCGTTCAACAACCTCAAACATGCTCTTACCCATGCACCTGTGTTGCATCCACCTGATTATACAAAGGATTGTTGCATGTATGTGGTTGCATATCTTTCGACTATTGGTATGGTCTTAGTTCATATTGGAAAACACATCTAGGTGTCACATCCCATCCCACCCACTAGAGAGATAACGCGACCATAAATGCTCTCTCTGATTGTTGCTTGAGCATCCAGCTCGAATTTCATTGAATTTTGTATGTATTTTGATGGACTCCTGATTTTTTTTTTGCAGAGATCTATAGAGGCATGAACTCATTTTGCGTTCACTTTATTCAAGTCTGTGGATAAATTATCCAACTTCCCAACAGTAGAGAAATTGATCATGTCAATGATCAATTCGATGATCCATAAAGAAATATCTCTGAGGAGATCCAAAGGCGGAGAAATATTGCAACGAAAATCGACGGCCACCATCTGTTCCACATCTGGAGATAGATCAATGGCTAAGAATAAACCCATAAGAATCAATGGGAGGAAGCTTGAGTTTGCGGAATCGAGAAATATGGAAATTGTGATCCTGCATCCCGCATCTCGCATGCAGAATAGACCATTGTGGAAAGAAAAATTGTGAATCCGCATCCCCCATCCTGCAAGTTGCGGAAAGAAGAGTTGCGGAAGGAAAATTGCGGAAATCGAATTTATAGAAGAACATTTCCGCATCTTGCATCCCGCAAGTTGCGGAAAGAAGAGTTGCAGAAGGAAAATTGCAGAAATTGAATTTACAAAAGGATGTTTCTGCATCCCGCATCATGCAAGTTGTGGCAAGAAGAGTTGCGGAAGGAAAATTCTATAAATCAAATTTACAGATGGATGTTTCTGCATCCTACATCCCACATCCCGCATCCCGCAAGTTGTGAAAAGAATAGTTGCAGAAGGAAAATTCAACATGTAAACATAATACTTGGACATATTTGATCATTCAAGCCATCACCAATCCAGAAATCTAAGCCCCATAACGTAATTTGAAAATGCATTGAAAGAAAACATACACAGATGCATAAATTGCAATTGTACAGCGGAAGCAATTCATCAATTCAACACATTAGGCATGTTCATCATATTTCGTTAAGCAAATACAATTGTAGAAATTAACATAGATAAGAATACTTATCTTTAAAGAAGTTTGTCCTACAACCAGCTATGTCTTCCACCCAACCATAGGCCAATGTGCTCATCAATTTCTTAGCAGCACTACCACCCCCTAGTTGGGCATGATTCCCAGAAGGAATAAGGAACATTAGCAGGCTCACACATAGCCAAGGACACAACAAAACTCATCCAAACCAACACAGTTGGGTTTATCAGGATGTAAACAAACAACCCAATATAATGTTGGGTTTATCAGACTGTAGTCATTAAATCCAAAATTCACATTATGGACCGGCCAAGCCAACTAACAAATGGGGTTATCAGGCTGCAAGGAGCTAGGGAGCTCAACCATCGAGCTATGGAAACCTGCACTAGATCAGATTTGGCTCCTAAAACATCTACACATGCAACACAAGGAAGCATCCCCTTCTCTGCTACATAGTCCCTTAGGCTATGCCTTCCATTCCAGTGTTGTTCAGTGTGTGCAAAGAAGAAAACCAGCCCCTCTAAATATATTTGTGAGGCTCCTTCCTACACTAGGTTTATCAAGCTAGTTCAGACCCAATTCCACTCCAAACCAGTTCAGACCAAGGCAAAAATATGCACACACAGCAAACCACAATGTCAACACAACAAAACATGCTTCCACTCACTCTATGATAGAGGAGACCATTGCACAACCACACTGAGGAAAACGCATATGACCACTATTTCTCATGAAATCGAGTGATCGCTACTGCTCATTCATTTAGCAAACAAAGGAGACCCCAAAACTTTGTGTGACTGAGGATGGTAACAACCAGAGAATAACCCAGAACAAAACATGGTTCTACAAGCAGGACGAATGCACAGCACGCATGAATAGAATGGAATAGAGAATGATCAAAATGGACCACAACGTTTTGGTGAGAGCCAGATGATGGACTGGGAATGCACAATGAGGAATAAAAAACTGAAAACGTGAAGGATAAAAACTCTCGGAAGGTTCAACTGCATGAGGAAGAAAAAACACATGGGTGAATGAAGGATGGATGATCAACACGTCCCCCGCTCCCCAAAACGTGAGGCAAGATGAAAATGTGAATGCATGATGGAATGGGCATACATTTTTGGGTGTTTTATTTTGGCACATGGCTTTTCCCAATGGCCCAAGGTTAAACATTCCCCCCTCCCTATTCCTTGTGAAATCATGCCCCCGTCTCTTTAACGTTGCGGTGCATAGCTAGTTGTGGTATTTTTATTAATTTGCATTTTACATGATGTCTCAAACATATTGTGCCTGGATAGCACTTAAACCATCGGCATCGATTTCAATAGCCAAAACATAAAACACTAAACCCATGGTGGGGCCTTTTCCTTAAGCTCCACACCATGAAATATTTACATCATATGCAATTCAATACCACGGGGTAAAAACTAGGGTGTTACAATCCCCTCCCCCTTCAATAGCACTATCCTCAGTGATTTACAAAATTTAACAAAATGTGACACTGACACCTCCCTCAGTGCTCTGCAAATTTGAACAAAATGGATGTGCCAATCATATGGCATCCTCCAGCTTCCATGTAGCCTCTTCAAGACTGCAGTGCTTCCTCTGCACCATTATCTATCCAATGGCACGATCTGGAGCTCTTCCAAGTCCTTGCTTGCATGCATTAGCACACACCATGAGATCTTTTCCTAGTCTTGAGAATCCTTCTCCTCATCTTGGAACATTTTTAGTGTCTTTGGAAAACAACAATACCTATGCTCAAGCAATGACTCAATTCCCATGTTAGTATTCACAAGATTTTCCAAAATCATAGATGAATCACATGCATATGTAAATTGATATAAAATCAACAAAAAGTTTCCAAGTGAACCAAATACTCATCTGCATAAGTAGCTTCTCTTGGTTCCATAGGTGTCTGAATAGGCTTTATACAACCATGGCGCTCACAACCCTGCCCCACCCCACACCTGGGTGTACATTAAAGGGTAGACAAATTTCTGCAAGCCTCGGATCACCTGAAAAATACCTCAAGCAAGGTCTAAGAGCTCTGCTCTTGAGCCCAACACCTCTTTGGTTGCTTCAATAGCAGTTATATTCAAGAGTCTGCACCTCCTCTAGTGGCTTACCAAGCCCAGGTGCTTCCTTCCCGAACACCGCAATGAATTTAATTCATATGTCAAATTCATTCCTATAGGATGCAATCTATAACAATATTTTCAAAACCATGGCTGCATCATATGCTCATGTATATTTAAATAAAATCAATAGCAACAAAATTTTGATAAGTAAACCAAATACTTATCTGTATAACATCTCCCAACCGATATCTAGTCAATCTCGCTTCAGATCCTAACACCACCTTGGGTTCTCAATGGAAGCTCTATTTTATGGGCCTAGAACCTCTTCCAGTGCTCACCACTATTTAGGCGCTTCCCTTCCATGCACCATAACATATTAATTCACATGTTAGATTCATTTCCGCAGTATTTATTTCTTAACAAGATTTCTGAAATCTTAGTTGAATCATTATGTACATGTGTAATCATAGAAAATCAACCAGGATTCGTCAAGTAATCCAATACTTGTATTTATAGAATCTCTCAACCGATGTCCGATCAACCCCGATTCAGAACCTAACACCTCTCTGGGTGCTCAATAACACCTCTAGCTTAAGGGCCCAACACCTCCTCCAAGTGCTTACCAATGCTCAGGTGCTTCCTTTCCAGACATCATAATACCTAGGGGTTATTCTCTTCATGGAGCCCCCACTCTCGTGACAATCCCCTTATGGCATGAATTTGTGTGGAAAGAAGTCTAACCGGATGTCTTACACCCTGGGCATCCCTAGTGATGCATACCAATGCCTAGATGGCAGGGGGGAGAAGCTATGTACCCAAGTACATCCTTCTGGAGGATCCATGTACTCCCTGTACATGTTTTCATCATCTCACCTATTCCAAATGCATCCCTCTAAGAATCCATGTACACCGAGTACATCCTTCTGAGGAGCCATGTACACCCAATACATATTTTCATCATTTCACCTACATTACATACAATCATGCAGCTCATATAAGATGTCATCATAAAAATTTTAGTCAGATTGTCAAACCTATTTTCAACACATCCCTCTGAGAAGCTATGTACACCCAATACATCCTTCTGAGGAGCTATGTACACCCAGTACATCCTTCTGAGGAGTTATGTATCCCAAACACATCCTTTCGAGAATCTATGTACTCCAAAGGTGTACTTCCATGATCTCACCTACATTACATACAAGTATGCAGTTTACATGAGATGTCATCATAAAATTTTAATCATAGATTTACAAATCTATTTCACGCATACATGATTTCCCAAATATCAAACGATCAATAACATTGATATTCAAAAATAAAAACTTGAGTTCACAATCCTGCTTCTTGCATAAAATAATATTTTTTTGCAACCACGAGGCCATCCTTATGTTGTTTGGCTTCTGCAAGTGGGGAGTACTCATGCCTTGTTTACGCATGTTGCCCAAAATCTGGACATCCGCATACAACATGTCATCCTGACACAATTTTAAATCATCCAAACAATCACATTTAGTCAACAGGAACATTCAAACATCAAGCAATGCAAAAAAAGCATGTCCATTGTTAGCATGATTCAAAACCATCACAGGAGATCACAGTCTCCCATAATCAACAGAAAAACTTGCAATCTGAAGTTTCAAAATATGTTCTCAGTCATGAGATCCTTCTTATCGCACATGGTAGCTTCATGCCCTGGGTTTCATTGGGCACAACCATACTGCTCTGCTCAGGTCATTTTACCTGAGTCTTCATGAAGTTCTCATATGTATTCCCAAACACACAAGGGTCATTTCTTCATGGAACTACAAGTTCACATGCAGGCCTCCTCAACCTATACATAGGCTCCACTTTGCCTGCAGAATATTCTTCAATGAACTTCCTGCAATACCCTACAAGTCCCACAAAAGATATTACATTTGTTAACTTTCTTGGAGCATGCCAAATCATTATGGCCTCAATCCCCTCTATATGAGATAATGTGACCCAAATGATGAGTTCTATCTTCATAGAAGTCATAGTTACTCAACCCTGCATACAGCTTATGATTCCTGAGCAATTCAAAGTCAGCCTCAAATGTTCCACGTATTCTTCCTCATTCTCAGAATAAATAAGAATTCCATCAAGGGAAATAAGAGAAAACATGTTTAGATACTTACTGGAACATTAGTCACAAGGCACATAGATGTAGCTGGAGCATTTGTGAAGCCAAATGATACCACTACAACATCATAAGATCCATACCTATTGGTAAATAGACCTTAAGTTAATATTGGAAAACACCTTTGATCTTCTCATTTAATCAAAGAGGTCATCAATCCTAGGAAAAGGATACTTGTTCTTCAAAGTGACTTTGTTCAACTGTCTGTAACCCAGACACAACCAAAGTGTATCATCTTTCTCCTTCTCAAACCAAACTAGTGCTCCCCACGGGCACACACTTGGATTGATATGCTTCATTTCCCACAACTCTTGTAGTTGCATTTTCAGCTCTAGGATTTCTAATATGCTCATCCTACAGGGTGTCTAGGGCACTGGTGCTGCTCCAGGAACAAGCTCAAAGGTAATATTAATGTCCTTCTTTGGAGGAATCCCTAGAATTTCATCTAGAAAAACATTCATGAATTCCTACAACACATGACATCCCTCCAACCTAGGAGTATCATTCTTTGTTGCCTCCAAAACATGAGTTGCATACATTCTGCAACATTTCCCACAGAACTTATTGAGTTGTATTGCTTAAGACTTCCTTCCAGAGATCACTTTTGGAAATACTTTCACAACCTTCAGGTTTCCTTCTTCATCCAAGCACTCAAAATTCGTGTGGTAACAATCAATAGTTTCTCTATGTGCTTCCAACCAATCCATTCCAATGAGAACATCATAGGAACCAAGAGGCAGGACATTCAAATCTTCACAAGTGACTAACACATCCATGACAAAGGGACATTTCCTTACCACCTCGTTGACCTTCTTCTTGGTCCTAGTGGGTAGTTTGACTAACCATGATCTTCTATGCTCTGACTTCTTCAAGGTGCATAGCTCAACAAGTATAGGGGTGATATAGTTGTGATTCGATCTAGGGTTGATCAAAACAGAACAGTCTATTCAGCAATCTCACCCTTAAATTCCACCATAGTTGAGTTAGGACCTTCCTGGTGGTATTCTAACGATGCACAAATTTTAGGAATGATCCCTTCTTTTTGACCCATGGTTTCAACTTATTGGGTGTTGGGGACTTAACCTTCATCCCATTCTCAAGTGGACAATTCCTGTGCAGATGGGATCCTTCACATCCCCAACATTTGAGTGGTTTTTGTTCTCTTGCGGATATCTTGGATTTTCCCCCATAGCATCTTCCCCGTGTCCATAAAGATTCTATGAATCATTCATGTTTGTAATCTTCTTGGCTATGATCCTCTTTAACCTTCTTGGTCAGACCAAGACCAACGTTTAAATATGCATTATGACTCTACAAAATTTGTTAACAACATCATTTGTTAGACAATCTCATAAATCAAAAGAAATTACTTACCAACTTCTTATTGCAGGCATGAACAGTCAATATCGTAGTAGCATTTAGATCACGATCACGATGCATTTCATTGGGTTGGCTAATTTTAGAAATTTTGTTAAATAGCACTCTATAGTTTCCTTTCTACAACCAATTGCCCTGGCACATTTATACCAATGTTGCAACCAGCAACTCTATCAAATCACAACCTGGGTGTTCTTTTCCATTTTTATCAGTTCAACTTGGCCCATTTAGGCCCTAGTGCTACAACCTTTGCTCTGATACCACACTGTCACATCCCCTCCCACCCACTAGAGAGACAGAGCGACCATAACTGCTCACTCTGATTGTTGCATGAGCATCCAGCTCGAAGTTCATTGAATTTTGTATGTATTTTGATGGATTCCCAATTTTTTTTTCAAAGATCTATAGAGGCATGAAATCATCTTGCATTCACTTTATTCAAGTCTGCGGATAAATTCTCCAACTTCCCAACAATAGATAAATTGATCCTATCAATGATCAATTTGACGATCCACGAAGAAAGATCTCAGAGGAGATCAAATGACGGAGAAAGATCGTGACAGAAATAGACGGTCACCATCTGTTTTGCATCTGGAGATAGATCAATGGCTAAGAATCAACTCGCATGAATCAATGGTGCGGAAATCTTGAGTTTACGGAATCGAGAAATATGGAAATTGCAATCCCGCATCCCGCATGCGGAATAGACCGTTGCGGAAAGAAAAATTGTGAAGTCACATCCCACATCCCACAAGTTGTGGAAAGAAGAGTTGCGGAAGGAAAATTGCGGAAATCAAATTTACAAAAGGATGTTTCTGCATCCCACAAGTTGCAGAAAGAAGAGTTGTGGAAGGAAAATTGTGGAAATCAAATTTACAGATGGACATTTCTGCATCCTGCATCCTGCAAGTTGTGGAAATAATAGTTGCGAAAGGAAAATGCGGAAATCGAATTTATAGAAGGACGTTTCCACATCCCGCATCCCACAAGTTGTGGAAAGAAGAGTTGCAGAAGGAAAATTCAACCTGTTAATATAAGTCTTGGACAGGTTTGATCATTTAGGCCATCACCAATCTGGAAATATAAGCCCCATAACATAATTTGAAAATACATTGAAAGAAAACATAAACAGATGCATACAATTGAAATTATACAGTGAAAGCAATTCGTCAATTCAACACATTAGGCATGTTCATCATATTTCATTAAGCAAATACAATTGCAGAGATTAACATAGACAAGAATACTTATCTTTAAAGAATTATGTCCTGCAACCAGCTATGTCTTCCACCCAACCATAGGCCAATGTGCTCATCAATATCTTAGCAGCACTACCACCCCCTACTTGGGCATGATTCCCACAAGGAATAAGAAACACTAGCAGGCTCACACATAGCCAAAGATACAACAAAATGCATCCAAGACAACACAGTTGGGTTTATCAGGCTACAAACAAACAAGCCAATATACTGTTGGGTTTATCATACCGCAGTCATTCAAGCCAACATTCACATTAACGACCAACCAAGACAACTAACAAATGGGTTTATCAAGCTGCAAGAAGCTGGAAAGCTTGAACTGCTAATCTAGTGAGCTCAACCATCGAGCTATGGACACCTGCACTAGATCAGACCTGGCTCCCAAGACATCTACACACCCAACACAAGGAAGCATCCCCTTCTCTGCTACATAGTCCCTCAGGCTCTGCCTTCCATTCCAGTGTTATTCAGTGTGTGCAAAGAAGAAAACAAACCCCTCTAGATCTAGAATACCATGGGGTCAAAACCGGGGTGTTACATTCCCCTCCCTCTTGAAACTATCAAGAAATGCCATCCCTGTCAAATTATTACCTCTAAAAAGTGCACCCATCTAGCTCCACTCCATCTTGTCATAGCAGTTGGTCCTTTTGCAAAATGGGGCATAGACTTCGTGCAGTGTAGATCTACCTCAGCCAGGGGGCATGGATACATTATTGTGGTTGTGGATCACTTTACTAAATGGCCTAAGGATATGCCCACATATGTCGAAGATGGAAAAACAGTTGCTTTGTTCCTATTTAACCATAGCATTGCTAGATTCTGGATTCCTAGGGCTATTATGACTGATCATGGATCACATTTCCAAAATAAGATGATGGAAGAACTTAGTGCAAAGTTATGGTTTTGTCACGATAACTCTATGCCTTAGTACCCATAGACCAATGACCAAGATGAAGCAATAAATAAAGTCTTAAAAACCATGCTTTAGTGGATGGTAGTGTAGGCAAATCAAATTGGCACTTCAACCTGTTTTTTGCACTTTGGGCGTATAGGACTACTGTAAAAAATTCCACTGGTTTCACACCATTCCAATTGGTGTACTGACTAGAAGCCACTCTCCCGATAGAATGCGAGATTTCTTCTCTAAATATCGTTGTAGAACTTCTGCCTAACACCACCATAGAAGAAGAACGGTTTCTGTATTTGAATAAGCTTAACGAAAATCATCGTGATGTTGCCTTAACAAATGAGGCACACAAGCGATGAATGAAATCCCAACATGACATATATGTTCAACCCTGCTCTTTCAATGAAGGAGATTTGGTCTTGACATATGACTAGAAACATGATAAGCTAGGGGCAAGGAAATTTGAATATATGTGGCATGGGCCTTACATTATCAGTCGTGTTTTGGAAAAAAGTGCATATGATTTAGTGGACTACAATGGGATACCCTTGGGGGAGACCCGCAACGGGATCTACCTTAAAAAATACTATGCATAGGCCATCTAGTATAGGCTCTTTGTACTGTTTATAGAGTGTTGTGTAAGTTTATTTTTTAAAATGTGGTTTTTTTGTGGATATAAGATGTGTTTTATCACAACCCTACTTATGTATGTCCTATGTTTAATGGATAGATGACCACTTTTAGCGGTTTCGTAGATGGTGCTAATTGTTACACCTTAAATCTTGCATCAACGGCTTGGGTATTATACCCTCCTACAGGTGACCTGGTGAGTTTAGGAGGTGTTTGTTTGGGTTCCTCCACCAACAATATCACAGAGTATCATGCAGTGATTGGATTGTTGATGAAATCCTTTGCTAATGATGTGAGAGAGATTAGTGTTTACCTAGACTCAGAGTTGGTTGCTCATTAGTTAAACCAGGTCTAAACCATCTGGAACCCCCTACTTCTTTGTACATTCCGAAGGGTTAGGATCCTATAAAGGTCTTTTGAGCAAGTTACATATCAACATATTCCGAGACATTTGAATGTTGTGGCAAATTCCCTCGCAAATTTTGTCTTATATTGGTGTATTTCTCATAGTTAAGTTCATTATAACATAAAAACATGCATTTAAATTCATAAGTAGGCATAAATTCACACATATTGTTTTGCACACACGTCTGTTAATAAATTTTGTCATATATAGATATATATATATATAAATAGTAAAGCTGAGATACAAAATGTGTTGAAACATCAAGCTTTCAGATCACCCAGAGTTTAGAACTCTCATAGTTTTAAAACACATATGTATGGGGAAAAAACTGAAGCTTCGAAGGCTTTCAATGTAAATACATATAAAAAAATGAGAAGCCTCTGTGGACTAATCCTCGCGGTGGTTCTCATGATAGAACATTACAACCTGAGCCACTGTACAAAGTAGCCTAGCAAATCATCCTGACACCCTCGTGGTCTGACGCCGGTATCGTCAGGGTAAGTCATCAGTAGATACATCGGGGATCCATACAATCAAGTGCTGCAAATTCTCCTCAATCCCTCTGAGCTCCTCATTCGCATCATTGTGGAGGATCACCATATATCTGCCTGTTCTCACCTCTCAATAGGTGATGCCCCAACTGGATGAGAAGGTCCAAGGTCTGCACAAGTCATTTTCACACATCACAGCATTACAAGATAAAAATTGAAAAATTGAAAAATTAAAAACATGAACTATAACATCTTTCTTACCTCGATGGTCCCACTCCTCTCCCTCTAGAAGTGGAAGTTTAGGGTCCTCACGATATTCTTCTCCCTCATAAGCATAGTATTCTATTATGAGTAACTGGTTTTGCAACCAGCGAAAGAAGATCGATCCATAAACAACCTTCGAACCTCCACCACCGTGATGGGCCATGATGTATACCCCCTGAGCATCCTAGGATCTTCGACATACAGCCTGCTCACGACAACCCGGGGCCTCATGTGTGGTACCCTCTCCAGGAAGAAAGATAATATCACTGCTCCATAGCCAAACTGCTTGAGTTGTACCCATCTGAATTTGTTCAACCGTTCCTTTAAGCTGACCAACATACCTTCACACCAGTTGAATACTATGGGTGCCATACACTCTATGGCGTATAACATGTGTTCCTTGGTGGTCAAATGGGCTGATTTTGTCTCGATGACCTTCCCAATAGTGTAAACCATTATCCTCAAAGGTCTATATACTATCTATTTAATAAGGATTTTTCCCCCTTGGGAATGTGTCCCTAACAAATAGTAAAAAATCAAATCATCCAGTGTAGAGTCACCACCCCATGGGCTCGATAGAACTACTTGTCTCCCTCTGTGAGACAACCCGGTCAGGAAATATATGTCATCTATATCAATGCTTAGCGTATGGGCACCAACCACAAAATGATGTTGTTCAGGGTCCCACATATAAATGATGTACTCTATAAGGCGTATATAGGCCTTCATCCCGGGCACTCTAAAATACTTAAGCAACCCACAGTCTCAAAGAGATGCCATAGAGGGTGGGTCATTAATTGCTTGGAATTCATCTATTTCATGTTTGCGTTCTTTCCAAGTCACCATGGTGTGGGTGCTTTTGCTCTTGCAAAAAATGTTTTAAACCCGCATTAGACACACATCAAGGTTGAGAGAAGAAAACAAATCAAAAATTGACACTCAAAGGAAGGATTTTTCATTTTTCCCTGGCTATAGGAGTTTTTCTCCACGTGGATAGAACACCAACACCTTTGCTAGCTTTGGAACAAAGCTCCTTCGGTGCCTATGTCCCAACACAGTAAAGCGTCTGTGCCAAGAACCGTTTTGGTTGTGGAAAGAACGCCTTCAATGCCCATGTCCCAGCGCAACAAAGAGTCGGTTCCTAACCCGACAAAGAAAAGGCATCATCCCAAGCGCGCGGTTCCATTTGGAAAATGCCCAAAAAACCCCGAAAACATGTCAAAAAATAGAAAAATGCCACCGTGAATGTGAAGGGGAAGGTTTTGGCTCTTACTTGCTCCAAATGGCTTGAAGAATGGAAAAATATAGCCCCTGGAATCAACAACTGAAGATTAGCTCCTTTTGCACCAACTTCACCTTCTCCAAATGGTAAAACACAAATGGTAAAACTTTTTACTATTTGCCTCTATTTATAGTAATTTTGACTTTTTTATTTTTATTATTAAACAAATTACTTTAATATTATGGGTTTCATCATTGTTTCCCTATAGTTTTATAGTGAAATTGATTCTAATATGATTTTCAAGATTTCCAGGTCAAATTCATAAGGCTCATGGCTCATTTATCCTACACTACAAGCGGAGGTGTGTAACCAATTATAGTGGCCCTCATCTTCAACGCTTAAAGCAACTATGTTGTCTGACCCCTACCTGTCTAAGACACTCACAAAATAACCTCTACAAGCACCCCCTACAATACCTAGGTAAGGCAACTAAGGTAACCCTAATATAACCAATGCTCGGGTGGACAGTCGCATGTGGGATCTACCGTATGGGAAGGGTAGCAAAGCTCGAAGCTCAAAAGCACCAAAGGTACCTCAAAATACCCCAGATATGAATAAGATCGTGGAAATATCTTCAGCATTTCACAGAGAGTGGAAAGAGTCTATCCCCACCATGAACATGTACATTGCCTCGTACTTAAATCCTATGTAAGAGGAGCCTCCTGAGAACACTAATTATACCAAGGATTTCATTCTCTTACCTAGACATACACCTACTTGTTTTGTTTAGTAGTCTTGGAGAAATGTACTCATAAAAACCTATTCCAAGACTCTAAAACCTAAGCTTGGTGGTGTACCCTATCAAATACAAATGTGTAATTCATTTTCAATTAAGCATTTATTTTAGGAGTTGTGATTACTCAAAGGAAATGACTATGCAACCAATGATGTTATGACTCAGCAGTGAAAGTAAACATACACACTTAACAAACAATGCCAAGTGCAATTTTGTCTTTAAATGTGAAAATAGGGTATGCCACTACATGAGATGCATATTTTTCCTTCAAATGATAGTGCAACCATTCCTATATGAAATCCTTACTATTAATCAAGTAATCAAACCTAATGTGAGTACTATGCAAATGCAAATGTAAAAATGCATGAACATGCCAAATATATATATATATATATATATATATTTGTATTTTTGAAATAAATGATATGTGAAAGCAACAAAAGACTCTACAACTCCTAGACCCTACAGCAACTCTCAGACAGCAGCCAAGCAAGAAAATGAGATAAAATAAATATAATGCACTAATACCAAAACAAAAAGGAAATAAGATGATAAGAACAACTTCTACCTAAGAAGCAATAAAAAATGTCTCTCTTCATAAACAGAGGCAATAGACACACACCACAAGCACCCAGGAAGACTCAGCACCATTCAAACTTCACCCAGAAACTCTCAAACATCCAAATCACATTCAAAAGAGAAGCATACACGACTATTTAGGAAACCTGCATGTATATGCAGCTATTCAGGAAAAACCCGCGTGTATACGCAGTTGTGAGGCAAAAAATCGCGTACAAGAGGAAAGAGGGGGTAAAATGATAAGCCAAGACACAAATTACTTCAACAGGACAATAATGGGAAAACATACTTATGAACCCAACATAGAAACATAGAGAAACAGAGAGAAATTCAAGAACATTGTGCACCCAATCCCCAAAGAAAAAACAAGGAACCTCCCCAGCAGAGTCACCAATTCTGTTACAGAGAGAAACTTCCTATGGCTTGGGGTATACCACAACAGACTGAATGAAACCATAAATTAGTCCATTCCAATATGAAAGAGAAACAAATTCATCTAACACTAAGGGATATGAAGCATACCTTATTCTAGAAAGTTAATGTAGATCCCCGTTGAGCTTTTCCAAACACTCTTGTATTTATAATTCGCTCTTGACAATATAAAACAAGACAAGCATGCTATATATAAAAGTGTTAAGCCTACTCTAGCATATATAAACCATCATGTATAAGAAAATATAACTATATCCATGGACAAAATATTCATAGTTATACACATGTAATGGATGAGAAATGGATATTTCTATTAATAATAAACAGAGATAGAACAGTGACAAACTTTGTCGGCACCACGTTGAAACGGAGAAACCAAGTCCTCCACCTAGGCCTCCACCACTTCAATCCTCCATCTCAATGGAAATCTCACAAAGCAATGCCAAGCTTGGGAAGAGCAGCACTATGTGCTTCAAAGGGACAAAGGGATGCAGACTCAAGCATAAACAAATGAGGAAACAATGAACTATAGTTTCCTTGCTCTCCAAATTCTCCTCCCTCAATGCATCCAAGAGGCCCGATATATAGCCCTCCTATAGGTAATGGAGGGTCGAGTTAGAATTTTTTCCAGACATATGGAAGGCCAAGAGTCAATTCATTCGGGACTCTATGAGGAAAACTCCAAATATTTTTGTTTTTATGCACTTTTCTCGATGTATGCGGGTATTGGCTCAAAATCTATGTGTACACACAGGTATTGGTTTAAAATTCGCATATACAAATAAACAGGTGTTTGTTGGGAACTTTCTTGGGACATCAAAGTATAATTTGAGAAAGGGAGGTCCAAGGAGTCTGTAGAGGGACATGGGAGGCCATAAAAGTGTGATCTACCAAGTGTGGTAAAATCAGCTATAACAACTATGAACTATCTAATATGGATACAAGAGCATGGATCCAATCATGTTGCATGTACAAAATTCAGATAATGAGATTGACTTTCACCTCCATGAATTAATTGCATAAAAGGCCATCTTAGGATGTAACCCACTCAAGGGATCTATCCAAATGAATTGAATGTGATGCCTATAATTGGAAGTTTCAATTACCATTATTACAATCTAGGGGGTTATAGTCATTAGTTGCCATTGATACACATTAAGAGAGCATACATACATAAGTAGACAAAATTAGATAAGAGAGCATACATACATAAGTAGAAAAAATTAGATATGTTATTGATAAATTGTTATATTATCAATATAAGGACATATTACAATCATAAACTACTATATTTTATGCATGCAAACCGACATATAGATCTGCATGATTGTTCATTATGTAGATTCACGTACGGAGCTAGTCGACTATTTGAATGTCAATTGACTAGAAATCACAGTCAACTGACCGACTAGGCCCTTCCAACATATCACCCACTCTCAAACTCTTCTTCATCCCAAAGAAGGAATGTGTTGGAATGAACAATCTTTGAAACAATCAACATATTTTTACAAAATGTATTTTCACAAAAGTACATATACAATTTCATCAAATTTTTTCAATCTCATGCTCTCATTTGGATTTGAGTATGGCTTTAGATTAACAAATTCACTCGGTTCAAAGCTTTTCTTGACCGATCAAGGTGGTGTTGGCTATGGTGCTAGATTTTGGTGAAAATATTGTGAAACAATGATCCTTCTATGAGTATGTGGTACTAAGATCTGGAGCTTGTTCTACATCATTTTCCATTCCTTAACTACTTCTTTGATAGCCAGATTTGTGTTTTTGGCATCTATCGATACACTTATTGTTTCTTCCAAAGGGGCATGTACCTGAATGTCAATAGTTGAGTGATGATTCCTTCTATATAAAAAGTGCATGTGGTGAAGAATTATGTTAACTTCATTATGGATCATTTGTCCTTCTTAAATACATTCTTTCTCTTCCTATTGTATCTCTCTTGGTGTTTCCTTTATTTTTCTGAAATATTTATTTTATGGTTTATTTGTTTGCGCTTTCATTAGCCTTTTCTTATTTATTAGTCAGTTATACGACTAGTATTTGATTGGTCCTAAGTTTGTTAGAAACATGTGGAAAATATGAGGGAAAATTTTTGAACATTGTGTTAGTTTTCATCGCTTGTGCTTCTGTTTCAATCCATTATTCTCTCAAGTGGCATGCTTAATATTACACTTACGTCACCAAGAATTTTGTTTGCTCAGCCAATGTTCTATGTTGTCTAGTGCATGACTGATGTTGATTTGTTAACTATGTTACTAAATGATTCATAAAATCATTAGGGTGTTTCAATTCCTACTGAAATTTGATTCCCATGGCATCCTTTGATTTTATTTTTCACTTATCATGAGATTTATTCACTTTCTGGTTCTTGTGCTCTCCATGACTGGTAAGGTCTCTCCATATTATGACTTTCTCCTTTGTTACCGCCTAACTAAATTGTTGTCACTCTACATCTGTGGCATTATTTGGTTTAAAAATAATTTCCATATGTCCATCTTCTCGTTCTTTGATTCAAAATGGTCCATTCGCTAGTGAGGCCTATTTTGATTCATATTTCTATGTTGGTTTATTGGTGTCTAGTGTTTCTTTTTAATGAGTATAGGTGGTCGATTATAGTGGTGTAGACTGAGGTATAGGTGTGGATTAAGGTGGAGATGTGTATTGAGGTGGAATTATGGGTTGATGCAGAGGTGTATATTGAAATGGAATTGTGGATTTAGGTGGAGGCGTGGATTGAGGTAGGGTTTTCTATGTGGTTATTGATGGAATAAGGACTAACTATGTAGAATCCATCTGTATTTTTTGGGTGATAGGTATTGGAGATGGGGGTTCTGACTCTTGAGTTAGGTTGAGCTATACTATAGTATTCATTTGATGATTGTCGAATTGGTTTGTGTTTGTGGTCAATTTGATATCTATGAAGGCTTTCATGTATTATTCTCTTTACACTCGTATGTACTCCACATCTGCATCTCTTTCTAGAACCGTTTCTCAATGCTTATCTAGAATTCCAGTGCATTCATTATGATTTGTTTTTCTTTGTCCACTACTTGTGAATAGTCAATACCGATACTTGACTTCATTGTTAACTTATGCTTTATTTCCTACTACTTTGTTCCTTTGGCACATTCTTCCACCAACAAAACTTTTCCAGCTACCTTCTCCATGTACTTCTTTATTGTTGGTTTCTCTTGGTCAATATGTCCTAAAGAGTGTAGAACTAATTGGCACTCTTCCTCAACCTCTCCAACTGGTTCATCAACACAAACTTTTGTCTTCTCTAGTTTATTTTCTATTGTATTCTTCTTTATGAGAGCCAATGTGATCGACTCTCATGTATTTGAAAATTCTATTATATACATTTATGCCTCCTTTTCTTCCTCTAATTCTCCATCTTATAGCATAACTATTATATTTTCTATGTCTCCTGTAACTAAAGGAGAGACTCTATATTTTTTGTTTGATTGCCTCAACAAATCCATAAAAAATTGATCTACCAAGGGGTATTAATCTAGCTCTTTGGGATATCTACCAAGTAGCATTAATCTAGCTCTTTTGGATATCCACCTTCTCCAAGTACATACGACACTTTTATGTAGTCCAAGTATAGTTGAATGTGGGATGTTAGTGGTATATTCCTTCTTACATTTTATGGTACATGACCATAGACGTTTTGCCTTTAAGTTTTCAAACCATTGGGAGAATATTTATTTTGGAGTGAGGCCCATGAATAAGCATGACCACTTACTAGAAAAACATTGGAAACATAACATCAGCGGCTGTACTTCTCACAGAAATTTTGGTTCCCCCAGCAGTCAAATTCTTATCATTGCTAACCATATTAGTATGGATGAGAATCATATCACATGTCCCAAATCTTTATATTTCTCACAATTCTCTTTTATTATATCGGTGACATAATCATCCAAGATAAAAACACTTACTTTCTCAATGATTTGTTTAGTGGCCTCCAACATAGTGATATTTACATATGAAGCACGGTCAATGCTTAACAGACAAAGGGAAACTATAATGGATTCCCGCTTTAACTTTAGGTATTTTTCCATGTTGATTATTAAAACTTTTGAATTTATCCCTTGCAGTGTTCTTGTAAACACTTCTACTAGCTCCAGTGATTGATTTGCAGTCGAAATTGGATCACCAAGTATGGGAAGCTCGATTATTCTATGAATTGTGGAAGCATTTATGTCCACCCTGTCAATTAATTTATAAGTATAAATTCTGAGCATTTAATTATCAACCAAAATTCATAAACTGATGAGATGCAAGAAATTATATGTAGGATTAGGTAACTAACTACACTAAACTATCTCAAATGAAAAAATCAACTTTGCTTAATAAATCTATTTAGAAAAATTCAATATTAAATATTGAGGTTATGATCATCAATCCATCTATACTTGTTTTACTCCTAGAAGAAATATTTATGTAACAATATTATGTTTATCTTGTTCAATAACTAAAACAATTCCTATAGATATACCAAGCATAAAAACACAAACCAAATCAAATAAATATCACAATATAAATCAAACCCAGAATCCGTAGGGTTGTTGATGCAAGTCCTGCAACTTTTGTTTTGTTAAAATTTATGTAACAACAACTTATTAATATTTCCAGTAACAAGACACACTCCACATGTGGAATTATGATAGCTCACTTAGACATAAATTAAAGAGCAATGAAATAAAATAGAGCATATAAATATATTACAACAAGAGTGATCCAACTGGGGCGGCAAGAGGGGGAGGGGTCATTTTTTATCTCGATGACATTCTGGAATTTTCTTTTTCTTGGGGACTAGGAGTTGACACCAACAATATTGTTGAAGCTCTGGCTCTCTGGAAAGTTCTCCAGCAATATTTGGCCCAAGGCATCTCATAATTCAATGTCTTCAAGGACTCAAGGTTGATCATACAAGTACTAAATACTTGCAAATGAGGCTCCATCAAATTATCAGAACAATTCAAGATTTGCCCCTTTCCTTTTGACAATCCATTTCTTCCATATCCTCTAAGGATTAAATGGGAAATACGACAAGGCAACAAACGATGTAATCCCCTTGAACAAAGGGACCCTCGAGTTAAATGGAGCTATTATCATTTATTTTATTCCATAAGTCCCTTGCCTTAATGCCTAGGAGGGATAAAATCGGTCTTGGAGGCAACGTGGAGGCCATGGAATAATCAATCTACTAGCATGGCATGTCGCATCATGAAAATGGGTGATATATACATGCATCCCCATCCAACTAGGAACTCATTAGATTTGGCTCAGGCACTCTGTGAGTACATTGATTTCAGGGTTTGATGTACAATGGCGTAGGTTCAGGTGATTCAGGTGTGTGATCATCTCAGTAGGAGGAGATCACACCCTAGTTGTAATCCCCTTGATCACGTCATGTGTGTGAAGGATTATGGACTGATTTGGAAGGTAAAGGACAATGTGGGTGGAATTCAAGGGCGCTGGCAGGTTAATTCATCTTAGGGGTTTTTATAATTTTATCATTTTCTTTCTTGTTCTTTGTGGAAAAGGAATCTCATGTCCTCTAGTATATGTCTGCGTTATAATTTGGTTTTAGGAATGGAATCAAGTTCTGAGTCGGATACCCCTGATCCGGACCCAAGCCAGCTACTGGAATTGGAAATTAGGGAGATTAGTAGGAAGTTGAGGGACCAGAAACAATTTTTTGAGCATCTTGATAAATAAGGTGGTAGGAGTTTTGAAATGGTAGAAGAATACTTGATGCACCTTCTAAGTACTTCTCGATTGTCATCAATCAATTAGTGAAGGTCCTTTAATCCTAATGCGTGGAAATGGAAGCTTGGTTCGATAAGTTGGAGCTAAATGTTAGCAAGTTGTCTAGGGTGAAGCGACCCGCTCACACAAACTCACCGGCTTTGGTAATCTCTGCTTCAAGCACCTCGGCCTTCTGTGAAATTTAACTCTTGAGTTATTGTTGTTTTTTATTATCTATGTTTTTTGTAAAAACTCTGTAAATGCTTCAGTTATCATAACTCTTATTTTTTTCAAGTCTAGGACTGTTTTTCAGGCTTGTTAAGAAGAGCTTAAGTTTTTGGACTAGTAGACATTCAGGACATTTTTCCTATGTTTTAAGGCTTATGAATGGGATCCTTTGTTGTATCTATCCCAGTGGGTTTACCACTATTTCCTTAATATAAAATCCAATTGTTTCTGTTAAAAAAAACTAAGAGTGATCCACCTAGTAAAGACTTAATAAGATTTCATTTACTCAAACCACCTATTATACTCTTTTGCTATGTTCAAAAATTGGAACATTTGTTGTTTAGAAATAAATCATGTGACTAGGGAAAGCTCACCAACACTCTGAAACAAATGAGGTCGACTTAATTAACTATGTTTGTAGACATATGTATACTCTTCCACATGTGTACATACAAACTTCAATAAGGAAACATAACTACATGATATTTTGAGGAAAAAAAGGTTTGTACCTTTTTCGAAGGTTATCTAAGTTGTTATTTTTTCTTTCTCTAGGTCCGCTCCTTGATACCCAACGTTGACCTACAAAACCAAAAACAAACTTTCTCAAGACAATTTGACACTTAACAAAGAATCAAAATGAATTGAAAACAAAACATTTAATTGGGGGAGGGAAATATGTCGAATCTCAATTATAGCAATGGAATGAATACAAGTTTTACCTTCTCACTACTAGGCACATTATCAAACTTGAATATTTTGGTCTCTCTGCTCATGCACTCCAATGATCCCACTCAAATCAATTAGTTGTATATAAGGAGTGTAGTAACCTAAGGGAAGTACTTCGGTAATTAAAGATAAAAGGGGTCAAAAACATGGATTGCTGATGGAAATCGATGAAGTGTGTGTGAGTACTTATTCTAGTAGAACTTTTGATATCTAGGTGTCCCCTTCCTGGTCCATTTTATTTCCATTTTATTTGATAAGGAAATAGTTGTAAATAGTTATCAGGTGGTTTAGGGAGTTGCAGCCAACAAAGTTGGTTTGTAAAACTTACCTAACTCCCTGTTGACGGGCATAGATGACTGTGCACGTAACGGGGGAAAACAACCCAGACCGAGATCCTTAAAGCAGGCTCCAAGCTGTTTGGGATGGTTGTTCCCGACAGGTTTAAAGGCTCTGTTAGCCTGAAAGTCTATGAATAAAACTAAGCTACTGTTCTGGTTAATTAAATCTACAAAATACCTACGTATGTACAAATTAAACTAGTTAATCTGATTACTAATGAATTAATAATATTACTGTTCAAATTAATCTATGAATTAAATCTACTCAATCAATTTAACTTATAATATAATAATAAAAAATTGATCGAATATTAACATGTTAAATGAATTACAAAAATGCATTATAAACATATATACATTATTCATGAAAGCAGAAAATGACTTGCCATTGATGTAAATACAACTTTCTGGCTCAAAATATTTTTAAGAATAAAATAAAAGCTACTATTAATCTATTCTAAACAATCCTATCCCGATCGGGAGCGAAGAGAATATTTTAAACTGAAAATTGAATCTGCTAATGGGGCTACTGTATTAATAACCTTGACAGTATTCAGAAAGAAATTCAGAAATTACCAAGATCATACAATAGACACATACATCACATATGTTATGATGTCAATCATCAAATTTACAACATGACGTTCATCAACAAATCGACAATCAGCATAAGTCGATAAATCATATATGATATATTTGCACAATTCTTTAAAGAGATTATGACAAACATTAATAATATGGGAAACAATGACAAGACCAATGGATACCACAAACACATATGCAAAGTATAAAAATTGTTAACATATATAAGTATCACCAGTTTAAAACACTGTATCTGCTGACAGGAAACTGCCTCCAATTACAGAAAGATCAAACAGTAGTCTCATCTTCTCCTTGCCCAAAATATCGACCTCTAGCTGAGAAGAAAGAATCGCTCCAACCTCTCAGCAATCATGCATTTTGATCTTCTTGAAGAAATAATTCTTCAAACAGAACAAATCCACCTCTGGAAATCAAATTCCAGTTTGCTTAAATAAACAAAGATCAGAAGAAATGACATCCAAATTGAGCTTTGCTCTGGCGAATTTCTGGAAAGACCCGTTTCTTTGCCGGCCGCAACTGCAAAAATCGTGTTCAGAAGATCCAAAAAATCTCTTAGAATCCATCACTTTCTGGGGAAATCTCCATGAATAAAGATAAATGGGCCCATTCTGAGAAAAACCCATGTGGCGGATTTTTGAGATCTGTCTCCTTTTATGAGCAGTGAAGCCCGAAAAAATGCCTGCCTGTTTAGCTACGCGTTTTTTGTAACTGGCTGACATCTCCTTATTCCCAGCAATTTCTCTTCTGCATAGATCCCCGGATGCGCGATTCCTATTAGCTGGAAGATCCAACTACACCCGTCTTCCTCGTTTGGGTTGATGTGCTCCACTCAAGGTAAAATCAGCAAGAAGAAAACCGCCCTGTTCTGGCGAATTCATGGTAAATCTCTAGTCTGGTAACCTTCGATTGATTAACTCAATTTAGCTCTCCACGCTATGTGATGGGGTAAAACGCTTCAATCCGGGGTATTTACATTTCTGTTTGAAGTAATAAAATAAGATGATCACACATTGGTCTATCCGAGTATTCACTCAGTTCTGGAAAATTCTTGTTCGCCGCCGTAACTGATTTCAGTTATGTCTGGACATTCTTTTATCCCATTTATCTTCACTTTAACCAAGTAGTTTCATCTTCTGGCGAATGAACAACCTTTGGTGACAAATCTCTTTTCAACAATCCACGGTAATATCACGCCCTCAGTAAAACCTGCAAATTAATGGAACGTTTCGAAACAAATCGGTATCATGGCGATATGGTGGGATCTTTTTTTAGATTGTGATCGCGATATCTTCTGAATATCAGATTTTCGGCTCCTAACCTGCAAAACAACCCACAAAAAAAATAAATTAAATCCAAAAGTTTAGATTAGAAAGCCAACAAAACTGCAACTAAACCAAGGAGCATGAAATAAGAACCAGTCGAAATATAAACCACTTTTACCCTTTTAACTTTGCAATGTAAAATAAGGTTTATGCCACAAAACCTAAATACATCACCTGCAATATTTGCGTGCTATCTTCCAAAACAACACATTCAAAGTGGGATGAAATATATGTTATCAAAATTTATATGGATATAACATTTTAACTTGTATTTTATCTCCCTTCGAAGACACATTAACCAATGATTAAATAAAACCGTTAATGAATATTTTTATGTGTCAAGGTGACTAAAGAGTCATTAAAATATTTAACATCTCTAAAGTCCTTTATAAAGTTCACGTTGATTCCTGGTTTGAGATAATGGTATTTTTGCAAATATGATAGAATTAGAATAAAGTGTCAATTATACCTAATATTCTAGGTAAAATTTAAAAAGATCAAAGAACTTTATTTATATATTATATTTATACAAAATAATTAAAAGATTTATTTATTTTGTATAAATAATAAAAAATAAAGTCTATTAATTGAAAAGATATTATTTGATCTTCATTTATTCAACACTTTTAATAATGTAGCAAAAATAATAGGATAGGCTTAGTAATATATCTTTCAAACTCTTAACTTGAATGCATGGTTTTATCCTCCAATATCATTGTTTCATGAATCAAAATTACCAAGTTGAATAATTGAATCAAAATTATCCATTTATAAGGTGCCAAAAATACAATAATCAGCCTTCAAAACCTTATCAATATTTACGATAACAAAATCACATAACAAAATCAAACGATAAGTATTTGGATAAGATTTCAATATTAGGTTATGACAAATTATTAACACTTATCCCTTGATTTTCAATGCAAATCCACTCAAAATAATAATTTCAAAGCACTGATTTTGTCAACTAACCCATAATTCGCAAAGTTTTTCTTTAAAAAACATTGAATTTCATTGTTTCAGTAGCTCCTGGAATGTCACCATTTCAGTAGCTGTCAATTCTTTAGGTTTGCTATATGAAATTCAAACATTTCATCAAAACAAAATACAATTTTGTTAGATGAAATAATTTTTTTTAAAGGCTGTTCAGGAGTGGCACAACACTCCCACATTTTGAATTTTTATATTATTTTCAGGAAATTATGGGGAATTCATGAGAAATTCATAAGAAAAAAGTGAATGATTCACTTCTTGTCAATGTGAAAGGTGTGAATGGTTAAATGTTTATGTATTCACACCCTATGAAAAAACAAGGTGTGTATAACTCACACTATACTAGAACGTAAGGTGTGATTCACCCTTTATTGGGTTTGTAGCTCTCAATATTCAGTGGGAAGATGCTAAGATATTATTTTAAATTATTAGGGCCATCAATAAGGGTCAAAAAATAGGCTCTTCTATCCATAAGTGTCATTTTTGTGAGTGAATGGTGACACTTTTTAGTGTTGTCTTTTGAATCGTTTCCATGGATGGAGAAGTGCTAATTTGATCTATAACAGATGCCCCCTAATGTGTGATGTTAGAAGGGAACATGATGGACAAAATACATTATCATCAACAAATCGACAATCAGCATAATTCGATAAATCATATATGATATATTTGCACAATTCTTTAAAGAGATTATGACAAACATTAATAATATGGGAAACAGTGACAAGACCAATGGATACCACAAACACATATGCAAAGTATAAAAACTATTAACATATATAAGTATCACCAGTTTAAAACACTGTATCTGCTGACAGAAAACTACCTCCAGTTACAGAAAGATCAAACAGTAGTCTCGTCTTCTCCTTTCCCAAAATATCGACCTCTAGCTGAGAAGAAAGAATCGCTCCAACCTCTCAGCAATCATGCATTTTGATCTTCTTGAAGAAATAATTCTTCAAACAGAACAAATCCACCTCTGGTAATTAAATTCTAGTTTGCTTAAATAAACGAAGATCAGAAGAAATGACATCCAAATTGAGCTTTGCTCTGGCGAATTTCTGGAAAGACCCGTTTCTTTGTCGGCCGCAACTGCAAAAATTGTGTTCAGAAGATCCCAAAAATATCTTAGAATCCATCACTTTCTAGGGAAATCTCCCTAAGTAAAGATAAATGGACCCATTCTGAGAAAAACCCATGTGGCCTATTTTTGAGATCTATCTCCATTTATGAGCAGTGAAGCCCGGAAAAATGCCTTCCTGTTTAGCTACGCGTTTTTTGTAACTGGCTGACATCTCCTTATTCCCAGCAATTTCTCTTCTGCATAGATCCCCAGATGCGCGATTCCTATTAGCTGGAAGATCCAACTACACCCGTCTTCCTCCTTTGGGTTGATGTGCTCCACTCAAGGTAAAATCAGCAAGAAGAAAACCGCCCTGTTCTGGCGAATTCATGGTAAATCTCTAGTATGGTAACCTTCGATTGATTAACTCAATTTAGCTCTCCACGCTATGTGATGGGGTAAAACGCTTCAATCCGGGGTATTTACATTTATGTTTGAAGTAATAAAATAAGATGATCACACATTGTTCTATCCGAGTATTCACTCAATTCTGAAAAATTATTGTTCACTGCCGTAACTGATTCCAGTTATGTCTGGACATTCTTTTATCCCATTTATCTTCACTTTAACCAAGTAGTTTCATCTTCTGGCGAATGAACAACCTTTGGTGAAAAATCTCTTTTCAACAATCCACGGTAATATCACGCCCTTAGTAAAACCTGCAAATTAATGGAACGTTTCGAAACAACTCGGTATCATGGCGATCTGGTGGGATATTTTTTTAGATTGTGATCGCGATATCTTCTGAATATCATATTTTCGGCTCCTAACCTGCAAAACAACCCACAAAAAAATTAAATTAAATCCAAAATTTTAGATTAGAAAGCCAACAAAAGTGCAACTAAACCAAGGAGCATGAAATAAGAACCAGTCGAAATATAAACCACTTTTACCCTTTTAACGTTGCAATGTAAAATAAGGTTTATGCCGCAAAACCTAAATGCATCACCTGCAATATTTGCGTGCTATCTTCCAAAACAACACATTCAAAGTGGGATGAAATATATGTTATCAAAGTTTATTTGGATATAACATTTTAACTTGTATTTTATCTCCCTTCGAAGACACATTAACCAATGATTAAATAAAATCGTTA
>LPNX010333830.1:200332-215719 GCA_001517045.1 Pseudotsuga menziesii | reverse complement strand
TTATCCCTTGATTTTCAATGCAAATCCACTCAAAATAATAATTTCAAAGTACTGATTTTGTCAACTAACCCATAATTCGCAAAGTTTTTCTTTAAAAAACATTGAATTTCATTGTTTCAATAGCTCCTGGAATGTCACCATTTCAGTAGCTGTCAATTCTTTAGGTTTGCTATATGAAATTCAAACATTTCATCAAAACAAAATACAATTTTGTTAGATGAAATAATGTTTTTTAAAGGTTGTTCAGGAGTGGCACAACACTCCCAGATTTTGAATTTTTATATTATTTTCAGGAAATTATGGGGAATTCATGAGAAATTCATAAGAAAAAAGTGAATGATTCACTTCTTGTCAATGTGAAAGGTGTGAATGGTTAAATGTTTATGTATTCACACCCTATGAAAAAACAAGGTGTGTATAACTCACACTATACTAGAACGTAAGGTGTGATTCACCCTTTATTGGGTTTGTAGCTCTCAATATTCAGTGGGAAGATGCTAAGATATTATTTTAAATTATTAGGGCCATCAATAAGGGTCAAAAAATAGGCTCTTCTATCCATAAGTGTCCTTTTTGTGAGTGAACGGTGACACTTTTTAGTGTTGTCTTTTGAATCGTTTCCATGGATGGAGAAGTGCTAATTTGATCTATAACAGATGCCCCCTGATGTGTGATGTTAGAAGGGAACATGATGGACAAAATACATTATCATAAGTGGTGGAATGGGATGCAAATTTAACAAGGCCAAGATACTGAGACTCCTAGTTTTAATAAATTACCTACAGAAGAGAGATAGGTGTCAGACATTATTTTCCTTGATATTGACATGTCCATGCTCAAAATGATAGATGATCATCAAATTGTATACAATGCAGATCCATGTCATATGTAAATTATGTAGTTATCATGTCCATGAAATAATACGCAGTGGATCCATGTGAAATACAAAGATGATATCTAATGGATCCATGCAAATACAAAGATCATAGTCACGAATAGATGCACAGTGGATCGATTTCAATCTAGAGATCATAGCCACAAATAAGTACAAAGGGATTTATGTCTCGTCATGCATCAAGAGAAAAACATTTAACTAAGATGAGAAATGGTTCTCCCAATGGTACTAGTGTCATATGAGGTGTGGTATAGTCTTGTGCAACTTGGGCAATATCCAAATGTGAGGGGACTACTATTGGCCCAAGTTCTTCCATCCAAATATCCAAGAGGTATGAGTCCTACCTATGTGAATAGATGAGTTCATGTCAAACATGGAGGATATCGTTTGATTATAGGTCATCGATGTATATTATTAACAAACACAAGTAAATCTATTGATGATGATGATAGGAACCAAGGTACCTACTACATTCTATCAAGTGTGAATAGATGTCTTGGATTTAAACACTTGTAGAATCTATTTAGTAGTAGATATTAATGTATTTCCACTACGCAATAGGGAAGGAAATTGCTAGTGATGATTGAAATCCCCAAGGTACTAACAAGACTCTAGATATTGTTCCTATATCATGATGAATTGAAGTCGATGGGAAGAGACCCATTGGAAGGGAGGCATTAATCCATCCTCCATCATCCAACATGAGGAAATATCAAGGATTGATCTGATTTGGGAAGGGACTAGGACAAAGTTGTGCAGAACAGACCATTGAGTACGTTTGCTACATGCATTGGATGTAACAATGCATAGATGAGACACCATAAGAAACTAATGATAATGAAATCTATTTATATGACCACATAATTTGATGGTCTGGAGTCCCACACATGACCCTTGATCCTTAAGATCATGACTTAATTCAAAATAACCTTTCAAACTACAACTAACCTTGAAATAACCACCATATTGAACTCATGGGACAAGGATTCCCTATTAAATTCTTACTTGATGGCTATTGATCTTGTACATAGTGCATGATCCCTTGTGAGAATTTTTTTTGTTATAATACCACAAATGTGACATTGAAATATTACATGGTCCCCAAGGACCATCCTTGAATCACTAATCTTTAAAATGATAACCTTATTTAAAGACTAAAGATTCCCAATGTAGGGATTATGTGTTTCTTTGGGTACTATGCATGAACCATTATCCCTAGATACCATTTATATGGAATTCGACCTTCTATTTGAGCACGGTCCATACATAAGCTCCAAGAACTATCGTTCATGTTGCAAAAATTTAAATCACCACCAGATATTAGAATCTTTAGTCCAAAGGTTCCATAGTGTTAGAATCTAAAATTAGTTTTGATGTTTGAGGAGTTCATTATGGTCATTGGATAATGTTTCTAATGATCATAATGATCGAGTGTTAAGTTGTTTTAGTAGTCTACCTTCATTTATAGGGTCTTATGGGTTAGGGGTGTAGTGTGTGAGGGGTGGGAAAAATTATTGTATAATGGGGTATATCATGCTCATGAACCATTATGTGTCAAGGCTAAGTGTGGGGGGTGGATAAGTGTGCTAGAATTTCATTGTGATAGTGAGGCAATGTGTTCTTGAGTTTGTAGCGGTAAATGGTTTTAGAGTTCCATTTTCATGATTGGTATCCGAATGGTTATAGGGATACTATGTAAGGGGTGGGAGGGGTTAGTGTGTATTAGGGCATAATGTGATGGTTAGTGGGGAACATGGCCCTTGGTCCTCAATACCATGGATTACTTTACAAGAACCATCCCAAGTGCACCTAACCTTGAAATAGCCACCACATTAAATTCATGGGGAATGTATTACCTATTAAATACTAATTTGATATCTAGGGAGCTCAGCATGGTGCATGAGCCCTTGGGAGAATTTTTTGTTTCATAATACAATAAATTATGACATTGAACCATTACATGAGCAGCAAAGACCATCCTCGATGTAGTAATCCTCAAAATGATGGCTATACTTCACTTGTAAACTAAATATTCCCTATGTAGGCATTGTGTGTTTCTTTGGGTTATTATGCATGAACTATGAGCCATATAAAACATTGATATGGACTTAGACCTTGTATTTTGATCATGGGCCATACATTTTCCCTAAGAACCATCCATGGTGATGTAAAACTTGAATCTCCACCATATCTAACCTTTACTTCAAAGATTCCTTAGTTTCATATGTGTTTGAATATAATACTAGTGTCCTTAGTGATGATTGCAATAGAGTGATGGAATACTCTTTCTTATCATTTTTTGTCAATGTTTGAGTAAAATTGAATATACTTGAACTTTAAAACTTTTGATAAACAAATCCAATGCATATATATCTCATAAAACAATTCAAGCACACAAATTATTCAATCCAAAAGACATAAGATGTACCCTGGGAAAACCCTCCAAATATAGAGGATGAAAAACCCAGCAATCCTTTGAGTATGATAGATAATTGGAGAGAATTATTTTACAACATGTGATGATTGCCTAATCAGATATATCTAAGCAGCAATAGAGAATAGAGATCACTCGAAATATTTTCTCATCCTTTCCAAGTGCATAGCACTCTAATAACAAGATTATTCAGTCATACAATGAGAGGTAGAAAATGGTTGCATTCCTTTTGGGCACTATGTGCATTATACACACATTACCTATTGCACCTTTCTTGACTTAGTGCCAAGTTGTCACCTCAAAATTATCTCCCACAATGAAGATATGCACCTTCCATTAATTAATCAGTGTTAGTTGTCTTTAACTGAATGTGAACTGATCAACTAAATTCTTGGCCATTATTTACGAGTTTAATTGAATGTATTTAGTTCTTCACAATCAATTCCATCCACAACAAACAATTTGCATAAATAAAGGACTAGATTCCTTAATTAAATGAAACTTGTTTTCCACAACTTAGACTTAATTGATGTCTTTGCAATTCGAGCTCACTAGAGGTCTGACGTGGGAAATTTGAATCCTTACTCTATCTATGTGCTCGTAACATTTATCATTGATTAAATTATCCATGGTCCATATGTGTTTAATTAATCATGTTTATCATATCATACTCATAATAATTATTCCATACCTACGATCATATGTATTACCCTAATTCATATAGTCATATGCTAAAGTAAATCACTCTAGGGGTAGCTAATCCCTAAAGGAGACTTATAGCACCTAGTGACTATGATTAGACATACATCGCATAGTATATCCTCATGAATTGATACAACACAAGTCATATGGTCTTGATACAACACAAGACCAGTATTGATACAACACAAGACTCCAATATTGATACAACACAAGATTCTAACCTTGATACAATGCAAGGTTCTGACCTTGATACAATACAAGGTTCTGATCTTGATACAACATAAGATCTTGATATTAATACAACATAAGATCATAGTATAGGAATCTCTCATGAACAAGAATTGATACAACACTATGTCCTAGCTTGATACAACACAATCTTCCTAAACTTAATACAACATAAGTTCCAGACTTGATAAAACACATGTCTCTTAACTTAATACAACATAAGTTTTTGAACTTAATACAACATAATTTCTGGACTTGATACAACCCAAGTATCATGGAGAGGTTTCTGAACTTAATAAAACATAAGTATTGGAATTGATACAACACAAGCCTCATTGAGAATGACACCTGAGGTTGTACATTTAACACTCCCTCTTAGCAAGGGATACATTCTCTACCATACCAAGCATATCTTATAAGTGTTTGAACTTCATCAACGATAGATGCTTTGTCATCACATCTACAATCTTATCATCAGTAGCTATGTACTGAATTTTTATGATACCTTGTTGGACCATGTCTCAGATGAATTGATACTTCATTTCTATGTGTTTCAACTTGTCATGAAACATAGGATTTTTGGAAATATTTATACAAATATGGTTGTCACACCTGATCACTGTAGGCTCTATATTTTCACCGAACAATCCTCCAAGTATCTTTATTGGCTACATTGTTTCTCTGCAAGCAGTACTAGTAGCAATGTAGTCATCCTCTGTGGTGCTCAGAGAAACCAAACCCTACTTTCTACTAGACCACGAAATCATAGTAGAAACCAAGTTGAAACAATATCTAAAATTACTCTTGTAATCAACAATGTTTCCACCCCAATTAGAATCAGTATATCCAAGTGTTATAGTGGATTTCACCACTCTAGGTGAATCACACTTTGTATGGCCTTCCCATGTCCCGCTGTAGACTCCTTAGACCCTATGGACCAATTTTTGTCCTTTGATGTTTCCTTGATCATCCCTAAAAACATATGAAAAATGATATACGTGACTTTTAAACCTATAAGCGCGTATATACGTGGGTTTGACCACTAAAATCGTGTACATCGAGATGTGTGCATAATCCAAATATTTTTGGAGTTTTCCTTGACATGGATCCGACTCATTTGACTCCTGGCCTTCCATATGCCTTGAGATCGCTCGGATTCGACCTTTCATTACCCCTTTGAAAAGCTATATAAGGAATCCCTTGGTACATTGAAGGCATAAGAGAGAATTAAGAGCAAAGAAACTATAGTCCATTGTTGCCGGAACTTATGCTTGAGTCTGCATCCCTTTGTCCCTTGGAGCACTGGTGTGTTCTTCCCAAGATTTCCTTTTGCTTGTGAGCTTGCTATCGAGAGATGGAGGATTGAAGTGGTGGAGGCCCAAGTGGGGGATTCAGTTTCTTCGGTTCGCAGACGTGCCGTCAGAGGTTGTACCTTGTAATCTCTGATTTATATTAATAGAAATATCTTTTCCTGTCCAATAATGTGTGTTTGAATGAATATTTTATCCATGGGATTATGTCAAATGATTATACATCATTGATTATATATGCTAGAATAGATCTAACACCATGATATATAGAATTATTGTATTGTTTACTTGTTGTTGAGGAAGAAACAGATCAATTCAAGCTGAAGATTGGAAAGCTCAACAGGGATCTACTTCAACCGTCTGGAATAAGGTACGAGGTATGATCCTTTAGTGTTAGACATTTAATTTCTATTGCATATTGGAAGGGATTGATTTCTAGAGTCAAGCTGTCTATTTTGGTACCCCAAGCCATAGGAATTTCTCTTCGTAACAGAATTGGCAACTCCGCTGGGGAGTTCCTAGTAGTTGTCCTTTGGGGGTCGTTTTCTTGGCATTCAATGAATTTGAATTGCTCTTTCTCTCTTGTTTCTGTTTCGGGTATGGGGGCATGTATGCCTGGTAGAATTTGATTGGTGTGAATTTTGTCTCAGCCTGTCTGTTTGCCTTGATTTTATGCACCTTTCTTCCTGTACGCGAGTTTTTGACTTACAGTCGCGTATACACACGATTTCCCCTATGATTTATGCGTATACACACGGGCTTACTGCGAACAGTCATGTATGCCCTTGATTTTTCATTTTTGGGGAAGATAATTAGTTACTGGGTGAATTCTAATATTTTCTGAGTCTCCTTTCGCACTGCCTGAGTCTGCTTAGACCTCTGTTTCTGACCAGAAACGTTTTTTTTATGCTAAATTTTTTTTTTTTAAAGAAGGTTCTTGTCATGGAATTTTTTATTTTTTGTTTGAGATTAGTATGCCCTTGATTTTTCCTTTTTGGGGAAGATAATTAGTTACTGGGTGAATTCTAATATTTGCTGAGTCTCCTTTCGCACTGCCTGAGTCTGCTTAGACCTCTGTTTCTGACCAGAAACGTTTTTTTTATGCTAAATTTTTTTTTTTTAAAGAAGGTTCTTGTCATGGAATTTTTTATTTTTTGTTTGAGATTAGTGCATTAGAGTTCTTTTACCTTAGTGATTTGCTTGAGTGCTGTTTGGGTGTGCTTGCGGAGTCTAGGGGTCATAGGATCATTCTTTTGCTTTTTGCATCTCTTTTATTTTTAAAAAATCCAAAAACATTTGCTTATCATCATGCATTGCATTTTGCACTTTGCATTGTACTTGCACTAGATTTGCTTTGGAGTATTAGTTAGGACTTCATATAGGAAAATTTGCATTCATCATTTGAAGAAGAATTGTGCATTTCACGTAGTAGCATACCCTTTTTTCATGGACACAATGCATTTGCATTGATTGTTAGGTGTGCATTTTACTTCATGTTGCGTCATAACA
This sequence comes from Pseudotsuga menziesii, assembly GCA_001517045.1. Lineage (NCBI taxonomy): Eukaryota > Viridiplantae > Streptophyta > Pinopsida > Pinales > Pinaceae > Pseudotsuga > Pseudotsuga menziesii. The sequence goes on along the minus strand of LPNX010333830.1, from coordinate 208,641 downwards.
CCATTAGTTGCACGATCATATCCCTTTTTTGAGTAATAAAGCCAACTAAAATCAACGCTAAATAAAATGAATTACACTCTTTTATTTTCTAGGGTGCACTAACAAGCTTAGGTTTTAGGATCTTGGAATAGTTCATTGTAAGTCAATTCTCCAAGATCACTAAACAACAACATCTAGGTGTCTGTCCAGGTGAGTGTGTGAAATCCTTGGTATAACCATTGTTTCTCAGGATCCTCCTCTCAAAAGGGAGTTAAGCACGAGGTAGTGTGAGCGGTTATTGATTGGGATGACCCCTAGTCATAACTGAGTAGCACCGGAGATATTTCCAGGATTGTATTTGTATCTAGGGGCTCTTTCCAGAGTTTTAGGCTTTGCTACCCTGCCCATACGGTCAATCCTGCCTGCGACTGTCCGCCTGAGCATTGATTATATTGAGGTGACCTTAGTGGCTTTACCTAGGATATTGAGGGGGTACTTTGCAGGGGTTATTCTATAGGATTATTCTGTAGCTTCATTCGCTTTACGCGTTGAAGCTGAGGGCCACAATAATTGGTTACATACCTCCACTTGTTGTGTATGGGAGTCTCAAGCCTCTCCTAGGTGAGACATACCATCTTCATTCGGGAGCTCACTTATCCAGCCCTTGTTTGCTTGCATTTGGCTTTATATTTTATTAGTGATTGCTCTGTGCACGATAGTTGGCCTAGGGTTTACATAAATAGAGAGTCTTTCCTATTTTTTGAGTCATTGTGGATTCAAGTACGGTTCCTCATCGTTCTCGTCGTTTAGTAGGACTTACGCCTTCTACTTCTCCTCCTCCTTTGGGAGAGAGACCTAGACAGTCCAGGCAGACTATTTCACACATTGATTCACACACCATGGGAGACCATTTAGAGGATATTCCTGAACCACCTCCTCCCATTCATGTAGACGATGGGGAATTTACTCCTACTTATGATCCTTCACCTGACTTAGCTGAGTTAGGTCCTGTGATTTCTGAGATTGGAACCTTGCACAATAGGCCTACTCACTCCAGGTCTGATTCCCCATTGACGCGTTACCGGTATGGAATGCCGGAGGATGTCAAGACTCATTTTGAACCTGCTAGCACTAGCTACAGTAGTTATGCTACATTTCGTTTCCCTACACATGATTTGACATTTCATGTCGAATCCGATTTTGAGCCTAACACTATGCCTTGGGGCACTCTCATTCCTTACCATGCGGAGAGGTTTGGGAGCACTAGTCACATTGCACCTTCCGTCCCAGTGGTGGAAGCTACATCATACCTCCCTCTTAGGTCTAGGGTTAGCGATCCGATTAGGATACCAGATCCGAGACGAGTAATGATAGGTGGTAGTACATATATTATTACTCAGATTCCTTCATCCTCGATCCCTAGTTCTTCAAATGTACATCCTCCACCTTATTCATGTGGTCCTTCGAGCTGGTATATGGCTACGAGTCAAGTTCATACTGCGGTTACTAGACCGATTGTGTCTCAAGTTCACATACCGCCTACTACTTCGGGAGGCTATGTTCATGCTTCTAGAGGTCATCTTGCTACTTCCGGGGCATATATCCCTACTTCCGGAGCGTATCTTCCTACCTACAGAGTGTCTCATGGGGCATCGCATGCGATGACCTATGGACCTTATTATGGGATGCAGTAGGGATAGGTTTCTTCACCTTATGGAGGCGGGTATCAACAACCTGCTTACTCTCCTAATTACGACTTTGTAGCTCCTACTAGTCAAGGTCCACCATACTATGGTACTTCCATGCCACCCTATATGGGTCAGAATGGAGGAGGACACTATGGCCAAGGCCATGGTGGTAATCAACCCTATATGAAACAGGGAGTGGTCCATCGACCTCACCATCCTAGGCTCCCTTTCCTCACGACACTTAATCTTCCTGACTTATCGAGACTGACGAACGATCCTGTGGCTCATGACCCAGCATGGCTGGCTGTCCCTACCAAGCTTCTTTCGGACATACCTAAGTTCGAAGGAAAACTTGGAGAGGATCCGAGCGAACACATTACTACGTTTCACCTATGGTGCTCTTTGAATTCATTACATCAGGACTCAGTCTGTTTGAGATTATTTCAACGTACCCTCACAGGGCCTGCTACGAAATGGTATATAGAGTTACCTAAGGGAGCTTTCGCTTTGTTCGACGACCTTGTGATGACTTTTCTTAATCACTTCCAGATACCAGTGCGCTATGACGTTGGCACTGAAATCTTGATGACATTTCGGCAAGATAAATCCACCCATATTTCTGATCATATTCAAGAGTGGCGTAGATGAAAGAGATTAATTAAAGATTTTATACCGTCAGAATTCGTCCTTGAGTGGTTCCTCAAGTCGTTATTGCCATATATAGCGAAGGATGTTTCCACATCCGGAGTGCAGAATGAGGAACAAGCAATTTTTAGGGCACGGGAACTGGACTTGATCTATGCTCAGTCTAGTTTGTTGTATGAGATGATTCCCAATGCTCCTCGTTCCAGTTTTGATCCCAAAGTCAAACCTGGACCACATGCCGATGGCATTGTGGGTTGTGCAAGTGCGAAACCTGTAAATTCAGTTGAAAAACAAGTTAGTCAATTGTCGCTCAACTAATCTGCTTCGGGACAAGCTACGGCTTCATCTCAACCTGCCCAAATGGTGAATGTACTTTCTATGCAATCGTCGGACCAGAAGGGTAACCAACAGCCTGGACGGAATAGAAAAAAAGGTAAAAATAATAATCGAAAGGGTGGGAATAAGAATGAGAATGCTAACAATAATGACAAGAATGGTAGAACTACTAGGGGAGACAAGCAAGTGAAATGTAAGGTTAAATTCCCTTGCAAGCTATGTAAGGATGATCACCTCACTTACTTGTGCCCTCGGATTGAAGAAGCTTCGAGATTCTTAGCACAAGGCCCAGCTGTGCTAACTAACCCTTTACCACATAATCAAAATATGAACTCGAAGTCCCATGACCAATCTAGTGATGATGATCCACCGGAGGGTAGTGGTCGTGGGTGCCTTAACATGGTCCATGCTACAAAAGTTGTGAATCGTGCAAAAGATTATAGTTCATCACAACCCAACCCAGGCAAAGAGCCTGATCCTCCAGGGTCCCCTTTGCGCATTGAGAAACCTGCGGATAAACCTGAGGCTACACCTCGCATTCCTAAGGGAGTCCTTAAGCATTCAAGGCATAATCCAAATGCCTGAGCCACCCAGAATTATTCAGTTGTCGAGGATTTGGGCCACACTCCTTGTGCGATGTTTGCATTGGAAGTGCTTCAGAGTTGTCCTTCGCAAAGGAAGGCGTTGCTTTTTTCCTTTGGTGTGAATGATGATGATTCTTCCTCTGTGATCAAATTTGAAACCAAAATACTTCATCCTCGCTTGCCCTACTATGTGTCTCTTTTGGTGCACGTAGAATGTCTTGGTATGACCGTCAAATGTACTGTGATTGATGAGGGCGCTGCTGCTTCTGTGATGTCTTTGGCCTGTTGGAAGGGTCTCGGTTCTCTTGAGCTGTCTAAATCAGCGACTATGTTAACTGCGTTTGATGGGAGATCTTTTAGGCCGCACAGCATCCTTCCTTCCCTTAAACTCCATTTGGGAGGGAAGATCATTGCGATAGAGGTTGAGGTGGTTGATGCACCCCTTGACTATAATCTCTTGCTGGGTAGGAACTGGATGTACAGTATGCAAGCCGTTGCTTCTTCCTTGTTCCGCATTGTATGCTTTCCACATAATGGGAAGATCGTAACGATTGATCAAATGACATTCAAGAATTCATCTATTACCACATCTTTAGGAGCTTTGATCCCGATCGTTGAGCACTCTCAGCCGGCAACTGGGAGTGTGGGTGTAGGCATGTATCCATCCCTCATGGGAAGCTTTAGTTGTCCTGCACCGATCCTCATGATAGGATCTAGTTCCGATGAGGCTTTGACTTATACGACATTGGTGTCTTTTTGCACGAGGCATATGGAAGACCCTTGGATTCTTCCTACACCGAGTACTTCAAGTGAGCCTATCGAGACGAGCGTGTCATTGCCTGCATCCATGATAGCTTATCAAGCTAATCTCAAGAGTGTTGCAGAGCCTAGTCCTTCCTCTTCATGGATGGAGGAGGAGGACCCATATGTGCTGCTGGCATGGGCAGTACAGTCTTCTCATGCCCATGACTACCTTGATACGGTTTTCCCTTCGGATGAAGCGATTATTGAGGCTATGTTGGGAGTTGAGCCACCATGGGAGGAACTTCATCATAGATCGTACTTTCTTCCAGCGCTTGACCGTTTGGAGTGTGAGGATTTTAGGTTGTTTCTTAGTCAGAGAGTTGGTAGTCCTGTGGTTCCATTAAGCTCTCCTAGTCTAATGGCTGATGGAAACATGGCAAACATATCTTCAACGATTCCTATCAACATCTCTCGCAATCCTGGCACGATAGAGAATGTCTATATTGGGGCGGAATGCTCCCATGCTGAGATTCTAGAATATACCGAGCTATTCAAGGAATTCCATGATATTTTTGCTTGGTCTTACAACAAGATGCCAGGTATTGACCCTCGTATTGTCGAGCACGAGATTAAGACTTACCCCAATGCTAAGCCTGTTCGACAACGTTTACGTGCAGTGAATCCTAGGAAAGCACCCGTTATTAAGGCAGAGATAGAGAAACTGTTGAAAGTCGGTTTCATCTATCCCGTTTCCTTGACAGAGTGGGTTTCAAACCCCGTTCTGGTGGATAAGAAGCAGGGAGTGATCCGCATATGCACTGATTTTTCATGATTTGAATCGTTCCTGTCCTAAGGATAACTTCCCCACACCATTTATAGATCAGATTTTGGATGAGTGTGCGGGTAGCGAGGTGTTCTCCTTTATGGATGGCTTTTCCGGGTATAATCAGATACAGATTAAACCTGAGGACCAACATAAGACTGCATTTATTTGTCCTTAGGGAACGTTCGCATATCGAAAAATTCCTTTCGGCCTTAAAAACACAGGAGCTACATTTCAGCGGGCAATGACCTTGATTTTCCACGATATCAAAGCAATTATTGAGGTATTTTTGGATGACCTCGCTGCTCATTTTCGTATGAGAATGCGTCATCCCTATCACTTGAGATTGGTATTCGAAAGATGTCGGCACTATTCAGTTAAATTAAATCCTCATAAGTGCATATTTTGCGTAAAGTCAGGTCGTTTGTTAGGATTCATCGTTTCGAAGGAGGGTATAAGAGTCGACCCTTTGAAGGTTGAGGCAATACTTCAGTTGTCTCCCCCGAAGAATATTCGTCATCTTCAATGTTTGCAAGGCATGGTAAACTTCTTATGAAGATTTGTTGTCAACTTTGCTAATTTGACTAGAGGATTCATGTGTCTCTTGAAGAAGGATACTCCCTTTTATTGGGATGAGCGAGCCCAGGAGTCCTTCGATGCACTCAAGCAAGCCCTAGCATCGGCCCCGGTGATTAGTCCACCGGACTATAGCCGTGACTTCTTATTATATGTGGCCGCGTCTTTAGAGATGATTGGTATGGTCTTGGTTCAAGAGGATGAGGAGCTCCAAGAGCATGTCATATATTATTTGAGCTGAAACCTTATTGACGCAGAGATTCGTTATTCTCATTTCAAGAAGCTTGCTTTAGCTACCGTACATGCGGTTCAGCATTTGAGACATTATATTCTCCTTCGCCAGACCTTGGTTGTGGCCCATGTCAATCCATTTCAATTCATCCTCACCCGAAGGATGTTTGGGGGAAAGTATAATAAATGGATTGTCATTCTGTAAGAATTTGATCTTGAATTTGTTTTGGCAAAATCGAAGAAGTCTTTAATCTTTGCAGAGCTTATATCGGATTTTCTGAGCGAGGCCAAGGAGTTGGTTTGTGAAGATATGTTTGTCGATGAACACATCTTCTTAATCTCAACGTTAGACCCATGGTATGGGGATATCATAATATATTTACAAACACTGAATACCCCTACTCACCTCTCGCGAGATGAACAACAACGATTACATCACGTCTCTAAGAACTACCTCATAGTGGACAATACTTTATACCGTCGTGGGGTAGATTCCATTTTACGACGTTGTTTAACTCATGACGAGGCTGAGGTAGTGCTGAATGATTGCCATGGAGGGGCGTGTGGTGGTCATTTATCTAGGATTTCTACAGCTCAAAATATTTTGAGAGCGGTTTATTTCTGGCCGTCGATCTTTAAGGATTGTGTTGATGTGGTCACCCTTGCCAGGTGTTCGCACATAATATGCGCTCGAAACCTTCCCCGTTACATCCCATTATCACCATTGGTCCCTTCATTAAGAGGGGGCTTAATTTTATGGATTGCAACCCAGCTTCGGCTGAGGGGCACCATCACATTATAGTGGCTGTTGATTATTTCACGAAATGGGCTAAGGCTATGCCTACAATAAAATCCGACGGTGAGACAGTCGCTCACTTTGTATTCAACCAAATTATTACTCAGTTCGGGATTCCGAAAGAGCTTGTCACTGACCATGGCTCGCATTTTCAGAACCGTATGATGGAAGAGTTGGCATCGACGTTAGGGTATAAGCAAGAGCACTCCTCTTCTTACTACCCCCAAGCGAATGGACAGGTAGAGGCAATGAATAAATCACTCAAATCCATTCTCCAACGAACCATCGCACAAAGTAAGAATAATTGGCACATTATGTTATATCCTGCTTTGTGGGAATATCAAACTGCGGTTAAGACTGCCACTAGTTTTTCTCCATATCAGCTTGTACATGGAGTGGAGTCGATATTGCTGGTTGAATGCGAAATTCCTTCGTTGAAGCTAGTTATGGAACTCTTACCAGACACTTCACCTTTGGAGGAGCGTTTGGTTCACCTTGAGCAACTCAATGAGCAGCGTCGGGATTCCTTGGTGGCTCTAGAGGTTAATAAGTGTCGCGTTAAGGTCAAGTATGATAATTCTATCTATCCAAGAGTGTTTAGTGAAGGAGACTTGGTCCTTTTGTGGGATCCACCGAAAGAACCCTTGGGGGCAGGGAAATTTAATCCTATGTGGCGTGGTCCTTACGTGGTCAAGCATGTGTTAGAGAAGGGTGCTTATGAGTTAGTGGATTACGAAGGAACAGCTTTGGCAGAGCCTAGAAATGGGCTCTATCGCAAAAAATACTATGCGTGATCTTTATCCAAGGCTGCTTATTGTATATTATTGTACAGCTTTGCATAGTTAGGTCTTTTTCTTATCATGATTGGGTTTGTGATTAGTTTCTATTTCTTTTGGCAGATGTCAATGGAATCTTCCACCTACATAGGATTCGCGGATGGTGCAAGCCATCACACTCAACACTCAGCCTCTGCTGCTTGGGTGATTTATACTCCTATGGGTCAGGTACTGTCTTCAGGAGGTGTATGTCTACGGCCATCTTCCAACAATGTTGCTGAATATAGCGTCGTTATTGAGCTTCTACGGGATGCCATTCTACATGGCGTTCTATCTCTTGAGGTACATCTTGATTCGGAGTTAGTAGTGTCACAGCTCAATGGTTTGTACCATGTTAGAGATCCGACGTTATTGAGAAGATTCTTACGTGTGAGATTGTTAGAACAGAAATTTGAAAATATAACATATATACACATTCCAAGAAATAATAATCAAGTTGCTGACTCATATGCTAACTACATGTTAGATTGGCATTTGTTTCATTCATAATAAATTAATCACAAACACAATTTTTACACATGTAAATAAATAAATCGGTCACCATAAAACTTTTTATACATAAAAAATGTGATAATACATAGTGTCATGATACAAAATTGGGGCTTTTAAGCCACCATCATATAATACACGGTCGTACAAAATGTATACACTCCCAGGTGTCTAATCCTGTGGAGGAGGAGGAGGGTTGTGATCATGGAACGTCACTACGGCTCTAGATAGCCATCGAAATAACTGCACCCATGCGTGTGGTACACCCACCACCTGCCGCTGCATGGCCTCAGGCAAGTCCTCAACTTGCGCCATGGGAACTCTATGAGTCAGTCTCACAAAGTTGGTATGAATGCTCTAGAGCGTTTGCTCCGCATCCACACCCGTGGTGTCATCTCCTCTTCCCCTCCGTCTATGACGAGGGAAGCCCTCTGGCTGTCGTGGTCCCACATCTACACACAAATGGTAGATGTCACTACGTATTTTCACGCAAAAACATGTCTTTTTGATTCCATATAATCAAGAAAACACAAAAAAATTAAATAACTCAAAAAATTTAAAAAAGAGTGAGGGTCAAGATTC
>LPNX010333830.1:146276-200284 GCA_001517045.1 Pseudotsuga menziesii | reverse complement strand
AGCTTCCAGTCCCTATGGAGCCTCTGTTGATGCCTCCTGTGTCACAGAGATGTCCTAGTTTGTATATTGAGTCTATGCTGCCTTCATTCAGTCACCATACGTCGTTATGCTCTTGTTCAAAGGAAGTTGAAACCTGAGTCGGCCATTCCTCAGTTATCTTGACTTTGCATGTCGGCCATTCCTGGTACAGTTACTGGTTCGTGCACTTTATGATCAAGTCCTTCCACATTATACAGCTTTGATGAGTACCTTGTGTTGGATGATGGGTGATGCCTTAATGCCCTCCTTCCAGCAGATTTCATCCCATCGACTTCAGATCATTTATTCTGGGATTGGAGTCTAGAGTCATTTTTGAGTGCCTTGAGACTTGCAGTCATCAGTGGCAGGTTTTCTCGCCATCGACAATTTCTTTGGAATACATCAATGTCCCCTGATCGATGGACCCTTTCAAGTGTTCAACCTCAACACATTTATTCACACTTGTTAGTTTGCACTCTAGTACCTTGATTCCCATTTTCATTATCGGTGGGTGATCTCACGTCTGTTAACGGTATACATTAATGACCGGTAATCAGACGATGGACTACTATGTTCGACCTCGACACCTCTATTCACATAGTAGGACATGTACTCATAGCGGTTTGTGTATAAGACTTTCCAGATTGGTGTCATCTCTTATATGCTACCTCCTTGATCGTGCAAGTGTTCATGAGATTTCAGCTCTCATGACTTGATTCCAGTATATGTTAGATATTTCCAGCCACTATGGAGATCTTGATCTATTATATATCTTCAGCCATTTTGGAGATCATGGTCCTTTGTATATCTTCATCATGGAGATTCTGATCTATGTATATTGTACATGGCGATGACCACATATGTGATATCATGTATCATGCATATTCATGGCCATTGTACTCTTATGTATCTGGGACTGCTATATGTATTTGCAGTTGTATGCAAAGTTGTATTATTGTACTATGATGATTGGGTGGCTGGTCTTCCATTTGGGATCCTTCATCACTCCACTTCTAGGATGGACTTATAATGTATTTCATCCATTGTATGACCCCTATGACCTCACACATTAGGGGCCATCTATTATAGCGGATTTCACCACTCTAGGTGAATCACACTTTATATGGCCTTCCCATGTCCTGCTGCAGACTCCTTAGACCCTATGGACCACTTTTTGTCCTTTGATGTTTCCTTGATCATCCCTAAAAACATATGAAAAATGATATACACGACTTTTAAACCTATAAGCGCGTATATACGTGGGTTTGACCACTAAAACCGCGTACATCGGGATGTGTGTATAATCCAAATCTTTTTGGAGTTTTCCTTGACATGGATCTGACTCATTTGAATCCTAGCCTTCCCTATGCCTTGAGATCGCTCGGATTCGACCTTTCATTACCCCTTTGAAAAGCGATATAAGGAATCCCTTGGTACATTGAAGGCATAAGAGAGAATTGAGAGCAAAGAAACTATAGTCCATTGTTTCCAGAACTTATGCTTGAGTCTGCATCCCTTTGTCCCTTGGAGCACTAGTGTGTTCTTCCCAAGCTTTCCTTTTGCTTTTGAGCTTGCTATCGATAGATGGAGGATTGAAGTGGTGGAGGCCCAAGTGGGGGATTCAGTTTCTCTGGTTCGCAGACGTGCCGTCATAGGGTGTACCTTGTAATCTCTGATTTATATTAATAGAAATATCTTTTCTTGTCCAATAATGTGTGTTTGAATGAATATTTTATCCATGGGATTATGTCAAATGCTTATACATTATTGATTATATATGCTAGAATAGATCTAACACCATGATATATAGAATGCTTGTATTGTTTACTTGTTGTTGAGGAAGTAACAGATCAATTCAAGTTGAATATTGGAAAGCTCAACGGGGATCTACTTCAACCGTCCGGAATAAGGTCGAGGTCTAATCCTTTAGTGTTAGACATTTAATTTCTATTGCATATTGGAAAGGATTGATTTCTGGAGTCAAGCTATCTATTGTGGTACCCCAAGCCATAGGAATTTCTCTCCGTAACACCAAGCAATAACACTCCTCCATTGGAGGCATACCTGAGTTCATAAGAAAATATACCGTGGAGGTATCTCAAAATATGCTTACCTGCAACCCATTGTTTGTGTCTAGGATCAATCATGAACTTACTCAAAATTCTAACTGCATATCAAATGTCTAGCCTTGAATGTATCAGGTACATCAGTGAGCCAATCAACTATCTGTATAATGTGGGTTCCACTGGAGCCAATCCAGTCTCAGTCTCATGAATTTTCCTCAAATTGGAATTCATTGGATTATTTATGGATTTACAATACACCATGTCAAATATGTGCAAGATATCCACAGTGTACTTCCCTTGAGATAGAAATATCTCATCATTTCTCTGACAAATTTCAAGGCCTAAAAAGTAGTTCATAAGACCTAAGTATTTCCTCTCAAACTCTGAGGTAAGCTCTCTCTGACACTCAGCAATCAGTATTTCCTCTCCAGTGAGTAAAATATTATCTACATATAGGACTAATATCAGAGGTTGATTCTCCACTACTTAGAAGTACAATTTTGAATCTGCATCACTCTTCAAGAAACCCAATTTATGAATATAACTATTTATTTTGGCACACCAAGCTCGAGGATATTGTTTTAAACCATATAGGTCTTTTTTTAACTTGCACACATGGGACTCATTCCCATGTATCACAAAACCCTCAGTTTCCTCAATGTAAACCTCTTCCTCAACCTCACCATTGAGGAAGGTAGTCTTCACATCCATCTGGTGAAGCTTCCAACCCAATACTAATGCAAGTGAAATGATAGATCTAATGGTAGTATACCCTACCACTAGAGAAAAATTATCCTCATAATCAATTCCCTCTTTCTAAGAAAAACCATGGGAAAAAAACATGGCTTTGTACTTGTCCACACTGCCATCTGTAGCATGATTTATCTTGTAAATCCATCTGGAATTTACAACTAACTTCCTCTCAGGTATGGGAACAATATCCCAAACATCATTCTTCATAATAAAATGATATTCCTCTGTCATAGCATCTTTCCACACTTGTTTCTTTGTAGCCTCTTCATATGATGAAGGCTTTGAGTCACTGATGTTGCTCATCAATGCAACATATCCTAAATACCTATCATGATGCTTGCACTCTTTGGAAGTTCCTACTAGTGCTCCATTCTTCTCAACATCTCTCAATATATCTTGACACCATAATTATCTCTTATTTGTAGGAGGTTCATCAACCAGTTCAACTGGTTCATGAATGACAGGTCTCTCTGCATGCTCTACTAGATTATTCCTCTAAACATCAAAAGGGGAAGAATCGTCATCATGGTCCTTTGATATAGGAGCCTCATCTTCCTTTAACTCTGGATCACATTCAATCTCTTTTTACCATTTGAACGTTTCATGGAAATTCACATCCTGGCTAACCTCAACATGTCTCTCACCAGGTACATACATTCTAAATGCCTTGGAGGTCTCACTATAGCCAACAAAAGCTCCCTTCTTACCAGAATGTTCCATACTAGTTCTCTTTTCTTTTGGTATGTGTTGGGTGTTATAATGTCTAAATTAATTCACCTGATCTTCTATTATTGACCGGGATTGGTAGGCTTAGAGTTGACACAAAATATATGCGAAGGTAGAGGGTGTCGTGTAAATATTTTAACAAACAAAAGATCGAAAGATATTTCAAAATGAAAAACTGAGTCAAATTCCTAAGAATGCAATTATTAAGGTAATTAAACTGAGATATAATAATAAACTAATCAATTGATAATTTATTTTATAACTTTAAACTAAAAAAGATACAATCAACAACTGAATATTCAAATGGGAAACTAGGGTGAAAGGAAGACTTAACTTATAAGCAAGTAGAAATCTTAAGAGAAGCAAGTTAAAAACTTAATAAAAGAAGCAAGTAGAAAACTTAATAAAAGAAATATCCTTAGGTTCTGTCCTACAAGTTATTTCAACAATAACACAATGTAAAAGAAACAACCTAAAAACATACTAACGATAACACATATAACACTAAATTTACATGCAAGCGGATAAATCAATCCAAAAGCATAAACACAAAACAATACATTAATCAAACAAAATCAGAAAGAAAACACAAGACAACTTAACACACATTCAAGGTGAAAAGAAGTAAAGAAAATAATAAAACTTTAATACATAACCTAAAACACTCTAATTTTAATTCTAATGTTAAATAAAACTATTATCTAACTATCTCAGTCGAAACATAATTCAAACACTAACAAAACAGAACTGAAAACAATCTCAAAACACATTAAAACCACTAAAAATGAAACTAAGGGTTGAATGAAAGACTGAACTATGGGTCTGAAAGGGGTGGTTGAATAACATACTGAACAGGCTGTCTGAATGACAATCTGCACATTTAAAGTAATAAAAACTAACCTAAATGAGCTAATCTTCAGCTAAAGTCATGCAGATATAAATCTAATGCACAAAAGCAATAAGTAAACCTACTTATTAAGCAAATTTAATAGTGAAATAGACTTAAACAAATTCATAAACATTAGGAAAACATTGCAAGTTAATAAACAAACTGGAATTCAAATTGCATAATTAAAAACAGAAATAAACAGAATTGAATTTACTTAATTTGATAAAAATCAATCTATTCTATCTAACTTGCAAGTAAACTGATCAATAAACTGGAAATGAAATGACTGAAAACAAAGCTGAAAGCAAACTATTCACGCAGTTAACTATCTAATTCAGAAATAAAATTACATTACAGAAAAATAATAAAACAAACTGTAAATTAAACTAGCTATAACAAAAAAAATGGAAGAAACAAATAAGAAAAGAAACCTCTGGTTGATGAGGGGCCCTCTCAGCAATCAGGGGTAGTTCTTGGCTAACTTCTACTCAAACGCAATCTTCAACAGTAACACATACAGCTCTTTATTCAGACGATGGAATAGAAATAGAAATGTACTCAAGAACAAACTGATGAATTCTTTCTAACTCTCTGACTTTCTAGTCCTAGATAACTGAGCTCTCACACAGAGGCTGATTTATATAATAGTTTATAGAGATGAGCAAGTTGACCCTTTAGTGGTCGAATGCTCTCTAAATTTACTCGACTATTAAGGAACATAACAGATCACAGGCCAACGCATAGGATCTTCCCTTCTTCATCACGGTTCTGGTATTCTTCACTGGACAGTGTATGCACAGTCTCCTTCTTCAGCACAGCAGGTCTTCAAATGTGATGCATGGATCCTTCCTTAGCACAGTAGTGAACTGCTAGAAAATAAAGGAGAACGCATGGGTGAATCTTTTAGAGCGTAGGTTAAATGCATCAACCCAATGCATGGATTGTTGATGTGGTGGTAAGTGAAGGAAGCTGCAATCTGGTGGATTATCTAGAACACATCTCCATCACCCAGAAACATGGATATCAGGTCATTTGTAGGTTGTTTCACATTTTAATAGCCTGAAATTAATTCTCAACAGCACGCAGTCTGGTTAACTATTTGGACGGAGAGCTGGACAACCGTATCTGGAGAGTGAGTTGGATACGTTGGGCATAAATCTAGGGCGAACGAAGTGCCTGTTTGTTGGTGCGCTTCATGACTACAGCATACATCAACATGTTTCAACATCTGGAAAACTACCAGCGAGTTTCGTGCAGTGTGCTGGATGACAAGTTGGACGTGTTGTGCGCAAGGCAGGCTGAGTGCATTCTTGTTATTAATTTGTCCCAAAAAGATTGTAAAATCTGCAAACAAATATACAAATTAATTAATACATCAAATGTGTTTTAATAATGTCAATTTTAATTAATAAAATCATAAAAATGATAATAATAAATAGATTTCATATAAACCTTAAATTCATACATACCTGAGCTGAATAGTGATCTATGTGACATAAAATATACAGAAAGATAATAAAACATATGTTTAAATGAGTAATTTAACTGCCAAAAATGATAAAAAAATCTAGGATCAATAGTATATGTGTTGGACTAACTTCCGGTTGACCCAGGTTCAAACCCTTTTTTCATCAACAAGACCCAAGATATTAACCCAGTAGAGGGGAACTCCATCGGCAACACCTACAACATAGATGCAGACTGATCACCCGAGATATCTTATGGGGACTGCGAGAACTAGGTTTCTACAGTTATGTCGGGGATTTTAATTTATAAGTCTATCAGATCACTTAACTAAAACTAGTAATTATACTTATTTTCTCATTTGTTCATTAAATATAACCATCTACCATTTCATCGACATGCATGATAACATCATAAAGAATTAGAATATGTTAACTCGATATAGGTGCAACACATACATAAGTTCATTCACCATTAAATCTTTGTGACACATTCATATAGGCTTATTTATATTAAACATGCATTCGATACAACATCAACATTAATACACACAGAGACAATATATAATGTGGAAACCAATTCGGGAAAAACCTTGAAAGGTGCTCTTCATATGGCATGAGAATTGGTTTGCACACTCAACTTGCAGACTCTTATTTATATATTCTTTATAATTAATTCATTCTTCTCTCGTCTCATGGTCTCTAGTTTTGGTCTCTCTTTTTCTCTTAATGGTCGATATGCACATAGCTGGGATCGATGCTTTGACTAAGCAACTCTCTCTATGATTGATCTTCAAACCACTCTCTCCACCCTCCTTAGTGACCAACCCGTACACAACTTGGGTCGCTATTTTTATAATATTTTCCACTTTTACAAATCTTGATTCAACCATCAACTGATGTGAAATTATGATTCACAGCAATATCTAGAAGCTAACAAAATCCTCATGACAGAAGAATTTGACAATACATGAAGAAAACTAAAAAAGAGTAATTCAGAAACATACATGTCTAAATCAAAATACCAAAAACCATATGAATCATAGAAGAGCTAGTTAAGTATGATATACAAAGGTTTATAATTTTTTAATTTTTACTATAAGCTGAAAATTTCAAAAGTACCCCAAGAAAGGTTAAGATACCTGATAACTATTTAACCTTACTTCCCTTTTCCAAGTAATACTCCATGAGCTACTTATAGAGATAGAATACTTGTAATCGGACTACAAAACCACTTGTTAGATGATTCAATTTATTCATGAAAACATAATAAAAAGAAAAAGAGTATTGTGTAAACAATCTATTATAAATGACTCTTATTTATTCAAAGAAACAAGCATATATTTACATATATACAAGTGATAATAACCCAAAATACTTTTCAAGGATCAGGAGGAGGAGGAATAGCTTCCCCTTTAACTAATTCCATTTCAATTTGCTACAAAACATTCTGTATAAAATCATGTTTAGATGTCAGTTGATGATAAAGTCTGAGTCTATGTCCATTTACTACAAAGGAAACTTCTGAGCCATCGATTGTTTTAATTTTTATTGACCCATTGTCAAAAGTTGTAACTACTTCATATGGGCCCATCCAACGGGTAGTTAATTTTCCTTTAAAATTTTTAAACCGTGAGTCGAATAGTAGTGCCCAATCTCCAGTATTAAATTGCTTTTGTTTAATAAATTTATAATGCCATGTCTTTCGTTGATTCTGTATTAGCATGGTTCTTTGGAGTGCATCTTGTCTAATTTCATCTAACTCATTAATTTGTAATATTCGTTATTTTTGTGCTTCATCCAAATTCATGCGTAATTGTGCTGCCATACGAAAGGTTTTAACTTGAAACTCAATAGGTAAAAGGACTTGTTTTCCATACACTAAGTCATAGGGGGTATGTCCAGTAATGTTTCTCCATGTTATCCTATAGGCCCATAAAGCCTCTGGGAGTCTATCTACCCAATCCTTATGATGTAAGTGAATGGTTTTAGTTAAAATGGCTTCTAATACTTTATTAGTTGATTCTACCTGACCATTATCTTGAGGGTGATAAGGTGAAGATTTGCAATGTCGGATGCCATATTTTGTAGTAAGTTCTTTCATTAATTTAGAAGCAAATTGAGTACCCTGATCTGTGACAATTTCTCTAGGTACACCAAACCGGGTGAATATTTCTTCATATATGAATTCCACTACTAATTTCTTTGTGGCGCTAAACAAATCTTTGGCTTCTACCCATTTGTTGACATAGTCCGTGCAAACTAAAATATATTTCTTTTTACGAGACATGGGAGAAATTGGTCCTACAAAATTAAGAGCCCATTTCTCAAAGGGTTCAATCATGACTTGGGGTTGTAGAGGCATTTGATCAGATGATGTAGGTCTACCCATTATTTAACAACTATCACATCCTTTGACATATTTAGAAGCATCTTTAAAAATGCTTGGCCAATAATAACCAGAATGTAAGACTTTGTATGTCGTCCTCTTATCAGAAAAATTTCCTCCACATGGTCCATCATGGCATGCATGGAGGATGTCTGTCATTTCATCCTCCCGCATGCATCGTCGAATAATAAGATCTAGACCAGTGCGGAAGAGATCGTTATCAACCCAAGAATAATTGGAACTCTGAATTATAATACGACACTTCTCATGTGGGGACAAATGGTTTGGTATTTTCCCAGTTGTTAAATAATTGGCAATATCTGTGAACCAAGGGGTTTGAAAAGATACAGCAAATAGATGTTCATCATGAAAAGTGTCATCAACTAGTTTAGTACCGTCTTCATGTTGAATATGGGAAAGGAAATCTGCTACTAGATTTTCTTTACCAGGTCGTTCAATGATGGTAATGTTAAATTCTTGCAATAAAAGAAGCCACCGGGTCACTCTACCATTGGTAATTGGTTTATTCATGATAAATCTAATGGCGGAGTGATCGGTATGGACAAAAACTTCATAACTTGTAATATCATGCCGAAACTTATTAATAGAATAAACTACTACCAAGAATTATTTTTCAGTAACAATATAATTAAATTCGGTAGGAGTCAAATTCTTACTAATAAAATAAATGGCATAAGGTGCTTGTCCTTATTTTTGGCTAAGGACTCCTCCTATGGCTGTATCAGAGGCATCGGTAGATATGTGAAAAGGAAGGGACCAATCGGGACCCCTAAGTATTGGTGCCACCGATAGTTTAGCTTTTAGGATTTCAAAAGCATTTTGACAAGATTTTATCCAATGGAATTCTATGTACTTTGTAAGAAATTTAAACATTGGTGCAGCTATTTTAGTGAAATTTTCAATAAAATAGCAGTAATAGCCTGCATGACCAAGAAAACTTCTTACCTATTTCTAGTTTTTGGGAGAGGGAAGGCCAACAATTACTTCAATCTTCGCAGGGTCTACCTTAATTCCTTGGGAGGAAACATGGTGCCCCAAAACTATACCTTCTGTCAGTAACATTTTACATTTCTTATGACTAAGGGATAAATTCATTTCTTGACATCGGATCAAGACCTTCTCAAGGTTTTCAAGGGCTTCTTGAAAATTATTACCATAGGCCGTAAAGTCATCCATGTATACCTCCACAGATTCATGTATAAGATCGAAAAAGATTCCTAAGACTGCTCACTAGAAAGTGGCAGGTGCATTACATAAACCAAATGGAAAAACTCGATAAGCGTATGTTTCCCAAGGGCATGTAAAATTGGTCTTGTATTGATATTTGGGTGCTATTAAAATCTGGTTGTAACCACTATACCCGTCAAGAAAGGAAAAATATTGTTTACCTGACAAAGTATCTAATACTTGATCAATAAAAGGTAAAGGAAAGTAGTCTTTAAGTGTAGATTTGTTTAGCTCTCTAAAATCAACACAAATGCACCATTTCCATGTGACTTTCTTCAGGACTACTACTAAAGGAGATACTCATTTACTATTGGAGATAGGATAGATGAAACCAACAGTGAGGAGTTTTTGTAATTCTTCTTTTACTATATCCTTTAGACCAGGATTCATCCTCCTCTATGGCTACCTTACGGGTGACATGCTTGGATCCATATAAATATGGTGAATACAAGTGTCAGGGTGTATACCCTTCATATCGATGTATTCCCATGCAAATGCTCCGGCTTGTTTCTTAAGAATTTTAAGCAACTGTGCTTGTTGGTTTTCACTTAATCCTGCGTTTATATACAGAAATTTTTCAGGACCAACCTCACAAGGTATGGTATATGGTCATGTATGCTATTCAATCATGAAGACATAAGGTGTTTCTATAAACATTGAGAGAGCCATATTCTCTTGAAAGTCATCTCCAAAAATCTAATTGAATTGAGCAAAAGACTGAGGAAAATCCATACAGGTTGTTGAAGAAACAAACTAGTTTAATACATTCTCAGTGGTCTGCTCTTGAAGTGCCAAGGAGAAATCACTAGGAAGGGAGAGATCATAAAAGTATTCATCCCCAAAAGAACAATTTAACCACCATGAATTTTCAGTTATTGGTTGTGCTGGGGGGTATAAAATAAGTCTTTGTGTGGACAACCCATTGGAAATAGTCATCTCTCCATCCCTACATCCTATAAAAGCATTTGCAGTAGCCAACCATGGTCTCCCCAAAATAATAGGATTCCCTTTTGAAGGATCCTTTGATTCTACGATCATAAAGTCGACAGGGTATTCCCATGAGGCTATTGATACAACAATTTCATACAAGACTCTAGCAGGTTTTACCATAGTATGGTCTGCTAGTTCTAGGATGGAAGGAGTAGGTCGAAGAAATTGTCCTAACTATAAAACTTCTAAAACTGTGGTGGTCATCATGTTAATAGCGGATCCTAAATCGATTAATGTATTTTGTATGGTGGTGTTGTTTATAATTACAGTCACTACTAGGGCTCCTGGATTTGTATATTTTGCAATCCGAGAATGGCTTGTCATACATTCAGACATCTCTCCTATAACACGAATTGTAAGAGGGTCCTTTTACTTCTTTCCTGGGCATTTAATACATAGCTCCTTTATTACCTTACTATAGATTGGTATATATTTGATAGCTTGTAATAGAGGGATATTAATATAGATATTCTTTAATTCATTCAAAATGTTGTACTCTGGATGAACTACAGGTTTTTCTATTACTAGTCTTTCTAGAAATGGGAGAATTCTTTGCTTCTGAATAGTTTCTTGTGGAGGATGGGTGTGTACTGGAACCTTTGGAATGTTCACATCCTCCAAACTAGCATCATTCATGGGTTCATTTGAATCTTCTTCTTCTTCATTTGGTTCTTGAATGATGAATGATGACTTGGGTTTATCATTGACAACTCTTCCTGATTGTAATTGAATTTCATGTACAGGTACAGTCAAAATAAGGTACGATGGAAGAGTTTGCAACTCAATGTTGTTAAGAGATTGAGTTGGTTTATTATTAGGGTTAGGTATCGGTTGTGCAGGTAATAATGTCGATCAAGGAGGATTTGTATTTTGAAAATGATGAGGTTGTTGTGTGATAAAAGGAACTGGAGGTACAAATCCAGGAGACATTTGTTGGAAATTTGTTTGATTCTGAGGATAAGGATGATTAGGTGCAGGGACAAGTTGTGGCTAAGGATATGGTTGTCCTCTCCATCCTTGTGACCAATATTGTTGTTGTGGAATTTGAGGAGGAGGGTACTGAGGTGGCCAATTCTGCCAACTTGAATTGTTCCATTGTTGAGGTGGTTGATATGGAGGATAAAAGATTGGAGGTTGCAGTGAAAAGTTCTGATATGTTGGTTGGTCTCTAGGTTGCCATGGAGGCCTCCTAGATGTTTCATCTACATCCCCACTCTTATACATGGCTTACAACCCAGGAAAAGATGGGAAGTTATCTATTGGATGCTCTTCTGTACAGATGTGATATACAAATATTTTGTTTAATGGGCATTCCCTTTGGGGATGTTTAGTTCTACATCTTGGACAAAATATACTCATTGTTGCTCCTTCTTTATCCTCCCTCTTCTTAGCTTATAAAACATCTAGTTGAGAACCCATTGCTCCTAAGATATTAGTTTTGAAATTCTCCAATGGGTTTACTAACTCTACTCTTGTAACTCCACCTAAACTAGGAACATTTACTCTTACATTTCTACTAAAAGGCTCTCGAAAAATTTTCGCAACTTTCCCCCTACTCCTAGAATAATTTTTACACATCTCACTGATTTGTGCAAAATTTTTATGAGAAATATCGCCAGCTGCCATGAGATTAAGACTTTCTAACAAGTCCTCAGGGATCCCCTTAAGAAAAAGTGTACGTACTACATCTTCTCGAAGGTCATTATATTTAGATTTATGTAATGTATAAATGAACCTTTCGAGATAATCCTCCAGGCTCTCTTCTTCAAGTTGTTATATCTTGAATATATCATGTCGAGAGTCCTTAGGTTTACAATACTCTTGATATTTTCATAAGAATGAAGTTTTCATATCATCCCAAGTCCTGATAGTGAATTCTCGTAATCCCATGAACCATCTCAAGGTAGAATCTTTTAGTGTAGCGGGAAATAGTTTTCGTTTTTGAGCATCTTGTAGATAATTATAGCTCCTACAAAGGATATCGAACTCGAACAGGAATGTGTCTGGGTCCTCATTACTTTTTCCATAAAAAATAGGTAAAGAGGAAGGAGGGATGTTTTTTATAGTTACATCCTTCATTATATCTAAAATAGGGAACCTGAAGGTAGCCTCAGTTCGATTTTCCCCTTCTCCTTCTTCATTTCTAACTTCATCGTGATCTTTGTTTTCTCCCTGTCTCTCCATATAAGCTAGATTCTTAACGTAGATATACTTAGGAGGCTCCTTTTGAGGTGATAATGGGGTGTCCCAATGTTCTTTTTTGGGAGAGATATTCCTCTGATCAACCGTGTTTTTATTGAATCCTAGAGGGATAGTAGGTTCTAATATAGAAGTTTCAATTTGTGAAATCACTGGATCTAGTGAGGTTCCAAAGACAGATTCTACTTGGGCATGATCCACAAACTCAATGAAATTTGGATCTCCTACTAGTGAAAAAGTTTTATTAATTAGATTCGAAACTAGTGGAGGGTTGGAGATTTCTAATGGTTGATTCTATTGAAATTCCTTAGGAATGAGGTCCTTAGGACCCCCTTCCAAGGCTCCTTCTCCTTCTATGGCTTCCCCAATAAGATCCCATGAGAGAGTCTCCTTAGGTTTCAGGGAAAAACTACTTCCTATAAGCGTCTTTCAATAGCTTTCTGGTGAGTTAGTAGTTGGGGAATTACATCCCCTATGGTAGTTAGTAGGTATTTCAATAAGTTTTCTAGTCTTAACAAATCTACCCTAAGGATGTCTAATTCTACTCATGAAAAAAAGGTTTAAACTAAATAAAAAGCTATACTACTGCTATTGTTGGATTTGGGGGCACTTGTTATAATAGATGCGTAGGTTCCTACCTCTCATCTTATCGCTCCCCCGCTACCAACCTATTGCTAAGTTTCATAAAGAGTTCTACTCTACCTTACAAAACAACTCCCCGGCAATGGCGCCAAAAGTGTTGGGTGTTATAATTATGTCTAAATTAATGCACATGATCTTTAATTATCGACCGGGGTTAGTAGGCTTAGAGTTGACACAAAATATATGTGAAGGTAGAGGGTGTTGTGTAAATATTTTAACAAACAAAAGATCGAAAGATATTTCAAAATGAAAAACTGAGTCAAACTCCTAAGAATGAAATTAGTAAGGTAATTAAACGGAGACAGAATAATAAACTAATCAATTGATAATTTATTTTATAACTTTAAACTGAAAAAGATACAATCAATAACTAAATATTCAAATGCGAAACTAGGGTGCAAGGAAGACTTAACTTATAAGCAAGTAGAAATCTTAATAAGAGAAGCAAGTAGAAAACTTAATAAAAGAAGCAAGTAGAAAACTTAATAAAACAAATATCCGTAGGTTCTGTCTACAAGTTCTTTCAACAATAACACAATGTAAAAGAAACAACCTAAAAACATACTAAGGATAACACATATAACACTAAATTTACATGCAAGCAAATAAATCAATCCAAAAGCATAAACACAAAACAATACATCATTAAAAAAAAATCAGAAACAAACTCAAGAAACAAAACACAAGACAACTTAACACATATTCAAGGTGAAAAGAAGTAAAGAAAATAATAAAACTTCAGTGACATAACCTAAAACAATCTAATTTTAATTCTAATGTTAAATAAAACTATTATCTAACTATCTCAGTTGAAACATGATTAAAACACTAACAAAACAGAACTTAAAACAATCTCAAAACACATTAAAAACACTAAAAATGAAACTAAGGGCTGAATGACAGACTGAACTGTGGGTCTAAAATGGGTGGTTGAATAGCAGACTGAACAGGCTATCCGAATGACAGTTTGCACAGTTAAAATAATAAAAACTAACCTAAATGGCATAATCTTCAGCTGAAGTCATGCAGATATAAATCTAATGCATAAAGGAAATAAGTAAACCTACTTATTAAGCAAATTTAACAGTGAAATAGTCTTAAAAAAATTCATGAACATAAGGAAAACATTGCATGTTAGTAAACAAACTGGAATTCAAATTGCATAATTAAAAACAGAAATAAACAGAATTGAATTTACTTAATTTGATAAAAAAGCAATCTATTCTATCTAACTTGCAAATAAACTGAACAATAAACTCAAAATGAAATAACTGAAAACAAAGCTGAAAGCAAACTATGCATGCAGTTAACTATCTAATTCAGAAATAAAATTCCATAGAAATAATAAAACAAACTGTAAATTAAACTAGCTATAACAACAAAAAATGGAAGAAACAAACAAGAAAAGAAACCTCTAGTTGATGAGGGTCCCTCTCAACAATCAGGGGTGGTGCCTGGCTAACTTCTACTCAAACGCAATCTTCAACAGCAACACATACAGCTCTTTATTCAGACGATGGAATAGAAATACAAATGTGCTCAAGAACAAACTGATGAATTCTTTCTAACTCTCTGACTTTCTAGTCCTAGCTAACTGAGCTCTCACACAGAGGCTGATTTATATAATAGTTTATAGAGATGAGCAAGTCGACCCTTTAGTGGTCGACTTCTCTCTAAATTTAGTTGACTATTAAGGCACATAATAGATCGCAGGCCAACACATAGGATATTCCCTTCTTCAGTGCGGTTCTGGTCTTCTTCACTAGACAACATATGCACAGGCTCCTTCTTCAGTGCAGCAGGTCTCCAGATGTGACGCACGACTCCTTCCTTAGCACAGCAGTGAATTGGTGGTGAACAGAGGAGAATGCACAGGCAAATCTTCTAGAGCGTAGGTTAAATGCATCAACCCAACACGTGGATTGTTGATGTGGTGGCAAGTGAAGGAAGCTGCAAAGCTGGAGGATTATCTAGAACACAGCTCCATCACCCAAATACATGGATAGTAGGTCGTTTGCAGGTTGTTTCACATTTTAATTGCCTAAAATTAATTCTCAATAGCACACAGTCTGGTTAATGATCTGGACGGAGAGCTATATAGCTATCTAGACCGTGAGCTGGATACGTTGGGCGTCGACACATTTATTCGCATGGTGAGAATTGTACCATTGGGTTTTGTAGTAGGTGAAGACTATATGTTTTTCATGATCGCCATCAGCAGTTTTACAGCAGCATACTTCCAACCATATGAGACTACCACAATTCTACTTTCAACTCTCATCTTCTACTTCATCCAACCAAGCAACAATTCAGTTCCTTCACTTCACATTCTATGATTCAGCAGTAGCAGCAACCACATTCCTATTTTATATTTCATCAACTTTTTGGGTAAGTGGAGGTATGTTGTTTTCTAATCTTTAACCATGTAATTCCTTAAATGCTAGAAAATGAATGAATTTAGAAAATTCGCTCACTACATTCCCTTTCTCCTTTTCATAAACCTAATATATCTTAAGTTGGGGGGGGGGGGGGGAATTCATTACCATTTTACATATTCATCATCTCATTTACCCTTAATCAACATGTATTTCCCAAACTATGTTATATATCTTGGCAGGATTCATAAATATGAAGAAAAGGCTTTCTAATATACATTGATGGTTCATCATTTCTAATGCATAAATATTATGTATTGCAGCAAAAATACAAGTAAAATAAGTGAATGTTGTTAAACACAAGAACCAACATTTGTTATATTCATGGTTGTCACACAAGAACCAACCATAAGGAAAAATTGCTGCCACTCATGCATTTCAAAACATGGAATGATTTACTGTTATATACCATCATCATGTGAAGCCCAACTATAAATCCGAAAGTTAAAAAGAGAATCAGTGCATGGTTGCATGAGAACATGCAAACAGTCAAGTTGGGGGGTATGTTGAGCCACAAAAAGACCACATTTTATCCATCTTTCACATACCATTTGTCACTTTATTCCTTTCTCATCCTTCCATAAAACCATTATATTTCACCACTTTCATAATAACTATGGGTTTATATTACCATTTTCCAAATCATTTATTTTTGAGTATTTTGAGTGAATTTGTGGTTAATTATTGAGAAAAATAATATATTTTCATTATACTTTAAAGTTGGGTGAGTTTGGTGATGTTTACGGGTGTATTTGAAGACTTTAACAAGTTCAAAAGTGACCACCTAGCCTCAGATTCGAATTTCATCTTCTAGATGTGAGCTAATTTCAAGGAGAAGATCATGGACATGTGGAGAGAATATCTCATCCAATATTTGTTGAGGATTTTAAGGGATGAGTTGTAGATTTGTTCAGGGTTTGAAGGGATGAGTTGTAAATTTGTTGAGGATTTTGAGGGATAAGTTGAGAGAATTGTGGATCTGTAATTATGATCAGTTATCTTGAGTTCATGTATAAATAGGAGAGTTATCTCCTCATTTTGGTTAGAGATCTCTCTAGTGGTTTGGAAGTAGAGAATAGTTTTAGAGTTAATCATAGAATGGAATGTCTAATTGTAATGGAGATTATGCATTGATGTAAATCCTGTACTCTTCCATGTTAATAGAGATTTTCAGCACTTTATTTCTTATGAGTTGTTATGTCTTGCTTATGAATTGTTAGTATAGATTTACCGTGAGCTCACAAGTTAATTTCGATTGCTTTATACCAATTTATTTCATGCAATTTCAATCTCACTTTATCAAATTAGTTTATGCAATTTTATGTTTTTTGCAATTAGATTTATTTCCTTACAATTTCCTGTTTTCATAACTTAGATTCAATTTCATTAATAGATTAAGTTCAGTGACACTCTGCCCCTGCATATATTTTTTTTGTACCTCACAAGTTTTCGCTCTCTCCGGGTTGACAATTAAATCATTGGATATCTGTTATAATTTGTTTAATATTTGCACCTCTCGATCTCAACAGGATCACCATCTCTGAATTCCACTCAAAATAATTGAATGGAGTGAGAAAGGTAACATGAGACTACTCCATTTGTTGTTGCACATTGAGTGATAAACAACACTTGAACAACCTGAAATGCAAACTCTCAATATACTAGAGGAGACCCTAGATTACAATTCAAACCATATGAACTCTCTAAATTTGACTTGCAGCTCCAAAGAGATCTGATACCATTTGAAATTTTGATTCATATCAAGATCTAGAAGCAAAGAGAATCCTCACAGTAGAAGAATTTGACAATACATGAAGAAAATAGTGTAAAAGAGAAAAATTAACACATAGAGATGTTGCCAATAACTGATTTTTCTATTGTAGTCCAACATGTAAATATGTCTGGAACATGATTATAATACATTAGGAGAAAAAATTTAGCCTCTGGAGGAAAATTGGTGGCATACATGTGGCAGGCTTAGATTGGACCTCTAACCCCTCTAAGTGTACCAAAAACTCAAACCAAATGGTCACGAATGGCCATGTGAGCATTGGGAAATCATTATTAGTAATAAATAAGGGTCATTTAGTCATGTTGGAGTGCAAGGGTGAGTGGGAGTGTCTCTAGGAATTCATAAATGGTCCAAAATAGCCAAAACACTAAAAAACAATGCATGGGCGCCTCTGGTCAAACCAAATCCATGATTTAAGGAGTGGGAGCAGCCAAAGGGACCAAAAGGTCATTAATGAGGGAACCCAAGCTCCTATTTGAAAAAAATGTGGGCTTTGGGTGAAATTAATGGTCCAAAACCCCCAATAACCTTAAGAACCCACCATAACCAATGTTTGGACTATGAAACATAAGTGAAAATGAATGAGACTATGGTCCTAGGTGGTATGATGACTATGGTAGTAGGTAGTACGATGTTATAACAATTCACTTTCAATTACCATTCGATAGGTTGTATTTCTATATTAATACATTCAGTTATCTCTAAAAAATAGGCACTATCAACCCAAAATACAATCATGCTTTATTACTAAAAGCAAGATTTTAGTCCAACTAACTCTTCATAAAAAATAAGTCAAACTCTTCTTTTCAACTACTTTATTCCTCTTCTATCATAGTTCCTTCTATTGTGGCTACTTCCATCACACCTTTTTCCCCCACATCTTCTTTCGTCGCAGTTTCTTTCGTCCCACGACTGGAATCTTCATCTTTCTCAGCAAAATTCTGGCAGAATTATGTCAGAATTTTCCTAGGTCCAATAGGCCCCCAACACTCACCTGTGGATCATCCTAAGCCACATCATCCTAAAAGTTATCTAATTGCGACCTTGCTTTGAAAATCTCTGAATATTTTCACTACTTATTCAGCTTCCTATCGCACTTCTTCTTCTACTGTCCTCAACTTTTTTTAAATTTCAGAACTGATGTGTTTCGAAGTTGTTAGTCCTTCTGACCCCAAATCTTGTCGTACCTTCTCATATACATGTTTAATGAGACCTGCAACTTTCTCTGCTTCTACTTGTAGTTCTATGACCCAGTTGGTTCTCTTTTATTGTTGTTTTCGCATTTTTTCTACTTGTTGTAACTTCTTCATGTCAACAACTTTCGTCATTTTCTCTACTAGCGAGAGATTCTTTAGATCACTCTTCATTTTTTTGAATTCTGCCTCAGTAGTATTTAACTTCACTATTATACTCTCTAATTATTCATCGTCTATTAAATCTTCCCATGATTAAGAAACTTGCTCGACCTCCTTCGCCCAAAGTTCCTCTACTTCTCCAATCTTCGACATAGCCTCAGTTGGTTCTTTTCTTTGTTCTTCCAGTGCCTCTAGAGGTGTATTGGGATTTATCTGTAATTCTAGCTCCACAACCTACTTATGGAGGCTCTCTACTACTTCGATAAGTCGAAATACCTTGGCTTCTAAAAACATTACTTTTTTTATGCCTTCGTCTACAAAACTGCTACAAGCCAACGAAACAGCTGCATCCAGCCGATGTCTGTCCTCCTACAACATTTTTTCTTTCTGCTCTATATATTGAACTATTTTCTTCAACTTATTAACCTTTTTGTGTTAGGATTTCAATTTGTTTAACCAATGCATAGTCCCTATTCTTCATTTTTGCTACTACGGCATTCTGAATGGCATGTACTTCATACATAGGCAGCACAACAAAGTCCATAGTAATATGACGAAGGTCCTTGACCATGGTATTCAACTCTAGTGTACCTAAGTCAATTGCTTGACCCAATACTTGAATATTTATAGGCAGAGTTGGCATCGATGATTCCTCGACAAGTCGCTCCTCAGGTGGACAAGATTGGTCCAGCGACACAGTCGAGTATGGCATTTGGTTGACCGCCACTAGAACTTCTTTACTGCTTTATAGAGTGTCTGCAGTAAATCCCTTACACTGCTTGTCAATTATGTTTGTCTTTCCTCCATTTTTTGCAGCTTTCATTGGAAACTTATGCCATTGTTTCCGTCAAAATAGTGTAATCATCATTGGTGAGGCCAATGAATCCAGATGAGCATTTGACCTTCCTCTTTTTTTGACTTTTTCTCGACTTTTTTAAACTCTTTCCCTTGTCCTCCAACTCTGTATCAATCAGGGTTGTGCTAGATTCATCAAGACTATAAGCTATTCTTGGGGTTTCCTTGACTAGTGGATCCCCCTTGATATCCATCCTTCTTTTTTTATGGATCATCTGGTCACGACTCTTCTTTTGCTGAGAGTTGATTGTCTACGACAGCAACCTGTTATTTTGCAAGTCAATAATGAACAATGGTATCAATTTTAGAATCATATAACTGAAAGTGTGGCATGATCCATTGGTGATGTAGATTCTATCATGGATACAAAAATATCTGATGAGCCCCAACTAAAAATATTATAATGTTTCTAAACCGTTTGACGGTCGCTTTCATGATTCTAACATGCTTCTGAATATAATGTCGAAGGGTCTCTCCTTGTAAAAAGAATTTGACATGGTTGCCTTTATGTCGCTTAGGTAACTCCTTGTCAAACCAGAGATTCTAGTATTGAGCTCCTCGGCATGGAACTGCCACATCTACCCCTTGGTAGTTTGGTGGTTCCACCCATGTGACAAAAGAAATCAAAATTAGTAACCATGAATAATGAAAAGGGCTTCCCTTTTCCTGTACCTCTTCTACATCTGCTAATATTTCATTTAGCAGATAGTGTGACCAGTTAAGTTGGACACCGACTACACACTGATATGTTACAACAATTGTCCCTGTAGTGTACTGGTTCGGTCACATCTTTTGCAGCAGCTTGCTAGATAATATTTTGGTTGCGAATTGAATAGCAACATCATTGATGGAGGCAATAACAAAGCCTCTCAAGTCTCTTGTCAGGTCGTCATTGTATTTCAATTTATTTGTCAATGATGTGTCATGTTCTTTCCTAGAAAAAAATGGCATTGGATCGATGCCTACAAGGGGAAACCTAGTGATCGAAGCTATCATCTCTACATCCATTCAAATTTTTATATCGAGCCATAAAAATCCACCATGGAAACAAATAAACAATTGCTTAACGTAGGAATTCACTTCTGTTCTATGGCCAAACTGTGGCATGTGCATCAGCAACAACAGTCTGGACTTATCCAATCCTCTTCCATTCCTTTGGAACTATGTGGATAGGGCCATCCTATGTGTCTTAGACACTAGTCATATATTTGTTCATTGCAAGTTCCGAAAACTTGTGTAATTCATGGTCAACAAATCCCATCTTCTGCAAGTTTTGTATTATTTTTTTCATTACCCGAACTCCTTTCGGTATGGTAGGCGATACCAATCGATATTTTTATTTTTTTCCAAATCTAACCTTTGGCGCATTGGCTAGTCTAGGAAGGACATAATCCAGGAACATGGTTGTTGATACTAACACTTCATCCTCTATTGGAGGTGTTGTTACTCGTGATCGTCAACCGGTAGACCTCTTTCTCTTTGATGTACCAGGTGGGTATGTTCGTAACACAACAGTTGGAGTTACCGGGGACTGTGAAGCTTCTTCTGCAACTCTAGGTGACTATGAAACAACCTCTGTGGTGTCTTCCATAATTGGCGTGGGAGATGAAATTTCAAGACCTGATTATTGAATGATGCTCATATTGGAAATGAAAATGACAATACTTTGTAAACCAATGGCTTTGGCTCTCATAGTTGTAGACAACAATTCATCACTCTCAGTCGAATGTAATAGAATGAATGAAACTTCGATGCGAAGATGATATATGTGTACCCATTCAATCAGTCATTCATTCACACGATCAGGAAATAAATAGAAAGGTGGGAGCAATTTCCATCAAATGGAGCAATATTTCTAATCATTACAAGGAAACCGCTAATCAAATAATCACTTTGCATGTCACTTCAATGGTATTTATTGTGCATTAAGGACAAAAATAACCAAAAAGCGTTCCGCCAAAATCTCTCGCATCCTTACATTAACTAATATCGAACTGTCACTTGTGACTAAAATTCATTGTGTGACATCAATTCTTTTCCTGCCACGGTCCTATTGTCACGAATAATCAAAACCTATTCCCATACTTAGGATATAATAATTAATCATTTTGGTTAAATTGCTAGGTCCTAGCCTAGCTAGTTGGAATCCACTTGCTTCCTCATGGTCAAACTTGCCTAAATTGCCTACAGGAGTTTCTTGTAAATATTCTGGATAATATTCTCACAACCCATCAGGCTGCCCATTTTAGTAAGTGTGTATTCCTTCCTTATCTAAAATTAGACTGCTTTTCAGTAGCTTTTAAGGCAAAAGGTAAATCTAGTCTTAAGGCAACTACCTTGTTTTTTGTACAACTTGTTAGCACCTGGTAATTTTCCTATGGTTGTGAGTAGGAAAACACTGGGGTAACCATTTCAAACCCACCTTTAGGTTGTATTATAGCTCATACAACCAAAGAGAGATCTCTCAGGGTCATGAGGACAACTCACATACACATATGTCTCGCAGCAAACATTCAGAAGGCTAGATTTCTGATGAGAACATATTGTTTGTATTTCAAAGAGTGTAAGACAGATTTGTGGATTGCAGATCCGACTTTTCTTGAAATTGAACTTTTGCAATTTATGTTCTGCACTTCATTTTCTGCAATTTTATGCACCCTTGATTTCTTTGCAGTTCATCCCTAGCTGTCGACCTGAGATCAAATGCATATTACGGGTGTCCATCTTGACTTTTATCGAAATCGCTCCAGCAATTTATCTTCCTCAAATTGATTTCTGCATTTCTTATGAAGCATTGATCTCTTTATGGTTTCATTCCTGGTTGTTGATCGAATTCTCATCTTACCTTTGTGGATTTTTTCTCCTCCTTACACATTTCTCTTGCGGGATTCTTCTGGAGCGTCATATCTCTTGCGGCTCAGATCTCCACCCTTGAAATCTACTAATTCTACCCAAATCCACTGATTTCCAAATATCATTTCCTCGTGTATGTTAGATCAGTGGAATTCACCTCCATCGTAGATCTTCTTCCACTTATTGATCCGGAATTGATTTTCCGTGTAGGTTAACACCATTCTGCAGACATAAAAAATTATTTACATCATGCATATTACCTTTGCAGAATTGTTTATAGCCATTGATCTTCTCCATGGAAACTCTGGTCTGTTTATCCTCGTCGAGACCTAACTGAAGCAAATTTTTCATACCAAGCTCATTTCCAAGGTCGCGCTTAAGGATTTTTTATCATTCTCATATTTTAGACTTAGGAATAATTCTTCTAAACAATTTCAAACCCTTTCTGCACACCTCTAGGTCATACGATATGGAATTTTAGATCCCACCTTACATTTCCTCTAGTCTGACCCCCTTCCAACCATTTAGCCCGGTCATGGTGCTAACAGCTGGCTCCAATTGGGGATGTTATCCTCCTTACGAGGTAGAAAAGAACATCAGACCATGTTCCTAATCCATTGGGATGGTACCAAGCTTTCCTGAAATCTTCAACCTGTTCTAAAGATTGAACACAACTGTAGACTGCAACTCTAAACTTGAAACTAAAACTGAACTGATACTGAAATCAAACTAAAAAATTTCTAAGAGAAATTCTCTCCATGTCAAGCTTATTCACACCTACATACCCTACTTACTGAGCACCAATTCCAAATCAAGTAAACTCTGACTTCCAGTGAAGCCAACCAAGAAATTGATCTAATGATTGAGCTTCTTCATCATGCTTGATCCTAATCAGAAAGGAAGAACTTAATGGAAAAATGTTATGATAGAAGACCTGATATTTACTACACACACATGACCCACCATTCCCACTACAAAGCTTCTCCATATATTCAGCTACTGGATCATGACAACCTTCAAATTTTTCTATCATTTGTTTTCCATGACAAGGCTGCTCCAACTGTAACTTCTCTAGCACCCTGTTAAACTGTTCTTCAAGAAAACCATGCAAGGAATGCTCATGACAATTTGCAAATGAGACATCAACTTCTTCATTCAAAATATCATAATTTAAAACTTGATTCCTTCCAATTTTTTCAAAGGAAATATCATTGTGTTTTTCAATAGAATCAAGCAAAATAATTTCTGAATTTGAAAAACATAAAGAAACATCCCATTTGGAATCCTCTTCTTCTTCTTTGTGATTTAACCCTTCATGGAAAACTGTTGTTTTTCTCATAGGATGGGATTGATTGCATGATCTCTCATCATTTTCATCTTCCATAAACAAAGAGGGCTTCGCATTCTCTTGTAAATATTCAGGTGAAATTTGAGTTTGATAAGCATACAAAGTTGTTTCTTCAACCCTTAATTCAAGGTCTAATTCCTCATTACTTACAATTTAAGAAAATAAACATGCGGAAGGACTATAAGATTGAGATTTTCCAGAATTAGAATTCTCTATATAATCAACCACATAAGTATCATAACTTGGAGGAATCTTTTGTTGCAGCCGGGTATTTTTTGATTGGTCATGGGCAACCTCTTCTTGAAACCAAGTTTCAGAAGTTGAATGATATGAGGAAAAATCTGATTGACAGTCCCAACTTTCTTCCTGGTCACACAAATATTGACAAGAATGTTGCAAACTATTATTAGCTTCAAGGAAATAAATGTAACTGGCTGAATCAGAGTTTTGGCTGATGTCAATTTCAGTCAAGGAAGACATTACCAACTACAAGGAATTTTCTTGAATATCATGGAAACTGGTTGGTCTTTCTTCTTTCTAAAATGAGCTCTCATGTAACATTTCTAAAATATCTTCATCAATAAACTTATCCTCAATGTACATGTTCTTCAAATATTCAATGAAACCATTAACATGTATGCAACAATCTTGAACTAGCAAGAAGGAAGGATATCGATCTTTAAAATGCTCATGGAATACTTTATGGAAATCTGTAAGAGAGCATAAATTTTCTGATGGTAATCTCCCATACCATGACCTTGAATTTCCTTCCATACTAACCATGAACATTTTTATTAAAGAATCCTCATGAAATTCAACTCCCAGCTTATATATATGCATATGAAATCTAACCAAATGGAGGGCAGCATCATCACCCCTTTTATCTTTGAATTTTGGAAGATATGCTCACCAATCTATATTAGGTATTCGATTTGGAAAACCTGGAATGTGAGCACGATTCATAGGGCCATAACTTGTGGATATAGAACCCATCTTGATGATGAAGAAACCTGAACGAACATAAATCCTAAAAAATTATGAGATGGAAGATTCACCATGATCACAAAACAAATCAAGAAAGCACGGTGTGGTGTGCGTGACTGATCAAAATGGAAAACCTTGACATCTGGTCCTCAGGCTTACTTGATGAAAACCATTGTTCAGAGTATCCTCGAATGACCTTCTGTAGCAGATGTAAAGGAGTAGTTCAGATATCTAAGTAAAGGCTCCTCAACCCCTTTCTTCTTTGATTGTGTAGCTACTGGTTGCACAACCACTTCCTGCTTTGCAGCCTCTTCCACATTCTGCTAATTCTCCTCTCAGATTTTTAGTGCACATGCTCTACTTGTGGAATAGATATCAGTCATAGATATATTTTGAATCAAATCTATGCCCTCCATTTTATATGCTTGTCACCATCATTCTGCAACCTCCTTTCTGCAAGATTCCTTCCGTAAGATCATTTTCCATAGGTTCCTTCGCGCAATTTTGTGGATTGTGGGATCACCAACTTTCCCACTTGTACTTCAACAATATTTCTTCCACAATATCCCTTTCCACAAGATCCTTTCCATAATTTTCTAGATTTCAGATTGCAGATCCCACTTTTCCCGAATTTTCACTTACGCAATTTTGCTTCCGCAAGATTCCTTCCGCAGATTGGCGGATTGTGGATCCCACTTTTCCCGAAATTGAAATTCCACAATTTATATTCCACATTTAATTTTCCTTAATTTTCTAGACCATTGATTTCTTTATGATTTCATCCCTAGCTGTCGATCTGAGATCAAATGCGGATTGTGGATTGCGGGTGTCCATCTTGACTTTTCTCAAAACCGCTTATGCAATTTATCTTTCATAACTTGGTTTCCATATTTATTATGAACCATTAATTGGATTCTCATCTTACCTTTGCAGATTTTTTCTCCTCCTTACACCTTTCTCTTGTGGGATTCTTCTAGAGCATCAGATCTCCACCATTGAAATCTACTAGCTCTACCCAATTCCGTTGATTTCCAAATCTCATTTCCTCATGTATGTTAGATCAGCAGAATCCACCTTCGCCGTAGATATTCTTCCACTTATTGATCTGATAGTCGATTTTCCATGCAATTTAACACCATTCCACAAACATCAAAAATTATTTAAATCGGGCATCTTACCTTTGCTTAATTTCTTATAGCCATCAATCTTCTCCATGGCATCTCTTCTCCGTCTATCCTCGTCGAGACTTAATTGAAGTGAATTTGTCATACCAGGCTCATTTCCAAGGTCGCGCTTAAGGATTTTTTACCATTCTCATATTTTAGACTTAGGAATAAGTCTCCTAAGTAATTTCAAACCCTTTCTGCACACCTCTAGGTCCTAAGATATGGAATTTTAGACCCCACCTTACATTTCCTTTGGTCTAACCCCCTTCCAACCATTTAGCCCAGTCATGGTGCTAACACAACTCATCATCCATCTTTTTCCCTTCCAAAAACATGACTTTATCCACTTTCCTTCACTTATCAACTGATACACTTTATTCATCCCATTTGTGACCTTCTTGACATGTTTGGAAAGTGTTTTATGAACCTAGGGGGGGTTTGACTTTTTAGTAAGCCTGCATTTGTGTTGATTTGAATTGCCTCCCTATTCATTTGAATCTCTGATGTAGTTATATATTTCGATAGACCATGAATTCATGAGGTTGGATAAGATAAACTTATTCAATATAAGTTTGTGTAATGCACCATATTCAGTCTCCGATTTGAGTGAATCTATGCATGTTTTACAAGCAATTTTGTGAGTTCAATTGATCTAAGCTTGGGCTATAATTTTCACATGGTATCAAATCATTTCTAGCTCTATTTTTATCCTCTTCTATTTCTTTTGCAGGATTGATATCACTCCCAGGGAGTGCACTCTGTCTGTTCAAGGGCGTAGTTGCTAAAGAAATGGATCAATCTCGCCATATCATCTTGACTCCATTCAACTACTTCGAATGGAAGGCACAAATGGAAATTTTGATGAGAAGTAAGGGTCTATTCATAGTGACCATGGAAACTGAGGCCGACCCCAATGCAACAATAGAGAAGATCAAGTGGAACAACATGAGGGATGAGGCTTATGGTCTCTTGTGTCTCAGTACTTCCAGAGCCTTCTTTTCTATCTTGACGAATTGAAATTGCCAAATGAAGAATGGGAGAAAATTCAAACTTTACATGGAAACACAGATGAAATGAAGGGACATCAACTCAAAAATGAGTTGATATCATTGATTCTAAGCATTTTTGAGTCCTTACAAGCCTATTTCTCCAAGTTCAAAGACCTAGTTTTGCAGTTGAACCGGTGTGGTATCGAAAAGAAAGATGAACAAATGGTTTTGGACATACTTTCAAAGATCAGACATGACTATTCAGTATTTGTATCAACCTTCCATGCCACTAAGTTGATAGATCGAACCTAGAATATGCCTTCACTAGCATATTTCATCGAATCCTTGACCCAGGAGCAAGATAAGTTGGTCATGATGGGCACCATCAAACTTTCCAAAGATCAAGCTTTGGTTGCTGGAGATTCAAAGGTCAATTCCAAAGGAAAGAAGAAGGATAAGAAGCTTCCTGATTAAAAGGGATAACATTCCAAGTCTCATGAGGAGTCCTCAAACTCAAAGAAGAAGAATTCCCGGAAGAAGAAAGGTAAAGGTGAAATGAGAAAGTGTGTATACTATGGTAATGGATTTCATCCTAAGAGCTCTTGATGAAGAAACAAATAGATATGTTGACTCAACTCCTTGAAAAGAACAGCATCTCTCTTCCTAAAGGTGCAAAGAAGAACGAAAGAGGATCAAGTTCTGAAGAAAAGGAGAGATTTCATGCTCTGGTTGCAAGCACTGTATTATCTCCTTCCTTTATCATTAATTATGGAGATTCAAGGAACATGGTTTCAACAATTGATGCCTTCTCATCTCTTGATGATTAGAATCATCCAAATATGTTATTGGGAGATAACTCTGAAAATGAAAGTAAGGGAAAGGGTAAAATAGATCTTGACTGTGATTCCTTCAATAATGTTTTATGTGTCCCAAGTCTTGTTGCTAATCCCTTTTCAGTCTATTATATTACCCACACTGGGTCTCCTAAGAAGGTTGTATTCACTCTCAATGATGTTAAAATCACTGAAATTTCAAATGGTAGAGTCATAGCTAAAGGTTTTGTGGATCACATCTCGAAAGTGTACAAGTTCTCGCACTTCATGCACTTCTCAAACCCCTCTTCTCTCCTTGATCATGCTAATGAAGCTAGAAATATTTGGCATGAGAGGTTTGTCCATCTAAATTACAAATACCTTTCTTATTTGTGTGGAAAATACATGGTCATAGGAATTCCCAAAATCAACTTTTCCAAAGGAAACTGTCGGGGATGCATTCTAGGAAAACACCCAGAGCATATATATGAGAGAGTTGGTCATAGGAGAACCTTTGCACCTATTGAATTTATTCAGGGTGACATTGCTGGTACTTTTCCTCATGTGTCCATGAGTCAATCCAAGTATGTCCTAACCTTAATAGATGGATTTTCCAGATACTGTTGGGTTTACTTCCTCAAGCACAAGTCAGAATTTTTTGACCTCTTCAAGGGTTTTAAAGCTCTAGTTGAGAACCGGTCTAGAAGAAATATCAAGGTACTCAGATCTGATAATGGTGGTAAGTATGTCAAACCTGATTTTATAATATTGTGATGATGCAGGTATCCATATGCAACACTTTATTCCCTACACACCTCACCAAAATGGTGTTGCTAAGAGGAAGAATATAACTCTCAAGGAGATGGCCACTTGCATGATGGAGTCTAAGAAATTTTAACCAAAAGTTTGGCTAAAGCTATTAAATGTGCATCCTACATCCAAAATAGCATGCCTCATAAGCATCTTTATGGAATCACTCCTTTCGAATCTTGGAGTGGGCACAAGCCTGATGTGTCTCATTTCAGGATTTTTGGCTCTAAAGCTTGGGCTAGAATTCCACCAAAAAAGAGGAAGGATTTGGAACCCCAAAGTCAAGAGTTCCTATTTGTTGGGTATTTTAAATATTCCAAAAGGTATAATATAATCAACATGAGCACTCAAATAGCCTTTATTGAAAGGAGTGTTCAATTTCAAGAAGATCTTATGCTAGCATCAGAAATTGGAGAATCCTATTCACCACCACCACCTCTAAATGTAAGTGAAGAGACTAATAAGGTTTATGATTCTGATATGTCTAATAATTATGATTTAATTTCAAATCCTAACACACCTACAAGGACAAAGTGGTCATCAAATACCATTCATGTAGTTGGGTAACTTGCTGGGAATACTAGTGATCTAGAAGAACTAAATCTCAATTCGAGACTGCCCTTTCTATCAAGGACTCCTTATTTGTTGAGAAGTGTTATCTACTGGTTTAATTATATCCACAAACATATGAAGAATCATCAAAATATCCAATATGGCAAACAACCATGAAAGAGGAATACCATTCGCTTTAGAAGAATGAGACATGGGAACTAATCAATCTTCCATAAGGGAGAAAGTTAGTCAAGTGAAAATGGGTATTCAAGAAAAAGTTTGCTTCTGATGGCTCTCCTCTAAAGTATAAGGAAAGTTTAGTGGCCAAGGGCTTCTCCCAATTCCAATTCATTGACTACAATGAGACCTTTGCACCAGTGAAAGATGGACTCTATAAGGCAAATTTTGGCCATTACAGCTTCCAAGCAATGGGAGGTACATCACATGGATGTGAAAGGTGCCTTTCTACATGGATATCTCAAACACAATATATACATGAAGTAGCTAGAAGGTTTTTTTACTAATCCATATCTTGTCTACAAGTTGAAGAAATCATTATATGGGCTAAAACAAGCTCCCAGAGATTGGTATGCCAAGATTGATGGCTTTCTGCTATCACTAAGCTTTAGTATATGAAAGTCTTATCCAAATTTCCATTTGAATTTGATTCATGGTTCAATCATAATTTTTTTTTGTATTTGGATGACCGTCTGATCATAGGAATTTCCATGAAATAAAATTCCTCCTTGAAGGATGCAATGAACCATGATTTCTCCATCACGGATTTGGGATTGTTGAGCCAAATTTTGGGGATTGATATCTCTCAATAAAATCTTGGAATCAAAGTAAATCAGTATAAGTATGATTCATACCTACTAAACAAGTTCAAGATGAAGGATTACAATCCAAACAAGGCTCCTTTCCTTTCAGGAGTTAAGCTTGAATAAGCAAATTCAACTCAATTAGTAAACAACACACTGTATAGGCAACTGGTTGGTTGTCTTCTTTATTTGACTCATACTCGACCTGATATATATTATGCAGTGAGTGTGGCATCTAGACTCATGGATCAGCCTCATGACATCAATTGGAGGGAAACAAAAAGGATCTTACACGTTGTACAAGGGACAAGACACATGGGATTCACTATGTTTCAAAATCTGACCTAGAGTTAGTTGGTTTTACTGATTATGATTAGGAAGGTGATAACATTGATAGAAAATAAACATATATATATGTTTTTAAGCTTCTATATGGTCCAATCAGCTGGTCAAGTAAAAATTTAAGTGCCATTGCACTTTCATCTACAGAGGCAGAATACAGAGGATTTGTGGATGCAGTTACTCAATGTTTGTGGTTGCAGGGTATACTTGGAGAGTTTGGGATTGAATCTGAGACTTCGTCATATATTGTGAAAATTAAAGTACTATTTGAATCTCAATTGATCTAGTACATAGGAAATGAACCAAACACATATATATCCATATGAACTACATAAGAGGGCTTGTGCATGATGGGATCATTGCTCTGCACTATTGTACATCATCTGAGCAAGTTGCAAACATATTTAACAAATAATTCTCTGACAATACATTCAAAAATATCAAATCATTGCTGGGGATATATGATCATATGGTGAATACTGATTGAAGACAATATTTCACAAAATTTTGTTCATGTCCATGTTTAAGGGAGTATTTTCCCCTTTATGGTTTTGCCCCTTTCCTTGTTTTGTATGGACAAGCAGTATGTAAAGGGTGACTAAGCCTTGTTTCTAGGCCTTATATCTCTGATATATTTCTCATATTTCACATAAATAAGGCTTAAGAGGGGGTGTTATAATAATAAAAACCCATTCCCATACTTAGGATATAATATTTAATCATTGTGGTTAAATTCCTAGGTCCTACACTAGCTAGTTTGCATCCACTTCCTTCCTCATGGTCAAACCTACCTAAATTTCCTACAGGAGAACCTTGAAAATATTTTGTATAATATTTTGACAACCATCAAACTGCCCAGTTTAGTAAGTACAAATTCCTTCCTTATCCAGAATTAGACTGCTTTTCAACAACTATTAAGGCAAAAGGTAAAGCAAGTCTTAAGGAAACTACCTTGTTTTTTATACAACTCACCCTCCATATTTTTCTCTTCCAAAAGCATGATTTTATCCACTTTCCTTCACTTATCAACGCATACACTTCATTCATCCCATTCGTGACCTTATTGACATATTTGGAAAGTTTTTTATGTGCCTAGGGGGGGTATTGACTTTTTAGTAAGCCTACTTTTGTTCTGATTCGAATTACCTCCTCATGCATTCAAATATATGATATAATTATATATTTGTACATCCTATGACTTCATGAGTATGGATGAGATAAACTTATTCAAATGAAATTTGTGTTATGATCCATATGCAGTCTCCAATTTGAGTGAATCGATACATGTTTTACAAGAAATTTGGTGAGTTCAATTGATCTAAGCTCGAGTTTCAATTTTCACACCTATGGCCTGCAACATAGTTCTTTCCTTGTGACATATGGAGAGTATGTACCAACAATTTTTCTTCTATGACAGACATACAATCTGCGACAACTTTTTCTTCCACTGCAGCAAACAGACATTTTGAGACCCTTTTCTTTCTCTTTCGACAAACAAACAGTCTACAACATTTTTATTTCCCTTTCAAAAACCACACAATCTGCGACCAAACACTGGTAAACTTGAAACAAAAACACTCATAATTTTTCAGAAATAACGCTCATAAGCAACACTCATAAATTTGTGACTTTTTGTCTTTTACTTTTTCTTTTCTCTTTTCTCTTTTCTCTTTTCTCATTCATTTTTATTTTTTTGTAACTATCAATTGACAGAATTGCATCTATCCTCATAAGGATTTAACTGACTTCCATTCACAAATCCCTTGAAAGGTGTTCTATTTAACTTATTCAATTTCATTACTCCTCCTTTAGTGATCTGAATAACAATATACTATCCCAACTAATGTGTTCTAAGCTTGTCAGGATGCTTCAAAAACTTACTGTTGTTGGTCAGATTAATTATCTAATTAATTAAACAGTCGAAACTCCCAAACATAAATTACAACCCGGGGAAGTCTTTTATTTCAAAGCTATCGTGCAAGATCTATGCAAGCACAATTTCTACCTGACACTATTAATCTATTGATATGAAATCAAAACTCTTTGTAGACTACATCACACCTGCTTGAAAAGAAATCAATCCTAGAATCTATTCATGAAACCAAATTGTAAATCTAACACACTTCAAACAAAATCTATTCCTATGAAACAAGATCTAATTGCATAAATCTAAAAGAAGTGTTATGTTGGCCAACGATCTATCAAATGAATTAACAACACAACAACTATGACAAAACTAATGAATGAAAGCATACAGCGATGATAAATCTAATGAATGGAAGCATCAACAAAATAATAAGCAAATATAAACAATAACACACTTACAATCAACACTACTAGCATCTACTCAAGGAAGAGGGCCCTTCCTCCACTGAGCAGAGCTAGATCTCCACAATGAAAGTCTACAACTCAAGAATTAAGAAACTTCCAGCATGTATTATCAGAATGAGATCATTACAACAGATTTTGGATCAAATCCTATAGCATAAAATTGATTTCTCTCTCCCCCCATTTCTCATGATATTGATTACATATTTATACATAAAATTTTCTCAGGAGAATGAGAAACCGAATCCCCAACTTAATTCGTTTCAAAAATTTGGAAAATCGACCATAACTACAAATATGGAAAATACCCTCTCAATGAACCACATGTATATCTCAAACTGTATATTTTTTTAGAGATTTACTCACAATTCAGGTAAATGGGGCCGTTACGCACAAAACCCATGTCCCGGATTTTTGAGATTCCTTTCCACCGGCCCGAAAATTGAGACACAAATCAAGGTGTTCTTATCTGGCATGCGTTTCTAGTTAACTCTGTTTGATCATGAGATAGAGGCTTGAACCATGAGTGTTGCTATTGTTAATATAAAAATCACTCCATAAACCATCATCAGTAAAAATATGCATGCTAGTCTTCAATTCATTAAAAATAAATGAATATAATCATGGTTAACCACTAAAGCATCAATGGAAGTAACATGATATTTTACGGGCAATTACAACAAATGGATAGAAAATGGAATGATAAATGAATAATAACATGAAGAAGAGGGATGAAATATATGTCGATAGGTGATGAAAATATGGAAAAATTCGTGACCCAACAACTGTCGTACATGAGAACAAGATCTCCAATGTAAAATTGCTTATTCTTGATATGTCGATCGTGCCAAGCTTTCTATCTCTCCTTCTCGACATTCTAATGATAGCCTGCTACAAAGCACTCTTCCTCCAACTAGACCAACTGCAACAATATTTCTTCGACAATGCCAACATCAGTCATTTCAGTAATCATAACTATCCTTAGACTAGGTATAATATACTCCATCAGCATGACAACCTCTTGTCCATAAACCAGTCAAAATAAAGTTTGGCCTATCAACTTTTTACAAGTGGTGTGATATGCCCATAATACTACAGATATTTTCTGATCCCAATCATCTCTCTGAACATTAC
Source organism: Pseudotsuga menziesii (assembly GCA_001517045.1). Taxonomy (NCBI): domain Eukaryota; kingdom Viridiplantae; phylum Streptophyta; class Pinopsida; order Pinales; family Pinaceae; genus Pseudotsuga; species Pseudotsuga menziesii. The sequence goes on along the minus strand of LPNX010333830.1, from coordinate 166,325 downwards.
AATTTTTTTTCAATTCGTTCTCCAAAATCTTATTGAAGGCCTCGACTCCACCATTCGCTTGTGGATGATACGACGTCATCATCCGGTGCTAAATATGGAATTCTTCAGTTAATATATCAATCAACTCATTCACAAAGTGTTTTCCTTGATCACTTATATAAATATTTAGGCATCCAAATAGGGTCACTACATTGTCAAACAAAAATATGGCAACGGTTACAGTAGTACAATCTTTGATTGTTGTTGCTTCATCCCATCTAATCAAGTAATGCATCGTAATGATAATGTATCATGGACCTTTTCTTTTCCATGGTATATTAATAGGTTCGACAAAATCAACACCCCATTTGTTGAATTCCTGTAAATTTATTTGAGGTACTAGCAGAATTTCATCCCATTATGACGACTTTCCAGTTCTCTGGCAGATGTCACAGTTGTGACAATATTCTCTAGCATCTTCATGTAGTATAGGACACCATATTCATGCCTGTAAAAAATTTCATACTGTGGCTTTTCCTGCATAACGGCCTCCTACAACACCAACACGTGCTTCATTTAATATCGTTGGTCACTCGTGCTCCAAAACGCAGCGATGAAGAATTTCATCTGGTCTCATTTTGTATAACTCTCCAGCTATCAACTGGAAATATACAAATATTACCAATAATTGTTTCTTCTGCACTATAGTGAATTGGACTGGTGCATTGTTACACATAAATCTCATCATCATCATGTGATGAGGTCCCAAACATCAATTATTTCCCTAAAATCCCAATTTGTGAAGTGAAATACTAACCCTGGCTTCAGTTCTGCATTTTTAAGTCCAGCACCGCTCCTGTCCTTAAGGCAAGAATCTTTACCTTCTTCAGTAACGCTCACTGTCTCTTGACAGTAGGTAGAGCCACAGCTTATTCCCCTTGTTCAAAGTGCAGTTCCTACCTGCCACCGCTCTGTCATAGTGGAAGAGAAGCAGTGCCTAAGGTAAAAAGTGAAAAAGAGAATATTCCATGAAGCTTCTCGAAGGAAGACTTCGTGGCACCCTCATCCCTACTCTTGAGGACCACTTAAACTCGAGATCCATCCTTTTGGGATCTCTCTTCCACCTCACCCACTATTTACTCAACCATCCCTATCCTCCCAAGGCCTATGAAACCAGGCTCATACCCCTAGTTGAGAGAGAGAAAAGTTATGTTGTTGCACTAAGATTCTAGAAAAATATAGGGTGAGCATAGAAGGAGCAAGTTGGATGTTTTGAGGACAAGGTATTGGCATGAGAAGGAGCAGCACGACAATAAGGCGAAGGTTGGAAGCTTTCTTCTTTATTTTAATGCAAAGTTGGTTCCTTTCCCGTAAAATATGTTATGTTGTAATCATGCATTTTACTGTTGGATTCCTTAGTCACTGACATAGAATTGTAGATTATATTCTGGTTCGTTTAATCTTGTTTCCTTGTTTCATGTGACTGTACAGGTACATCCGTGAAGAGCCAGCACTATAGGAAACAATTACATCACCCTATCAAAGGACTCATTCCAGATCTCTACAACTTCTAGGGGAAGTCTTCCATCTTTGTTGTAACCCATTTGTTCTAGATCTGAACCATTTAGACTAGAGGAACAACTCGGGTCCATAAGAGGTGCATTTTTCCTAGCAAGAAATCTGGTGACTCCGTTGGGGAAGAGATTTCAGCACATCTGATCTTCCTTGGTCTTCAAACCCTTGTCTGAAATCCAAGCTCCAATATTTCATTGATCATATCTACTAGCTTGTCTAGTGAGATCTTGGTTTGGTATAACCATATCTCCTTAGATCTAATTCATTCTTACTTTTTGTACTTCATAATCTTGTCAAATTCATGATTTGATGCCAGTATTGCAATAACTGGCTCTCTCTTTTTTTCCATTGTTTTGTTTTTTAACTTCTACAGGAACACCTCACATGCACAGTGGACAAGAATCGATGCCACCGCTTGTGCTTAGTAATCAGTAAGTGGTTCCACCGCTCTATCACAGTGGATGAGAAGCAGTGTCAAGCTAGAACCGCTTTGTCACTAACTCTCCTCAAGCGGTGCCAGGTAGGCCTTCTACAGGCTTGTCATTTCAAAACTTTGTTTGATTTTTTCTTTCTGCTTTGTTAGTTTCCGACTTCATTCTATAGATCTAAGTTGTTAGATTCAAAGTTTGTATGTGGTAAATGCTTACTTTGTTATGATTCAAAAGGCTAGGTTACACCCATCATTTTGAGTGCGTGTATGCTTAGTTTTCATTTTCGAAAGGAGTCCTTGGAGTTCAGTTAGATCTCTTTTTACTAAATGATAAACTGAAAATAAAGGTTTGCGTGTTGGATTTGCTTTTTTTTTATTCTTCGTTAGTTTACGAAAGACTTCTTTTTGCTTTTAAAAGAATTTTTTTGTTGGGATTTGATCATAATTTTGCTTAAACATGAATTATTGGACCTCTGACTAGCCTCATAAGTTTTCAGATATCCATACTCTTCTTTCTTTTCATATACTCTTGTCTCATCAAAAGAAAAAATATATTATAGATTTAAGTCAGATATTTCCATTTTTTTAAGAAAATTGAAGAAGTACTTAGTGTGCCTTTTAGTATTATTGTCTTTCTTTTTAGGAAAAGACATCTCACTTCATTGCTTGATTTCAAAGATCAGTTTTAAGAAGTGTGTTGCTTGATTGTATTCTCAGAAAAGATTTTTTTAGTGAGACTGTTTGGAAAAATTTTTGTTTTGAGACTAAACTGAAAAACAAAACACTCTCTCATTCCCGTAAGTAGGGCATGCTTTAAAAGGTAAGATGAAAAAAATTGCATATCATAACTGCATGGTTTTACTTTTCTATCATCACTCCATGCATTCACCTAATAATTCAACTTAAAATTAATGGTAGCTATAGGTTAAAAATCTTAGTAACTTGATTGATAGGTTAGAGACGTGTTTCGATGTCATAAAACATAGGAGATGTCGTTTATTTCCTGCATTGCAGCCTGGGAACTGCATTGTTCTTCCACGTACCATCGGTATATAGAACGGTCTTTCATGTACCCTTGAGGTATATTGAAAGGTACTTCACGTACTCGATTTTATATCGAAAGTACCCTTTTGAATCATTGTGCATTAGATAGCACTACTATAGATTTGAGCTCCCACATACCTTGCGTATATTGGGAGGCCCTTCTAGGATTCCTTGTACCATCTGAGAAAATCCCTTTTGGCCATCTTGTTGGTGCAATGCACCGATAACAGCACTTGGTAAGATTACTACGCACGTGTCATCTAGTTAGTCGGGTATTCAAGTGAGGGATAGTTGATCCTCCTCACCGCATTTTACTACTGGACCCTGCGATATATAGCGAGTTTCAAAAACTTGACAATCCTAGTGAGGAATTGGCTTGTATCAGCCCCTCTTATCACTTAAGTTTGCTTGTGGCCTGTAGTTTGTGTAGGATAATTTTTGTGTGATTTTTCTAGTTTTGTAACCCTAGGTTAGATTTTATTGACCTTACAATATGGTTGACTTTCAGTTGAGACAATCCAGAAGAAACCAGGGCTTACCACCTGACTTTCCTCCTGTCACAGGGGAGATCCCAATGGAAGCCACAAATCAAGGTGTTTCAACTAACTCCCATATCAAAGGAAGCCCAGTTGTGGAAGGTGGGGAACAATTCACCTCTCACACTAATCCCTTGGTCGAACATCCTCCTGCAGCTGGAACAACCTTTCATTTTCCAATAGAAGTTCATGTTGGCTCATCAGACTGGGTGGTAGATCACCCTAATGATAGTCCTGTTGAGACAGAGTATGGCCCTAATGCTCCTTTTTAGAGAACTTCTATGGGTGATTCCCTTTCCGAGTGTGGGGTTACCATACCTTCTTTTGTAAATCCTCCCATAGATGCTGAAACGCGTGAATAATTGTATAGAAGGTTTCAACCATCTTTTGACCGTTTACAAAACATTCATGATAACCTTGAGAAAATAATTTCTACACCTATTTCGCATAAAGAAATTATGTTTGCTCTCTTACCTTGTCTTTCAAACCCTTTTCCTTCTAGATATCATTCACTTTCCTTGTCTTTGGCTGCTCCTAATGTATCATCGGTTCGTGCTATGACTACTCATAATCCAAGTCAAATATCCAGTCTTGTTTCTATAGTTTCAAATGCGAGGTCTATTTCTAGTCCTCCCATACCCTCTATAGATGGGGGAAATCCTCAGTTAGCGGAATTACTTCTAGTGTCAGACTCACCCCCGCTGTAGGACAACCAACAGTGGTTGTTCCTCCCTTCAACACCAATATGGTAAACCCTCCGTCAAGTTCAAGTCAACCCTCAGGGGTACAACCTGCAATCAACCAACCTTCTTGGGGATATGCTTACTAGGAAATCAACCACATGTAGGAAATATGAATTATCAACCTACATCTATAGGGGCTATGTATCCTAGAATCCCTTACCCTAGGAACACGTTTACGCCATGGGGGAAACCTAATTGGTCCTACATGCAAGCAATGGGAGGAATACCTATTAATACTACTGGAGGTTATGGAGGGCCACCTTATGGTGGCCCACCCTTTGGAGGACCACCTGGTGGAGGTCCACCTTATGGAGGACCACCATCAGGAGGACCACCACCCGGAGACCCACCACCTGGAGGTCCACCTTCGGGACGCCCACCACCTAGAGGTCCACCTTCTAGAGGACCACCACCTGGAGGTCCACCACCATCTGGAGGCCCACCACCTCCAGGTGTCCCTCCCCCTATAGGTCCACCCCCTTCAAGAGGATCTTTGGGAGGATCATCTACCTATCGACCAGCCCAACAGCTAGTGTATTAGTCAGCTTATGGTCCTACTAGTATGCATGTGCCTTATCAATACTACCAGTATGTCGAACCTAATTGGAAACTTCCATTTTTGGAAACTTTGGACTTACCTGATTTTTCCAAGTTGATTAATGATCCCATTCAGCATAATCCTTCGTGACCCACTATTCTAGCCAAGTTACCTTCAGACATTCTGAATTTTGATGGGAAGTAGGGAGACGATCCCAAAAATCATGTCATGACATTCCATCTATGGTGTTCTTCCAACTCCTTGATGGATGACTCGGTCTGCCTAAGGCTCTTCCAATGAACTTTGACTGGTATCGCTGCGAAATGGTACATTAAACTTCCACAACATTCGTTTGTGTATTTTAACTCATTGGCGACAGTTTTTCTTACCCATTTCTAACTGCCCATTCGTTATAAAATGGGTACGGATCTGTTGACATCCCTTCATCAAAATATGCCCACACATATTTTAGATCATTTTCATGAATGGAGGAGACAACGAAGACTTATCAAGGCTCCCATTCTCGACATGCTACTAGCAGATTGGTTCATGAAATCCGTGTTGCCTCCCATTGCCCGAGATGTGGCTATGGGCAGTGTTGTTATTGAAGAGCAGGCTATCAGTCACGCTTAGTATCTGGACTTGGTCTATTCCCAGTCTGGGAGTTTGTGAGACCTAATCCCTCAAGCTCCTTGACCTAGAACAGACCCTACTAAGTCACCTGCAGAAACTCCTATTGATGTGGTTATAGGTTCGATCCAGCCCTCGTTAGCAGCCAAGCTTAGAAAGCAACAAAATTCTTATGTTGCTACTCCTTCCACTCCTATGGTTTTCACCAAGGTGAATGCTATCCAAGGTACACTAACACCCAGCAAAAAAAATAAAGGAAAAGGAAAAAATAAAAAACCTGGAAACCAACAGGAGAAGCCCAAGGCTATGGGCACAAAGAATGATAATAAAGGAAAGAGAAAGGCCAAGTACCCCTGTTTGTTGTGTGGTGGAAATCACTTCAGGAAGGAGTGCCCTCGTCGTGAGGAGATTAGTAAATTTCTTAAGTGTAACCCTACACCAGCGGTGCTTACCGATCCCTTCCCATCTTAGCAACAATTGATAGATCGTATGTCTAATCAAGGGACCTCTAATTCTACAGAAGAAATCATAATTATGTCCTCAAAAACCATTAATTTAAGTACTCGTAGTTAGTCATACGACAAGCCAATAGAGAAGAAGATCAAAAATCCTTCTTTCGACAAATTTCCTTCCACTGGCTCTCCTCCATATTCATCTAATGGCCCTCTTACCATCGAGAAACCTAATCTCGACTTGATTTTGCACCCGCCTAAGAGTACCCTCAGGAAATATGTTTTTAATCCAAATGCCTGAGCTGCACAATTCTACAACGTCATTGAAGATTTGGCTCAGGAACCTTGTGTGATGTTTACACTTGAGGTACTCCAAAGTTGTCCAATGCAGTGCAAAAACTTGTTAATGGCATTGGGGGCATTAGACCCAGATAACACCAACCTAATTCATTTCAATGTGGAGAACTACAAATCCAGATTACCCCACCAACTCGCATTTCAAATTGCAACTAGAGTAGTTGGGAGAAAGGTCCATAGGACCATTCTGGATGAGGGAGCATTAGAAGAAATTTCAACTAAAAATGGGCCTCCTAAGGAAAATTAATAAAATAATAGTTAAAACAATAAAATAATATTTATTAATTTGTAGGAACAAAAGAAAAAAACTACTTGTTTGTTTGTATTTTCGACATATGTCCCTGTGGTTTTATTCAAATTTCGATCGGGAGAGCTCATTGGATGCGGAATTAAATTCTACATCCAATGAGTACCCACTTGGCATACTTTTGATGACCCCCCCCCCCTAAAAAAAACAAGAAATACCTGAAAAAATGTGATGATGACATCATCATCACATTTTTCCAGGTATTTTTTATTTTTGGGGTAATGGGCTCCGTCAAAAGTATGTTGAGTGGGTACTCGTTGGATGCAGAATTTAATTTCACATCCAATGAGCGCTCTCAATCGAAATTTGAGTAAAAACACGAGGTATGTTGAAAATACGAATAAAAAAAGTAGTCTTTTTTATGATACCTATCCCCAAATTTATATTAAAAAATTGTTTAAGACCTATACGGTATTTAAAATTTAAAGCAATTTAATTGGATAACACATGATGACATGGAATTTGAATTAGAGTTAAAAGGCCCATTTTGAGTTGAATTTTCCTCAAATGCTTCAACCTCAGTTTTGTCTGTATCCTGCTGGAGGTCCATTGGTTCTCCTGAACTTATGAAGTCACCTACAACCTTAAAAGATTTCGATGGACAAGGTTTCCAACCTCATGGTCTTTTACCAACCCTTTCATTCAAGCTTGGGGAAAAGATTATTTCCATTCAGGTGGAGGTGGTCGATGCCCCGTTGGATTACAATCTTCTATTGGGGAGAAACTGGATTTATGCTATGACTGTCGTCACTTCAACAATCTTTCGAACTCTCCAAATCCCTCATTTGGGGAAGATTGTGACCATCGATCAACTTCACTTCTATTCACCAGATGTTGCTACCCCCACTAAAAATAACATTCCTATGTTAGGTCAGTCCCTTCCTCCTTATCAGTCGATTGGGGTAGGTTTAATAAAGGATTCAACCCTCATGGGAGTGTTTCCCTCAGCCCCTCCTAGTCTGGAAGTGGTGACCGTTAACTTTTTATTGATTTCCATGACTAGCTATAGTCCTAGAGGAAAAGAAGTTGTTGATTCATCCTCTCTCAGCCATTATGAAGCACTTTATGATGTTGTTTAATCTGCTTCTAATGTATTTTTTTATGATCTTCATCTAGTGGCTTCAGATCCTTACCACCTGCCTTACTGGTTAGAAACTTCTCTCCCTAATCTAGATTACCTCTAACAGAGTTTTCCATCGAATGAGGTCATCATGGAGATCATGAGTACAGATGAACCTGTATGGGAAGATCATCATCACTGATCTTTTTTTCTTCCTAATGCCAATTCAGTAGATTTTGACCTTGTATCTCTTATTGGCACTGATATTGTCAGCGATCCGCAAATGCATGTATTGTTCTAAGACAGAGATTTCAAAGGAAATATTTGCTACGTCACTAAGACAACTCCAATTGACATATCATTCAAGCCCGAAACTGTTGAGCGCGTCCATGTAGGCAAGAACTACTCGACAGACGAAGCTGAAATTTATAGAGCATTATTCATAGAATTCCGTGATATTTTTGCTTGGACGTACGAAGAAATTCCTGGGATTAATCCATCCATCATAGTACATAAGATTAAAACCTATCCCACAGAAAAACCTATCCGACAAAAATTGTATCAAGTCCATCCTAGGAAGGCTGTGACTATTAAAGTTGAAGTGGAAAAACTTCTGAAGGCGACGGTTTATTTATCCAGTACCCGTTACGGAATGGGTATCTAATATTGTCCCTATGGATAAGAAGCAAGGCACTATTAGAGTCTATATCGATTTCTGAGACTTAAATAAGGCTTGTCCTAAGGATAATTTCCCTACTCCACACATCGATCAGATCATCGATAACTGTGCTAGGAGCATCATCTTTTATTTTATGGATGGATTTTCTGGCTACAATCAGATATAGATTATGCCCGCCAATCAGCATAAAATGACATTTATTTCCCCATGGGGAACCTTTGCATATCAAAAGTTACCTTTTGGTCTAAAAAATGCCAGAGCTACATTCCAACGAGCCATGTCCTATCCTTTTCATGATATCAAGCACGCCATGGAGCTGTACCTTGACGATCTCCTTGCTCATTCACAGCAACGCGAGGACCATCCAGGGCATCTCAGGGACATTTTCCTTAAATGTCGTCATTATAATATATGGCTTAACCCACTGTTGTGCCCCTGCTCAACAGCCTTTAAAAAACATATTTCATCAAACAAAATCCCATTTTGTTTTGATGAAATGTTCAAATTTTAAAGGGACAAACCTAATGAATTACCAGCTACTGAGAGGGTGGCCTTCCTTGAGCTACTGATTCAGTGAAATTCCATATTTTTGAACAACCTTTGTGAACTATATTAGATTAACGAAATCACTACTATGAAGTTATTATTTTGGGTGGATTTATACTTAAAAAATCAAAGGATGAGTATTAATGATTCCCATACCTGTTATTGTCATCCTAGTCTTGAATCTTATCCAAAACATTATAAATTGATTTTATTGTTTGATTTTGTTACTATAATTATTTATAAGGTTACGATATTGGAATAGTTGATCTTGGTATGGTCTGTCGCATTATTATGGATTTCATGTGTAGTCTGATTAATGGTTATCAATGGTCGGGTCTTTATAACTCTGATAAAGCCTAGAGTGTCCAAGGACATATGTTTTACATGCCATATCCTAAGTTTACCTTTTTTATTACAAACCATAGTCAATGTCACCATAGCAGTTTAATGTCGATTGTTATATGGTTTATATTACAAAGTCTAGTTTCGACGTGATGGTTTGTATTATGTTGTATTGACCGCCACCTTTGAAGGGTAAGTCGAATCTACGGTAAGGGTGATATGTATTATGGTTTATCGTTAGATCAATTTATGCCGTCGCCTCCAATTCTGATCCACCTGTTGCGAAGTCGATATGGTATCATTACACTGGTACTGAACCCTGCCCATCACGTTTAAGTCCCAGTACTTGTCCTCCATCGTGGATATCTGTCAATGGAACACCTGTTTCGTGTACAGCGAAGGGCTTCATATCATTAATGCCGGATAAATAATGATAACATGAGTTATCTGGAGTCTTCGATCGTCATTCCTCATTAATCGATTACCTCTCTGAGCGATAATGTCTTCGTTTATGCCGAACTTGCAGGGGTGTAGTCTGCGTTTGTTCATGGCTTATTTTGCTTATCACAAGGTTAAGTTTCATTACTTGTTCTTGCTCAGTATTTACCCAGAGTGCTCTTCTCTAATTTGTTGTCTTGTGTCGAGTTGTGGTATTTGTTCTGTGTGCAGCTACGTGCCTTGACACGGTCGGTCATGGCGCCGATGGTGAGGGTCGAGCCTTGCGAAATGAAATTGCTGGATTCGAACCCTGAGCTGTTAGCAAAGGTCGAGGCCATTGGGTGGATGCCGTTTATAAGGAAATTCTTGGATTCGAACCTCGAGGTCACGAGGGTTTTTGCTTTGTCGTTGGTTGATTTTCAGGCTGAAGTAGGTGATCTCCGTTTTCGGGTGGACGAGCGATCAGTGGCGGTTGCCACTAGTCTGTCACTGACCGCTGAGATGTGGTTTAAATATAAGAGGATGGACATTACTGAGTGGCGGCAGCTACTCAAAAACCCGTGTCAAGAGGTATCGTTCCGAAGTGGAGTAGCTCGCAAATACTTCAAAAAAGAATGGCACCCGGTTCTGGACTTAATCCATAGATACCTGACTTGTGAAGGTCGCTTGTCTTCAGCGTACGTCTACCATCTCAGGTTAATGTCTGCATTTATTGGTTTTCCTTTGAATCTCCCTTATTATCTGGTGCAAAGTCTGTTTAAGATGTCTACTACACATAAAAAGGGTCCTAAGCATGTTAGTCATAGTCTCTTTCACCATGGCTTAGTCCGCATGTTAATTGATAAGGAGCTGTCGAAGTCAAACCGGTTCTGGGATGAGTTCGTCAAGTCCAATGGATTTTCAGCCTTCTGCCATTGTCAGTTTGACAACCCTGAGGAATGCAACAAGCATAAAGAGCTGAGTCCAGTTTCAGTCTCTTCTTTACGTAAACCCCTGTCAAACACAGGCCGTATGAGTCCTGAACCTTGCAATGATCCTGTGTCTACTCCAGTGAGAAGCGCTGGTACTCCTCTGGTTTCTAAACGCGTGAAGAGATCTTCATCTCTGTCACTGATTACGCCACAAAACAATATTGATAAAATTTGCAATCGTGGAAGAGACAGACCGAAAGCCAAGTTGGTGGGTAGATTTACTAGGAGCATGGCAAAAGGTAATACTGTCAAAACCCCCATGACTGATAGTGTTCAGGTTGAGACTATTGTCATAGATGATGAAGAAGCAGATCTTCCACTGCCTGTTAATGATAATAATGTTCAGCCTGAGTTTGTTTCAAACCTTGTTAATGAGAGTCCTCCTGCGATTGGTAAGGATATTCTTGTGTTTGATAAAGACATTCGGGAGCATCCTGTTATTGATCTTCCATCTAAAGAGAAGTCTGTAGAGACAAGCTCGCCTGTTTTTTGTGAAGTTGGGGATATGATGCACCCACTGTTCGTGAATTGTCTCTTGGACAAAATACACAGGATGGAAGAAAGGGTGAATGAAGTGATAGCTAATCGCGATTTGATGGAGGCCGATAATCTTAAGTTAAAGGAGAAAATAGACTCAAGTGATAAGCATCTCTTGCGTCTAAAAAATCATAAGAACAAACTGATTAGAAGGGTTCTTAAATTACAGAATGAGAATGATAAGAATGAAGAGAAGGTACGGGAGCTTAATGCTCAGATTACGCTTATGCAGTTTAAGGGTCAGTCGCAGAGTCAATCCAGTGGCGTGAACATCCAAGTCTTCAACGCTCCTGTAAAATTGTGATGTTTTGGGGTATATTTGTTATCGGTTTCACATTTTGAAGTTATAATGGATTAATGATCAGGTTATTTCTGTACAGGTATTGGTTTATTTTATTTTTGTTTATTATATAGTTTTTGTCATTTCGATTTTTATATGTGTGTTACTTTTATCATTTTTATCTGGTGTATTGCAGGCGATATGGTTGCTGTTCTTGCTCGGATTTTGATGGCTGTCTGTTTTTAGATGATTCCCATATGATCGGAACAAATCGATTATCAATTCTTCCAGGTGTTGTTTCATCGTTGATGTCTTCGATTTTTATGGATCGAATCTTTACCATTTCTAGGCATTTTCACGTATATGGAAAAATGACATGTCCTACTTGTCATTTTTAAGGGAAATTGGTTAAGGATTTTGTTTTTGCTATCTCTAGTTCTTAGGACCGTTTTTGGAGATTAGATGTATTTAAGGGGAGATAGCATGTGGGATAGGGGGTTGATAGTTTGGGGAAAAGAGACAACAAGACAGCGGTTTGATCTTCTGTAACTCGAGACAGTTGCCTGTCAGCAGATACAATCTTTAAACTGGTGATAACTTATATATATGTTTACAGTTTTATGCTTTTCACATGTGTTTATGCTATCCCTGTTCTTGTTACTGCTTTTCTATATCATTCATGTTTGTCATAATCTCTTTTAAGAAATTGTGCAAATATATTATATATGACTATTGACTTATGCTGATTATCGATCTGTTAATGAACGCCATGTTGTAAATTGATGACTGACATCGTTACGTACGGGGTTTACACGTCTATTGTATGATCTTGGTGATTTCTAAATTTATTTTCAAGATTTTCAAGATTATTGATAGTCCTGTTAGCAGATCTGATTTCAGTTTAAATTTCACATTGCTCCTGATCAGGATAGTACTTAGGTTAGGATAATATGTTTTTAAAAAATCTATTTGAAACAGATGTTTATACTCATGTCATATTCAGATTATTCTTTTCATTTTTTATTAATGTCCAGGTGTATATAATGTATCTTTGTTATTAATCAAGCTTGTTAATAGTTATTTAATTTTTCATTTTTGTAATATAAACTGATTTAACTTAGTTGATTAATACTGTAATTAATAACATTTATTAACTTGTACAGACATAGGTACATATCTGATAAATAATCAGTAGTGTTAGATCTATCTCTTAGATTTTTATATAGTTAGAATTTCAGGCTAACAGAGCCTTTAAACCTGTCGGGAACAACCATCCCAAACAGCTTGGAGCCTGCTTTAAGGATCCCGGTCTGGGTTCTCTCCCCGGTTGCGTGCATAGTCACATGTGCCCGTCAATAATGGCGCTAGAAGGAGGGCCATCCTAGGCAAATGGCTGATGAAAACAATCCTGTAAACAAAGTTAATCAGCCTATCACCCCTCAAATACAGTCAACTGCACAACCACGCTCTCACCATTCATCATGATTGAATGAAACCCCAATGAGTGACTCTGTTCAAAATCTGATCTCTCAGTTCAACTCTCCCGGTATTCACCTACCTGAAGAAATTGACCAGTACGAGCAAGCCATAAATGAATCTCGTAGAATTTGAACAAGGGCTTATTCGAATCTCACTGGGCGCTAGCCCACTGAATTACCTCTTCCGCAGATCACCCGGCCTTGCACTCGTCATCCTGAACCTGTCTCTGGAGAACAAGAGCAGTCTTTATGTGCCTTTCCCGATCTTCAAATACAACAATATCTAGCAGGCACCAATCAGCCTTCCTCTTCTTCAGGACCACCTGCCTCAGGAGGGTCTGGTCAACCACCATCACCACCTCATTCGCCTCCTCGTATTCTTCAAACACCACCTTCACCACCCCCAACTCCAAGAAACATGGCAGGTGTAAACCCCCCAAACCCTAATGTTAATATGCCATGGCTAGCTCAGGATGCGGTCGCTGTTCCAGGCGTTCAACATCCTTTACCTAAGCATCCTAAGAAATTACTGCCTAAGTTCAACCCTGAGTCGAAAGAGCCAGCGGAAGATCATATCAAGAAGTTTATGTTAGCTGTTCGGCTCCTAGATGTTGAACATGAAGATGTGGTCTATCGGCTTTTCCCTTATACATTTGAGGGTAAAGCTTCGACATGGTATTTTTCGCTTACATATGGTTCCATTACCAGCTGGAACGAATTCGACCTCGCTTTCATGAACAAATTTGGAGATGACAAGACTCCCGCTGCCTTGGTGCTAGAATTGTCTAGGATTCACATGGAAACCAAGGAAAAGGTCAAAGATTTCAACCAGCGATTCCTTACTCTAAGAAATAGAATCCCTGCTGCTTCAAGGCCAGCTGAGGATGTCACCATTGAATTTTACACTTCTGCCTTGCTTGTGTCTATGGCAATGTTTGTCAGACAAAAGGCCAAACTTACCCTTGTCGAAAATTTTGAAGAAGCAATTAAGGTTGAGAAAGATATGTCTGCCATAAAGGCAAATCCTGGAGTAGACACAAATGCTGCATCTTCTTCCCGTAAGAAGACTGACAGTCCTACCAAGAACACAAACCCTGAGAAAAAAGGCCAGGATTCATTAGACCTAGATAGCCTCCAAAGAGTTATTAAAAAACTGTCTAATGAAATCATCGATTTAAAGAAAGGCACTTCTGATCACGCTCCTACTAAAGAACCACCTAGACAACCTTTCAGAAGGCCATTCCCGAATACAGCTCCTAGATAGACCCCACCCTCTGAAGCTAATATTGTTGATGAAATTAATAGTTTCCTCAAGTTATTAGTTTCAGGTCTAGAAACATCAGCTGAAAACGAAACTCAATCTTCAGGACAGAGTTCTGAAGGCACCCAAGACAAAGATAATGACACAGAAGATAAACCTCCTCAAGTTATCAGCCACTTCTGGGATACTTCAGAATTGATTGATGATGAAGATGTAGGTGTTGTCAATGTAAACCAGCATCAATATAACACTAGAAGCAAGAAAGATCAGCCCTTAGGGGAACATTCTACAACTGCTACAGATAATAGTTCAGCTGCTCAAACAAAAACCCAACCTGCAAATAGTAAATATGCACCCTCTCTTGATTTAGAATACGATCTGATTGAAGATTTAAAGAAAATCAGGGCCAATATCTCTATCTATGAACTACTTAAGTTACCAGTGATTAGAGATAAAATGATGCAAGGGGTGTCTCCAAGTAAAAGTGGAAAAACTCCTTCAAGTCAAAACAGCTCTGCTAACACTAAAGATAACCCAACAAGATCTTCAGTCAACGCATCATCCATAGGCAAGAAATCTAATTCTTCAACTCCACCTTTTTTACTTACGTTTGAAATATGCAATCGTAAAGTGCACAACTGCATGATAGACTTAGGGGCCTCCAAAAACGTTATGCCATACTCTGTATGTAAAAAACTTAATGCTGTCCCTGTGCCTTGTGATACAAGTATTGTACAGCGTGATCGTTCAAACATAAAAGTAATAGGTAAGTTGAAAGAGGTGCTGATAAGGTTAGCTTCGAATCCTCAAGTCCATTTTATCATTGATATAATTGTAGCGGATATCCCAGAAGCGTATGGCCTATTTCTCAGCAGAGATTGGTCTGAGAAACTGAAGGGATATTTTGCTACTGATTGGTCACATTTATGGATATCTCATAATGGTCGCCCGAATAAAATCAGAATTGATCAGGAACGCTATATGAAGCATACCGTCACTGAATTGGATTATTCGAATGAACCGGTATTATTCACCGATACCATAATGGGAAACTATATGGAAGACTCTTTCTTTGGGGATTTTGAAGCTGAAACTTCATCAATAACAGGTGTAGAACAGCAGTCTGAAATTTGCCATTTTTCGCAAGTTACAGATGAAATTCCAGTCCCAAATGCGGCACACTTAGATCTGAACAATGGTCTTTGGTCTTTATATTTCAACGGATCTATGTCAAAAGAAGGGGCTGGTGCAGGTTGCTTGCTGATAGACCCCTATGGGAAAAGATATTTCATTGCCTGCAGGTTAGAATTCGAATGCACCAATAACGTGGCTGAATACGAAGCTCTGATTCAAGGCCTGAAAAAAGCAATTGACCTAGGAGCCAAAGCTTTGGTAGTGTTAGGGGACTCTAAGATAATTGTTAGACAGGTACTTAACACTATACATTGCATTGCTGGACACCTGAGAAATTATCAGGCAGAGGTATGGAATTTACTATTAGCATTTGAAGCCTTTAACATAAGTTCCATTCCTCGTTATCTAAATCAGGAAACTAATATTTTAGCTAATGTCGCTTCAAGGTTAATTCCATCCGAAGGAATGCTTACTGATTATTTTTCGGTTGAATTGCTTTTCAGACCTTCTATACCTGACAACATAGCAAATTGGAGAGTCTTCAACAACGACGAGCAGTTGATCGATTTTTTTACTTTGAAGGATACTTTTAAGGATGCGGTCATTGACGAAATGACTCACGATGAGGATCTATATAATTTTATGGTAATCCATAAGCCTTGCTCAATTCAGGAATCTCTCAATCAGGTTAGTGCTCTTCCCAGATCAGTAATCAAACTTGATAAATTCTATGACTTGAAGGATAAATTTAAAGCTGCAAGGAACTGTAAAACTAACAGCTCCATCATGCAATCTGACATTGTAAATCTAGGTACTGAACACAACCCTCAATGTGTAAATATGGGTAGTACATGTACTCCCCAGGAAAAAACAGCCTTCATTAAACTCTTCAATGAGTTCAAAGACATATTTGCATGGACGTATGACGACCTGAAAACATTTGATCCTAATATAATGCAACATGTCATTCCTATGAAACCAGAGGCTAAGCCTTTTCAACAGAAATTGAGGAAAATGCATCCTAGCCTAGAACCAGCTGTCAAGAAGGAGCTGAATAAACTCCTTGCTGCCAGAATAAATTTCCCGGTTCGGCATGCACAGTCAGTGGCAAATCTTGTCCACTTCAGAAAGAAAAATGGTGATATCAGGTTATGCGTCGATTTCCGAAACCTGAATAAGGTTTCAGATAAGGACAATTATCATGTTCCTCCAATGGAGAAAATCTTGCAACAGGTCTCCGGATCTGAAATGTTTTCACTTCTAGATGGCTTTTCAGGGTACAACCAAGTGTTGGTATCCAAAGCTGACTAGTTGAAAACAACCTTTAGGACTCCTTGGGGAACCTATGCCTATAGGAAGATGCCATTTGGTCTAATAAATGCCAGAGCAACATTCCAGAGGGCAATGGATATCGCCTTCAGAGGTATGATCGGTAAGTTTGTTGTTATCTATCTTGATGATATTACCGTCTTTTCAAAAAACAGAACTAATCATTTAACTCATCTCAGGAGAGTTTTTGAGCGTTGCAGGAAGTATGGGATTTCTCTAAATCCTAAGAAATCTATCTTTTCAGTATCAGAAGGTAAGTTGCTGGGTTTTGTTGTTTCTAAACAAGGCATCAATATTGACCCAAAATGCACCCGTGCTATATCACAGATTTCGATGCCTCACTCAAAGAAGTCCATGCAGTCGTTTCTTGGGAAGATAAATTTTGTTTCTAGATTTATTCCTGGGTTCACGGAAATTGTTAGGCCGCTTCAGAAAATGATCAAGAAAGATGCTGATTTTAAATGGTCCATTGATGAAAAGCAATATTTTCATTACATCTTAAAAGCTATTGCTGAACCTCCTACTCTAACTAGCCCAAATTTTTCCAAACCTTTCATTTTGTATACGTTTGCTTCTGATTCTTCATATGCTGTTGTTCTGACACAGAAAAACTAGGAAAATAACGAAGCTCCTATCGCTTTTATGAGTTCTGGTCTGAACGGTGCAGAGTTGAACTGTCCAGAAGTAGACAAGCAAGCTTTCGCTGTTTTCAAATCTGTCAAACATTTCAGGCCTTACTTGCTGAAGTCCCACACCAAAGTCATTGTACCATATTCTGCAGTTAGAAATCTCTTGGTACAAAAGGATCTTGGTGAAAAACGAGCACATTGGGTCACAGCACTTCAGGAATATGACCTGGAAATAAAACCTTTAAAGATTGTCAGGGGAAAAGGACTCTGCAAGCTAGCAGCTGGGTCTGCGGACAGTTCTGAATCTGATCTGCACTTCTTTAGCAAACCTTCTTTATTTGAAAGGGAAGTTTTTTCGATCTCTACTCCTTCTAATTCTTGGTATAATGATATTAAGTTCTTTTTATTACATGGGAATGCTCCTGAACATTTAGACCCACGTAATAAAAGGGCTTTGAGATTGAGATCTGCCCCTTATCAGCTGATTGATAATACTTTGTTTAGAAAGAATTTCGAAGGAGTTCTCCTTCATTGTCTAGAGAGAAATGAGGCTGATAATGTGTTATCTCAACTACATGCAGGACCAGCCGGAGGACACTTTGGCGGAGAAACCACTGCACATAAGATACTTAAAGTTGGTTACTACTGGCCTACGTTGTTCAAAGATGCATATGCTTTTTCCAAGAAGTGTTAGGAGTGTCAGAGAGCAGGAGGCAAACTGAAGAAGGCAGCGTTACCCCTCCAGCCGGTTATTATCGAAATCCCATTTCAGCAATGGGGTCTGGATATTGTCGGCCCAATCACACCAGCTTCTTCACAGCAGCATAAATACATTCTGATAGCCACATACTACTTCACTATATGGGTTGAAGCCATCCCTTTGTGAGTGGTTAACTCAGAACAGGTGATATCATTCCTTGATTCTTTTATTATCACCAGATTCGGTGTCCCTGAATCTTTGATTTTTGACAATGCAACTTATTTTTCTTCTGTTAAATTAACTGAGTATGCATTGGAAAAGGGAATAAAGTTAAAGTATTCAGCTAATTATTATCCCCAGGGTAATGGGTTAGCTGAATCTTCTAATAAAAATTTAATCAAGATTCTGAAATGTACGGTGGTAAATCATCACAGGAATTGGCATAACGCCTTATTGAATTCCTTGTGGGCTGACAGAGTGACTCCCAAAGCTGCTATAGGAAACTCTCCCTTTTTCCTGGTATATGGCAAGGAAGCTATTTTGCCTCCTCATTTGTTCTTACCCTCTTTACAGCTCTCCCAATCAGTGCAGGAGACACCATGTTCTACCATGGAGCATCGAATTAACACCTTGCATAAACTGGAGGAAGATAGGGAGTTGGCTAGGAAAAAGTTTGATAAACACCAGCAGACCGTGAAGTGTTGGTTTGACCTCAGAAAATCAGTCAGTCGGGATTTGGAAGTAGGTGACCTAGTCCTTAAATGGGACAAGGAGCACGAAGACAAAGGAAAACATATGAAGTACCAATGCCTGTGGCTGGGACCATTTATTATTACAGAAAAACTTGGTCCTAGCACTTTCAGGTTGCAAACATTGGAAGGTGACATTGACAACCTTCCAGTAAATGGTCACCTGATTAAGAGATATTTTTGATGATCCCCCTCAAGGGATTATCCTGTATATACCTTGTGTGGTGTGCTTGCTTGGTGGATTTTATTTCCTTTTTCTTTTGATTTGTTTATATTTTCCCATATTTATTTGTTGTTTTATTTGCGTGTTGTGAGCTTGATCAATTTATCAAACCTCAAACTGATGACTGATTTCAAGTTCTATAATTGATCTGTAAATCATGCATGAAGACATTACTATCCTGGAAACTGTCATACTGTTTTACTTCTTGAACAGAGAATGATGTTTTCATCGTTCTAGATTTTACCAGAAACTTTTAAACCATGTTAATATTAATTAACTATATCAGTCTCTGCAAATATTTGCCCAAAGGGATTAGGGCAGTACTTGGTAAAGTTATCTATTTAAATATTTTACGCCATCTCTTCTCGTAAGGAGGATCAGATTTGCCTCCCCATCTGCTAAGATAATCTCATCTGAGATTAACAATAATTACGTTCTGGACAAGGATGGACTTGAATATTTGTAAAAAACAATCTGAAGGACAGAAGGTCTCATAACAAGCTGATCTGTTCAGGATCATAGGTTTGCATTCAATAACATTGTCATCTCCGGTCACCAAGCCTGGGCAATGACCCTTGGACAGAAAACCCTGAGGGATGAAAGGTCTCATCACGAGACGGTTCATTTTACTGTAATGCAGACTGGTGACTAACATGGTTACTATCTGGTTACCAAGCCTGAACCATGGCCTTCATGAGTAATAAAATTAAAAGAAAATAATGGTAACAGTTCACCCCGACCATAATTGTATATTTATAACTAGCAGATGGAATACTGGCATCTGTGGGTTTTGAAGCAACCCTGTCGAGGCTATGGACGCCTGCTGGAAGCAGGGCCATGCTTGTGGTATTGAGATTTTATTCTTTAAGACTAATCCATTTACTGTCTTCCTCTTTAAGGACTGATTTTTGTTAGAAACCTGATTTTCATCAAATGAATGACTGAAACTGTAATTTTCTGGTAATTTTTAGAACTGTGAAATACTTGAATCTGTTTGAGATGTTAAAATAGTGATCTCTGTATAATGGCTCATATTAAGGATTTAATTTCTTTGCTCGCATGATTTCAGGTCAAAGAACAGAGATAACTGTTCCTCCCAGCA
>LPNX010333830.1:112929-145975 GCA_001517045.1 Pseudotsuga menziesii | reverse complement strand
GATTTTATTGTTTGATTTTGTTACTATAATTATTTATAAGGTTACGATATTGGAATAGTTGATCTTGGTATGGTCTGTCACATTATTATGGATTTCATGTGTATTCTGATTAATGGTTATCAATGGTCGGGTCTTTATAACTATGATAAAGCCTAGAGTGTCCAAGGACATATGTTTTACATGCCATATCCTAAGTTTACCTTTTTTATTACAAACCATAGTCAATGTCACCATAGTAGTTTAATGTCGATTGTTATATGGTTTATATTGCAAAGTCTAGTTTCGACGTGATGGTTTGTATTATGTTGTATTGACCGCCACCTTTGAAGGGTAAGTTGAATCTACGGTAAGGGTGATATGTATTATGGTTTATCGTCAGATCAATTTATGTCGTCGCCTCCAATTCTGATCCACCTGTTACGAAGTTGATATGGTATCATTACACTGGTACTGAACCCTGTCCATCACGTTTAAGTCCCAATACTTGTCCTCCATCGTGGCTATCTGTCAATGGAACACCTGTTTCGTGTACAGCAAAGGGCTTCATATCATTAATGCTAGATAAATAATGATAACATGAGTTATCTGGAGTCTTCGACCGTCATTCCTCATTAATCGATTACCTCTATGAGAGATAATGTCTTCGTTTATGCCGAACTTGCAGGGGTGTAGTCTGTGTTTGTTCATGGATTATTTTGCTTATCACAAGGTTAAGTTTCATTACTTGTTCTTGCTCAGTCTTTACCTAGAGTGCTCGTTCTCTAATTTGTTGTCTTGTGTCGAGTTGTGGTATGTGTTCTGTGTGTGGCTACGTGCCTTGACACGGTCGGTCATGGCGCCAGTGGTGAGGATCGAGCCTTGCGAAATGAAATTGATAGATTCGAACCCTGAGCTGTTAGCAAAGGTCGAGGCCGTTGGGTGGATGCCGTTTATAAGGAAATTCTCGGATTTGAACCCCGAGGTCACGAGGGTTTTTTCTTTGTCGTTGGTTGATTTTCAGGCTGAAGTAGGTGATCTCCGTTTTCGGGTGGACGAGCGATCAGTGGTGGTTTCCACTGGTCTGTCACTGACCGGCGAGAGGTGGTTTAAATATAAGAGGATGGACATTACTGAGTGGCGGCAGCTACTCAAAAACCCGTGTCAATAGGTATCGTTCCGAAGTGGAGTAGCTCGCAAATACTTCAAAAAAGAATGGCGCCCGGTTCTGGACTTAATCCACAGATACCTGACTTGTGAAGTTCGCTTGTCTTCATCGTATGTCTACCATCTCAGGTTAATGTCTGCATTTAATGGTTTTCCTTTGAATCTCCCTTATTATCTGGTGCAAAGTCTGTTTAAGATGTATGCTGCAATTAAAAAGGGTCCTAAGCATGTTAGTCATAGTCTCTTTCACCATGGCTTAGTCTGCATGTTAATTGATAAGGAGTTGTCGAAGTCAAACCGGTCCTGGGATGAGTTCGTCGAGTCCAATGGCTTTTCAGCCTTCTGCCATTGTCAGTTTGACAACCCCGAGGAATGCAACAAGCATAAAGAGCCGAGTCCAGTTTTAGTCTCTTCTTTATGTAAACCCCTGTCAAACACCGGCCGTATGAGTCTTGAACCTTGCAATGATCCTGTGTCTACTCCAGTGAGAAGCGTTGGTACTCCTCTGGTTTCTAAATGCGTGAGGAGATCTTCATCTCTGTCACCGATTACGCCACAAAACAATATTGATAAAATTTGCAATTGTGGAAGAGACAGACCGAAAGCCATGTTGGTGGGTAGATTTACCAGGAGCATGGCAAAAGGTAATACTGTCAAAACCCCCGTGACTGATAGTGTTCAGGTTGAGACTGTTATCATAGATGATGAAGAAGCAGATCTTCCACTGCCTGTTAATGATAATAATGTTCAGCCTGAGTTCGTTTCGAACCTTGTTGATGAGAGTCCTCCTATGATTGGTAAGGATATTCCTGTGTTTGATAAAGACGTTTGGGAGCATCCTGTTATTGATCTTCCATCTAAAGAGAAGTCTGTAGAGGGAAGCTCGCCTGTTTTTCATGAAGTTGGGGATATGATGCACCCACTATTCCTGAATTGTCTCTTGGACAAAATACGCAGGATGGAAGAAAGGGTGAATGAAGTGATAGCTAATCGCGATTTGATGGAGGCCGATAATCTTAAGTTAAAGGAGAAAATAGACTCAAGTGATAAGCATCTCTTGCGTCTAAAAAATCATAAGAACAAGCTGATTAGAAGGGTTCTTAAATTACAGAATGAGAATTATAAGAACGAAGAGAAGGTACGGGAGCTTAATGCTCAGATTACGCTTATGCAGTTTAAGGTTCAGTCGCAGAGTCAATCCAGTGGCGTGAACATCCAAGTCTTCAACGCTCCTGTAAAATTGTGATGTTTTGGGGTATATTTGTTATCGGTTTCACATTTTGAAGTTATAATGGATTAATGATCAGGTTATTTCTGTACAGGTATTGGTTTATTTTATTTTTGTTTATTATATAGTTTTTGTCATTTCGATTTTTATATGTGTGTTAATTTTATCATTTTTATCTGGTGTATTGCAGGCGATATGGTTGTTGTTCTTGCTCGGATTTTGATGGCTGTCTGTTTTTAGATGATTCCCATATGATCGAAACAAATCGGTTATAAAGTCTTCCAGGTGTTGTTTCATCGTTGATGTCTTCGATTTTTATGGATCGAATCTTTACCATTTCTAGGCATTTTCACGTATATGGAAAAATAACATGTCCTACTTGTCATTTTTAAGGGAAATTGGTTAAGGATTTTGTTTTTGCTATCTCTAGTTCTTAGGACCGTTTTTGGAGATTAGATGTATTTAAGGGGAGATAACATGTGGGATAGGGGGTCGATAGTTTGGGGAAAAGAGACAACAAGACAGCAGTTTGATCTTCTGTAACTCGAGACAGTTGCATGTCAGCAAATACAGTCTTTAAACTGGTGATAACTTATATATATGTTTACAGTTTTATGCTTTGCACATGTCTTTATGCTATCCCTGGTCTTGTTACTGCTTTTCTATATCATTCATGTTTGTCATAATCTCTTTTAAGAAATTTTGCAAATATATTATATATGACTATTGACTTATGCTGATTATCGATCTGTTAATGAACGCCATGTTGTAAATTGATGACTGACATCGTTACGTACGGGGTTTACATGTCTATTGTATGATCTTGGTGATTTCTAAATTTATTTTGAAGATTTTCAAGATTATTGATAGTCCTGTTAGCAGATCTGATTTCAGTTTAAATTTCGCATTGCTCCTGATCAGGATAGTACTTAGGTTAGGATAATATGTTTTTAAAAAATCTATTTGAAACAGATGTTTATACTCATGTCATATTCAGATTATTCTTTTCATTTTTTATTAATGTCCAGGTGTATATAATGTATCTTTGTTATTAATCAATCTTGTTAATAGTTATTTAATTTTTCATTTTTGTAATATAAACTGATTTAACTTAGTTGATTAATACTGTAATTAATAACATTTATTAACTTGTACAGACATAGGTACATATCTGATAAATAATCAGTAGTGTTAGATCTATCTCTTAGATTTTTATATAGTTAGACTTTCAGGCTAACAGAGCCTTTAAACCTGTCGGGAACAACCATCCCAAACAGCTTGGAGCCTGCTTTAAGGATCCCGGTCTGGGTTGTCTCCCCCGTTGCATGCATAGTCACATATGCCCGTCAACACCCACATAAATGTGTCTTTTGTGTTGAGAATGGACGTCTTCTTGGCTTCGTGATTTCCAAAGATGGCATCCGGATTGATCCTTTGAAAATTGCTACTATTATGGCCTTACCCACCCCGACAAACATCATCGATCTCCAAATTTCGCAAGGGAAGGAAAACTTTCTTCATTTTTTCATATGTAGATTCGCAGAAAAAACACATGGTTATATGCGTCTCCTGACGAAAGACACTCTGTTCTTCTGGGATGACCAGGCCCAATGAGCTTTTGATCATCTGAAACATGCTCTGACCCATTCACCGGTGTTTCACCCCCCAGATTATTCAAAATAATTTATGTTATATGTTTCTACCTCCACTACTACCATTGGAATGGTTCTAGTGCAGGAAAATCCGAACGGCCAAGAACATGTGATATATTACCTAAGTAAGAGTCTCGTTGACTCTGAAACCCGTTACTCGCGTGTGGAGAAGTTAGCTCTGGCTACGGTCATTGCTATACAAAATTTTCATCGTTACATTCTACTTCGTACTACAACTGTACTTGTGGAACAAAACCCGATGCACTACATTCTGACTCATCAGGTACTAGGGGGAAAGTATTCCCGTTGAATTGTTATCTTACAGGAATTTGATCTTGAGTTCACCAAGGCTTTCGAAGAAATCCTTGGTTTTCATGGAGTTGATGTGTGACCTTCCCTATGATTTGATGGAAGCTGAGGCCAACGATTCATTTTCAGATGAATTTTTGTTCTTGATAAGCACAACTTATCCATGGTATGGATATTTGATCATCTATCTCCAGACTCAGAGATTTCAGCCCGACATATCCCACGACGATCGTCGTCGTATCCGTCACCACGCAAAGTAATATCTCATTTTAAATGATACATTGTATCAGCGTGGTATTGACTCTATCCTTCGATGGTGCCTTACACGTGAAGAGGCTGAACAAGTTCTAAATGACTGCCACTCTAGAGCATGTGGCGGTCATCTTTCTGGGATGGCTACAGCCCAGAAAATCCTTCACGCTGGGTATTTATGGCCTTTTATCTTTAAATATTATCACCCCGTCATTGATGTTGGCCCTTTTTCCAAGTGGGATATTGATTTTATGCATTGTAATCCTACCTCGGCTGGGGGGCATAGTTACATCATCGTAGTCATCGATTAATTCACAAAATGGGCTAAGGAAATGCCTACATATGCAAAGGATGGTAAGACTGTCGCCCTCTTTTTATTTAACCAGGCGATAGCTATGTTTGGAGTCTCGCAAGCTATAGTCACTGATCACAAATCTCATTTCCAAAATCAGATGATGACTGAGTTAAGCGCTAAGCTGGGTTTTCACCATGAAAACTCAACTTTGTATTACCCATAGGCTAATGGTCAGGTAGAGTCCATTAACAAGGTTTTGAAAACCATGCTGCGTAGGATGGTTGGAGATCATAAATCCAACTGGCACTTGACTCTCTTCTTTGCACTTTGGGCTTATAGGACTTCAATAAATATAGCAACTGGTTTCGTACCATTTTAGTTAGTCTATGGACTAGAATATATCATCCCTATCGAGTGTCAAATCCGATCACTTAAACTTGCAGTAGACCTTCTCCAAAACACTTCCACTGAGGAAGAGGGATTTTTGTACTTGACCAACCATGATGAAAGTAGAAGAGATATTTCCTTGGCTAACGAGGCACACAAAAAATGTGTCAAGGCGCAGTATGATAAGTCTGTTCAACCTTGTGTTTTCAATGAAGGCGAGCTAGTCCTGACTTAAGATCAGAGACACGATAAACTAGGGAAGGAAAAGTTTCAATCTATGTGGTACGATCCCTTTGTCGTTAGTAAGGTCTTATAGAAAGGGGATTACGAGCTTGTAGACTACGATGGGATACCCTTTGAGCAACCTCGTAATGGGTTTTACCTGAAGAGGTACTATGCTTAAGTCATTTCTGTATGGTACCTTGTATATATGTATATTTGACTTTCAGTGTGTTTTGGCATTTTCAATATGGTTTTGATTTTATTGTCGATACTGTTTATACCATGATTTGGTTATGCAGATTGGATGGATTTCTATGGTTTTGCTGATGGTGTTTGTCATCATACCTTGAACCTCGCTTCAGCTACTTGGGTGTTGTATTCCCCAGCTCAAGACTTAGTTAGTTTAGGAGCGGTTTGTATTGGTTCAGCTACCAACAACATCATCGAGTATTAGGCAGTGATACATTTACTGACTGAGAGTGCATCTTGTGACGTTCATGACTTGGTAGTATTTTTGGACTCTCAACTAGTGGTTTGTCACTTAAACCATATGTATACCATCAGGAACCCCACACTTGTTTGTCTCTTTCAAAGAGTGTGTCTATTAGATAGGCCATTCAATTTCATCACTTAAAGGCATGTCCCTAGGTGTAATAACATTGTATGTTTGGTCGTTGTGTTCAGTATTAGGTTCGGATAAAATGGATCTACTTTTTATGTTCCATAGCTAGGAAAATATATATACCATTTCGTTGTAGGACCCGTGAGGGTGCATTGAAAAATTTGTAAACGAACGGAATCATAGTTCAATGAATTTGAAGAGAACCATAGGTGGAAAGTGGTAACATGCTCTCCAGGGTCCTCACCATTCTTACCTTCGAATTTTGGAATGTCCAAAGGAATCTTGGAGGTAAAAATCGGCCATGTCGGATCATGAGATACCGGATCATTGGTCAATATTGATAAGTCAAGAAATTTTAGCGTAGCTAAGAAAGGGAGCCTAGGTTGTGCCATATGGTTCTATGCCCCCTGATAGGAATGATTCATGTAATTTTGGTTGTTGTAAACACCATGGCCTTGGAAAGTGGCATAATATCCTCCTCCCGCTTTACCCATAAATAGATACATGGGAATGTTATAATTTGGTATACCCTGAGACTAGGGTGCTACATAGCCATAATTGTAAGAATGATAAGCAGGTTAACCCCCGGGCACATAAGGTGGTGTATAACCTGCCGACATGTAAGGAGGAACATATCCTCATGACACAACAGTGTGGGAAGAATACGGACCAACATGGATAGAGGTAGTACTCTAGCCCGAAGTACCATGCGAGTTATGGGAAGGATGCACCATTAGAAACGCATTCGAAGGAATAGGTGTCGTGGACGATAGAGAATAATATGGAATGTAACTTGTGCTTCCAATGTTCACATGTCTAGGTCCACTTCCGCAAATGAGAATACTAGTATTAGGCCTAGGTAACGGGTATGAATACCCTCCCACTGTAGGTGTGGAAGGTGCAATGTGACCACTACCAAACCTATATGCATGGAAAGGGATGGAAGTTCCCCCATGCATAGTACTGGGATCTACACCAAATCTGACATTAAAAGACGGAACGGTCTCTAAAAGGTCTAGCATGCCAAATACAAATGGGCCAGTGCAAGAGGGTATCGAATGAGTCCCACCACTCGATCTATGTGAAGAATATCGACGGTTAGTATTTACATAATATGAAAACTGGGATCATTTATTATATGACGTACCAACCTCAAAAGGATCAGTTTCTTTCGGAGTCCCATATACACTATCCGACGCATTCCCCGCCTTAGGGGATTGAGAAGGAGGGGCCTCCATGATCTCAGATGTATGACTCATGGTGAGATCAGTGGGTGAATCACAGTGAGTATGAGTCTACCTAGACTGTCTATCCCTCTTCCACGAAGGAGGAGGAGGCATAGAAGGCAAAATCCTTGCTAACTGTCAATAACAGCGAGATGTCGCTCCTCGATCCATGATGACTCCACAAAAATAAAGAAACTCAAACTAATTACGAACCCTATATCAATCTAGTGCACACAGAGCACACTCCTAAGAGAATCTACACCAAATGAAAGTAATCCAAGGGGAGGATAAATGAGCTCTCGAATATAGCAGGTATGTCTCTCCTAGGAGAGGCCTGAGACTCCCATACACTACAAGTAGAGGTGTGTAACCAATTATAGTGGCCCTTAGCTTCAACGCGTAAATAAATTGTGTTGTCTAACCCCTACCTATCCAGGACACTCACAAAATAACCTCTACAAGCACCCCTTGTGATACCTAGGCAAGGAAACTAAGGTCACCCTAATATAACCAATGCTCGGGTGGATAGTTTCATGCAAGATCTACCGTATGGGAAGGGTAGCAAAGCCTGAAGCTCGAAAGCACCAAAGGTACCTCAAAATCCCTCAGATATGAATAATATCATGGAAATGTCTTTGGCGTTGCACAGAGAGTGGCAAGCGCCTATCCCCACCACGAACATGTACGTTCATTCGTACTTAAATATTGTGTAAGTGGAGCCTCCTGAGAACACTAATTATACCAAGGATTTCACTCTCTCACCTAGACATACACCTACTTGTTTTGTTTAGTAGTCTTGGAGAAATTTACTCACAAAAACCTATTCCAAGACTCTAAAATCTAAGCTTGTTGATGTGCCCTATCAAATAAAAATGTGTAATTCATTTTAAATTAAGTGTTTATTTTAGGGGTTGTGATTACTCAAAGGAAATGACTATGCAACCAACGATGTTATGACTCAGCAGTGAAAGTAAACATGCACACCTAACAAACAATGCCAAGTGCAATTTTTTCTTTAAATGTGAAAACAGGGTATGCCACTACATGAGATGCATATTTTTCCTTCAAATGATAGTGCAACCATTCCTATATGAAATCCCGGCTATTAATCAAGTAAGCAAACCTAATGCGAGTATTATGAAAATGCAAATGCAAAAATGCATGAACATGCCAAAAATAAAATATTTTTGTATTTTTGAAATAAATGATATCTGAAAGCAACAAAAGACTCTACAACTCCCAGACCCTGCATCAACTCTCAAACAGCAACCAAGCAAGAAACTGAGATAAAATAAATATAATGCACTAATACCAAAACAAAAGGGAAATAAGATGACAAGAACAACTTCTTCCTAAGAAGCAAATAAAAAAGTTCTCTCATCAGAAACAGAGGCAGTAGACACACACCACAAGCACCCAGGAAGACTCGGCAGCATTCAAACTTCACCCAGAAACTCTCAATCATCCAAATCACATTCAAAAGAGAAGCATATGGGACTATTTAGAAAACCTACATGTATACGCAACTATTCAGGAAAAACCCACATGTATACGCAGTTGTGAGGAAAAAACTTCCGTACAGGAGGAAAGAGGGGGTAAAATGATAAGCCAAGACACAAATTACTTCAACAGGACACTAATGGGAAAAACATACTTCTGAACCCAACATAGAAATAGAGAGAAACAAAGAGAAATTCAATCCCATTGTGCACCCAATCCCCAAAGAAAAAACAAGGAACCTCCCCAATAGAGTCGTCAATTCTGTTACGAAGAGAAACTTCCTATGGCTTGGGGTATACCACAACAGACTGAATGAAACCAAAAATCATTCCATTCCAATATGAAAGAGAAACAAATGCATCTAACACTAAGGTATATGAAGTGTACCTCTGGACGGTTCATGTAGATCCCCATTGAGCTTTTCCAAACACTCTTGTATTTATAATTCGCTCTTGACAATAGAAAACAAGACAAGCATGCTATATATCAAAGTGTTAACACTACTCTAGCATATATAAACCATCATGTATAAGCAAATGTAACTATATCCATGGACAAAATATTCATAGTTATACACATGTAATGGACGAGAAATGGATATTTCTATTAATAATAAATAGAGATAGAACAGTGACAAAGTCTGTTGGCACCATGTCGAAACGGAGAAACCGAGTCCTCCACCTGGGCCTCCACCACTTCAATCCTCCATCTCAATGGAAAGCTTAGGAAGAGCAGCACGGTGTGATCCAAAGGAACAAAGGGATGCAGACTCAATCATAAACAAATGAGGCAATAATGAACTATAGTTTCCTTGCTCTCCAAATTCTCCTCCCTCAATGGATCCAAGAGTCAAATCATTCGGGACTTTATGAGGAAAACTCCAAATCTTTTTTTTATGCACTTTTCTCGATGTATGCGGGTATTGTCTCAAAATCTACGTGTACATGCGGGTATTGGTTTAAAATTTGCATATACAAATAAACAGGTGTTTTTTAGGGACTTTCTTGGGACATCAAAGTATAATTTGAGAAAGGGAGGTCCAAGGAGTCTGCAGAGGGACATGGGAGGCCATAAAAGTGTGATCTACCAAGTGTGGTAAAATCAGCTATAACAACTGTGAAATAGCTAAAAGGGATACAAGAGCATGGATCCAATCATGTTGCATGTACAAAATTTAGATAATGAGATTGACTTTCACCTCCATGAATTAATTTCATAAAAGGCCATCTTAGGATGTAACCCACTCAAGGGATCTATCCAAATGAATTGAATGTGATGCCTATAAATGGAAGTTTCAATTACCATTATTACAATCTAGGGTATTATAGTCAATAGTTTCCATTGATACACATTAAGAGAGCATACATACATAAATAGACAAAATTAGATAAGAGACCATACGTACATAAGTAGACAAAATTAGATATGTTATTGATAAATTGTTATATTATCAATATAAGGACATATTACAATCATAAACTGCTATCTTTTATACATGCAAACCGACATATAGATCTACACTATTGTTCATTATGTAGATTCACCTACTGAGCTAGTCGACTATTTCAATGTCAATTGACTAGAAATCATAGTCAACTAACCGACTAGGCCCTTCCAACATATCCCCCACTCTCAAACTCTTCTTCATCCCGAAGAAGGAATGTGTTGGAATGAACAATCTTTGAAAAAATCAACATATTTTTACAAAATGTATTTTCACAAAAGTACATATACAATTTCATCAATTTTTTTCAATCTCATGCTCTCATTTGGATTTGAGTATGGCTTTGGATTAACAAATTCACTCGGTTCAAAGCTTTTCTTGACCGATCAAGGTGGTGTTGGCCGTGGTGCTATATTTTGGTGAAAATATTGTGAAAATGTTGTGAAACAATGATCCTTCTATGAGTATGTGGTACTAAGATCTGGAGCTTGTTGATCTACATCATTTTCCATTTTTTAACTACTTCTTTGATATCCAGGTTTTTGGTTTTGGTATCTATCGATACACTTATTGTTTCTTCCAAAGGGGCATGTACCTGAATGTCAATAGTTGGGTGACGACTCCTTCTATATAAGAAGTGCATGTGTTGAAGAAATATGTTAACTTCATTCTGGATCATTTTTCCTTCTTAAATACATTCTTTCTCTTCCTATTGTATCTCTCTTGATGTTTCCTTTTTGTCTAAAATATTTATTTTATGGTTTATTGTCTGCGCTTTCTTTAGCCTTTTCTTATTTATTGGTTAGTTATACGACTAGTATTTGATTGGTCCTGAGTTTGTTAGAAACATGTGGAAAATGTGAGGGCCAATTGTTGAACATTGTGTTATTTGTCATAGCTTGTGTTTATGTTTCAATCCATTATTCTCTCAAGTGGCATGCTTAATATTACACTTGCATCACCAAGAATTTTGTTTGCTCAGCCAATGTTCTATGTTGTCTTGTGCAGGACTTATGTTGATTTGTTAACTATGTTACTAAATGATTCATAAAATCATTAGGGTGTTTCAATTCCTACTGCAATTTGATTCCCATGGCATCCTTTGATTTTATTTTTCACTTCTCACGAGCTTTATTCACTTTCTGGTTCTTGTGCTCTCCATGGCTGGTAAGGTCTCTCCATATTATGACTTTCTCCTTTGTTATCGCCTAAATAAATTGTTGTCACTCTACATCTATGGCATTATTTGGTTTAAAAACAATTTCCATATGTCCATCTTCTCGTTCTTTGATTCAAAATGGTTCATTCGCTAGTGAGGCCTATTTTGCTTCATATTTCTATGTTGGTTTATTGGTGTCTAGTGTTTATTTTTAATGAGTATAGGTGGTCGATTATAGTAGTGTAGACTGAGGAATAGGTGCGGATTAAGATGGAGATGTGTATTGAGGTGGAATTATGGGTTGATGCGGAGGTGTGTATTGAAATGGAATTGTAGATTGAGGTGGATGGGTGGATTGAGGTAGGGTTTTCTATGCGGTTATTGATGGAGTAAGGACTAACTATGTAGGATCCATCTGTATTTTTTGGGTGATAGGTATTGG
Source organism: Pseudotsuga menziesii (assembly GCA_001517045.1). Lineage (NCBI taxonomy): Eukaryota > Viridiplantae > Streptophyta > Pinopsida > Pinales > Pinaceae > Pseudotsuga > Pseudotsuga menziesii. The sequence continues at coordinate 134,094 of LPNX010333830.1, read as the reverse complement.
AGATGGGCATTCCAACTCTTGATTTAGGTTGATCTATTCTATAGTATTCATTTGATGATTGTCGAATTGGTTTGTGTTCATGGTCAAGTTGATATCTATGAATTCTTTCATGTATTCTTCTCTTTGCACTACTCCTATGTATTCCACATCTGCATCTCTTTCTAGAACCGTTGCTCAATGCTTATCTAGAATTTCAGTGCATTCATTATGATTTATTTTGCTTTTTCCACTACTTGTGAATATTCAATACCGATACTTGACTCCATTGTTAACTTATGCTTTATTTCCTACTACTTTGTTCCTTTGGCACACTCTTCCACCAACAAAACTTTGCCAACTACCTTCTCCATATACTTCTTTATTGTTGGTTGCTCTCAGTCATTATGTCCTAAAGAGTGTAGAACTATTTGGCACTCTTCCTCAACCTCTCCAATTGGTTCATCAACACAAACTTGTGTCTTCTCTAGTTTATTTTCTATTGTGTTCTTATTTATGAGAGCCAATGTGATCGACTCTCTTGTATTTGAAAATTATATTATATACATTTATGCCTCCTTTTCTTCCTCTAATTCTCCAACTTATAACATAATTATTATATAATTATTATATTTTCTATGTCTCCTATAACTAAAGGAGAGACTCTATATTTTGTGTTTGATTGCCTCAACAAATCCATAAAAAATTGATCTACCAAGGGGTATTAATCTAGCTCTTTGGGATATCTATCAAGTGGCATTAATCTAGCTCTTTTGGATATCCACCTTCTCCATGTACATACAACACTTTTATGTAGTCCAATTCTAGTTGAATGTGGGATGTTAGTGGTAGATTCCTTCTTACATTTTATGGTATTCACCACCATAGACATTTTCTCTTTAAGTTTTCAAACCATTGGGAGAATATTTATTTTGGGGTGAGGCCCACGAATAAACATGACCACTTACTAGAAAAACATTGGAAACATAACATCAGCGGCTGTAATTCTCACAGAAATTTTGGTTCCCCCACCAGTCGAATTCTTGTCATTGATAACCATATTAGTATGGATGAGAATCATATCACATGTCCCAAATCCTGATATTTCTCACAATTCTATTTGATTATATCAGTGACATAACCATCCAAGATAAAAACACTTACTTTCTCAATGATTTGTTTAGTGGCCTCCAACATAGTGATATTTATGTATGAAGCACAGTCAATTCTTAACAGACAAAGGGAAACTATAATAGATTCCCATTTTATCTTTAGGTATTTTTCCATGTTGATTATTAAACCTTTTGAATTTCTCCCTTGTAGTGTTCTTGTAAACTCTTCTACTAGCTCCAGTGATTGATTTGCAATCGAAACTGGATCACCAAGTATTGGAAGCTCGATTATTCTATGAATTGTGGTAGCATTTATGTCCACCATGTCAATTAATTTATAAGTATAAATTCTAAGCATTTAATTATCAACCAAAATTCGTAAACTGATGAGATGCAAGAAATTATATGTAGGATTAGGTAACTAACTACACTAAACTATCTCAAATGAAAAAAGAAACTTTGCTTAATAAATATATTTAGAAAAAATCAAGATTAAATATTGAGGCTATGATCATCAATCCATCTATACTTGTTTTACTCCTAGAATAAATATTTATGTCACAGTATTATGTTTATCTTGCTCAATAAATAAAACAATTCCTATAGATATACCAAGTATCAAAACTTAAACCAAATCAATTAAATCTCACAATATAAATCAAACCCAAAAGTCGCAGGGTTGTTTATGCAAGTCCTGCAACTTTTTTTTTGTTAAAATTTATGTAACAACAACTTATTAATATTTCCAATAATAAGACACACTCCACATGTGGAATTTTGATAGCTCACTTAGACAAAAATTAAAGAGCAATGAAATAAAATAGAGCATATAAATATATTACAACAAGAGTGATCCAACTGGGGCAGCAGGAGGGGGAGGGGTCCTTTTTTATCCTGATGACATTCTGGAATTTTCTTTTTCTTGGGGACTGGCAGTTGACACCAACAATATTGTTGAAGCTCTGGCTCTCTAGAAAGTTCTCCAGCAATATCTGGCCCAAGGAATCTCATAATTCAATGTCTTCAAGGACTCAAGGCTGATCATACAAGCACTAAATACTTGGAAAATCCCTACGCAAATGAGGCTCCATCAAATTATCAAAACAATTCAATATTTTCTCCTTTCCTTTCGACGAATCCATTTCTTCCATATCCTCTGAGGATTAAATGGGAAATACGACAAGACAGCAAACAACGTAATCCCCTTGAGCAAAGGGACCCTCGAGTTAAATGGAGCTCTTATCATTTATTTGATTCCATAAGTCCCTGGCCTTAATGCCTAGGGGGGATAAAACCGGTCTTGTAGGAAACGTGGAGGCCGTGGAATAATCAATCTATTGGCATGGCATGTTGCATCATGAACACAGTTATATATACATGCATCCCCATCTGGCTAGGCACTCATTAGCTTTGGCTCGGGCACTCTATGAGTACGTTGATTTCAAGGTTTGATGTACACTGGCATCGATTCAGGTGATTCAGGCTTGTGATGATCTTAGCAGGAGGAGATCACACCCTATTTGTAATCCCCTCTGTCATGTCATGTGTGTGAAGGATTATGGCCTAATTTGGATGGTAAAGGACAATGTGGGTGGAATTCAAGGGCACTGGCAGGTTAATTCATCGTAGGGGTTTCTAGAATTTTATCATTTTCTTTCTTCGTCTTTATGGGAAAAGAATCTCATGTCCTCTAGTATATGTCTACATTATAATTTGGTTTTCATCATGGCATCAAGTTCTGAGTCAGATACCCCCATTCCGAACCCAAGTTAGCTACTGGAATTGGAAATTAGGGATATTAGTAGGAAGTTGAGGGACCAGAAACAATTTTATGAGCATCTTGATAAAGAAGGTGGTAGGAGTTTTGAAATAGTAGAAATAGACTTGATGCAGCTTCTAAGTACTTCTCGGTTGTCATCAATCAATTAGTGAAGGCCCTTCAATCCTAGTACGTTCAAATGGAAGCTTGGTTTGATAAGTTGGAGCTAAATGTTAGTAAGTTGTCTAGGGAGAAGCGGCCCGCTCACACAGACCCGCTGGCTTTGGTAATCCTTGCTTCAAGCACCTCGGACTTCTGCGAACGTTAACTCTTGAGTTATTGTTGTTTTTTATTATCTATGTTTTTTGTGAAAACTCTGTAAATGCTTCAGTTAGAAGAACTCTTCTTTGTTTCAAGTCTAGGACTGCTTTTCAGGCTTGTTAAGCAGAACTTAAGTTTTTCGACTAGTAGACATTCAGGCCATTTTTCCTATGTTTTAAGGCTTATGAATGGGATCCTTTGTTGTATCTGTGCCAGTGGGTTTATGACTATTTCCTTAATATAAAATCCAACTGTTTTTGTTATAAAAAAATTAAGAGTGGTCCACCTAGTAAATACTTAATAAGATTTCTTTTACTCAAACCGCCTATTATACCCTTTTGCTATGTTCAAAAATCGGAACATTTGTTGTTTAGAAATAAATCATGTGACTAGGGAAAGCTCACCAACACTCTAAAACAAATGAGGTCGACTTAATTAACTATGTTTATAGACATATTTATACTCTTCCACATGCGTACATACAAACTTCAATAAGGAACTATAACTGCATGATATTTTGAGGAAAAAAAGGTTTGTACCTTTTTCGAAGGTTATCTAAGTTGCTATTTTTTCTTTCTCCAGATCCATTCCTTGATACCCAACGTCGGCCTACAAAACCAAAAACAAACTTTCTCAAGCCAATTTGACACTTAACAAAGAATCAAAATGAAATGAAAACAAAACATTTAATTGGGGGAGGGAAATATGTTGAATCTCAATTATAGCAATGGAATGAATACAAGTTTTACCTTCTCACTACTAGGCACATTATCAAACTTGAAGATTTTGGTCTCTTTGCTCATGCACTCCAATGATTCCACTCAGATCAATTAGTTGTATATGAGGAGTGTAGTAACCTGAGGGAAGTACTTCGGTAATTAAAGATAAAAGGGGTCAAAAACATGGATTTCCATTTTATTTGATAAGGAAATAGTTGTAAATAGTTATCAGGTGGTTTAGGGAGTTACAGCCGACAAAGTTGGTCTGTAAAACTTAACTCCCACATTTTGAATTTGTATATTATTTCCAGGAAATTATGGGGAATTCATGAGAAAATCATAAGAAAAAAGTGAATGATTCACTTCTTTTCAATGTGCAAGGTGTGAATGGTTAAATGTTTATGCATTCACGCCCTATGAAAAAACAAGGTGTGTATAACTCACACTCTACTAGAACGTAAGGTGTGATTCACCCTTTATTGGGTTTTGAGCTCTCAATATTTAGTGGGAAGATGCTAAGATATTATTTTAAATTATTAGGTCCATCAATAAGGGTCAAAACATAGGCTCTTCTATCCATAAGTGTCCTTTTCGTGAGTGAACAGTGACACTTTTGAGTGTTGTCTTTTGAATTGTTTCCATGGATGGAGAAGTGCTAATTTGATCTATAAAAGATGCCCCCTAATGTGTGATGTTAGGAGGGAGCATGATGGGAAAAATACATTATCATAAGTGGTGGAATGGGATGCAGATTCAACAAGTCCAAGATACTCAGACTCCTAGTTTTAATAAATTACCTACAGAAGAGAGATAGGTGTCAAACATTATTTTCCTTGATATGGACATGTCCATGCTCAAAATGATAGATGGTAATCAAATTGTATACACTATGGATCCATGTCATATGTAAATTATGTAGTTATCATGTCCATGAAATAATACGTAGTGGATCCATGTGAAATACAAAGATGATATATAATGGATCCATGCAAATACAAAGATCATAGTCACAAATAGATGCACAGTGGATCTATTTCAATCTAGAGATCATAGCCACAAATAAGTACAAAGGGATTTATGTCTCGTCATGCATCAAGAGAAAAACATATAACTAAGATGAGAAATTTTTCTCCCAATGGTACCAATGTCATATGAGGTGCGGTATAGTCTTGTGCAACTTGGGCAATAGCCAAATGTGAGGGTGCTACTATTGGCCCAAGTTCTTCCATCCAAATAGCCAAGAGATATGAATCCTACCCATGGTAATAGATGAGTTCACGTCAAACATGGAGGATATCGTTTAATTATAGGTCATTGATGTATGATTATTAACAAACACAAGTAAATCCACTGATGATGATGATATGCACCAAGGTACCTACTACATTCGATCAAGTGTGAATATATGTCTTGGATTTAAACACTTGTAGAAACTATTTAGTAGGAGATATTAATGTATTTCCACTATGAAATAGGGAGGGAAATTGCTAATGATGATTGAAATCCCCATGGTACTACCAAGAATCTAGATATTGTTCCTATATCATGATGAATTGAAGTCAATGGGAAGAGACCCATTGGAAGGGAGGAATTAAGCCATCCTCCATCATCCAACATGAGGAAATATCGGGGATTGATCTGATTTGGGAAGGGACTGGGACAAAGTTGTGCAGAACGGACCATTGAGTACGTATGCTACATGCATTGGATGTAACAATGCATAGATGAGACCTCCTAAGCAAAAAATGATAATGAAATCTATTTATATGAACCCATAATGTGATGGTATGGAGTCCCACACATGACCCTTAATCCTTAAGATCATGACTTAATTCAAAATAACCTTTCAAACTACAACTAACCTTGAAATAGCCACCATATTGAACTCATGGGACAAGGATTCCCTATTAAATGCTTACTTGATGGCTATTGATCTTGTACATAGTGCATGATCCCTCGTGAGAATTGTTTTTTGTTATAATACCAGAAATGTGACATTGAAACATTACATGGTCCCCAAGGACCATCCTCGAATCACTAATCTTTAAAATGATAGCCTTATTTAAAGACTAAAGATTCCCAATGTACGGATTGTGTGTTTCTTTGGGTACTATGCATGAACCATGATCCCTAGATACCATTCATATGGAATTCGACCTTGTATTTGAGCTTGGTCCATACATAAGCTCCAAGAACTATCGTTCATGTTGCAAAAATTTAAATCACCACTAGATATTAGAACCTTTAGTCCAAAGGTTCCATAGTGTTAGAATCTAAAATTAGTTTTGATGTGTGAGGAATTCATTATGGTCATGGGATAATGTTTCTAATCATCATAATGATCGAGTGTTAATTTTTTTTAGTAGTCTACCTCCATTTATAGGGTCTTATGGGTTAGGGGTGTAGTGTGTGAGGGGTGGGAACAATTATTGTATAATGGGGAATATCATGCTCGTGAACCATTCTGTGTCAAGGCTAAGTGTGGGGGGTGGATAAGTGTGCTAGAATTTCATTGTGATAGTGAGGCAATGTGTGCTTGAGGTTGTAGCAGTAAATGTTTTTAGAGTTCCATTGTCATGATTGGTATCCAAATGGTTAGAGGGATACTATGTAAGGAGTGGGTGGGGTTAGTGTGTATTAGGGCATAATGTGATGGTTAGTGGGGAACATGGCCCTTGGTCCTCAATACCACGGATTACTTTACAAGAACCATCCCAAGTGCACCTAACCTTGAAATAGCCACCACATTCAATTCATGGGGAATGTATTACCTATTAAATACCAATTTGATAGTAGGGAGCTCGGCATGGTGCATGAGCCCTTGGGAAAAAAAATTGTTTCATAATACCATAAATTATGACATTGAACCATTACATGAGCATAAAAGACCATAATCGATGCAGTAATCCTCAAAATGATGGCCATACTTCACTTGTAAACTAAATATTCCCTATGTAGGCATTGTGTGTTTCTTTGGGTTATTATGCATGAACCATGAGCCATATTAAACATTGATATGGACTTAGACCTTGTATTTTGATCATGGTACATACATTTTCCCTAAGAACCATCCATTGTGATGTAAAACTTGAATCGCCACCATATCTAACCTTTGCTTCAAATATTCCTTAGTTTCATATGTGTCCAAATATAATACTAGTGTCCTGAGTGATGATTGCAATAGAGTGATGGCATACTCTTTCTTATCATGTTTTGTCAATGTTTGATTAAAATTGAATATAATTGAACTTTAAAACTTTTGATAAGCAAATTCAATGCATATATATCTCATAAAACAATTCAAGCACACAAATTATTCAATCCAAAAGACACAAGATGTACCCTGGGAAAACCCTCCAAATATAGAGGATGAAAAACCCAGCAATCCTTTGAGTATGATAGATAATTACATAGAATTATTTTACAACACTTGATGATTGCCTAATAAGAGATATCTAAGCAGCACTAAAGAATAGATATCACTCGAAATTTTGTCTCATCCTTTCCAAGTGCATAGGACTCTAATAACAAGATTATTCAGTCATACAATGAGAGGTAGGAAATGGTTGTATTCCTTTTGGTCACTGTGTGCATTATACACACATTACCTATTGCACCTTTCTTGACTTAGTGCCAAGTTGTCACCTCAAAATTATCTCCCACAATGAAGATATGTGCCCTCCATTAATTAATCGATGTTAATTGTATTTAATTGAATGTGAACTTATTGAACTAAATCTGAACTGATCAACTAAATTCTTGACCATTAGTAACGAGTTTAACTGAATGTCTTTAGTTCTTCACAATCAGTGCCATCCACAACAAACAATTTGCACAAATAAAGGACTAGATTCCTTAATTAAATGAAACTTGTTTTCCACAACTTAGACTTAATTTATGTCTTTGCAATTTGAGCTCACTAGAGGTCTGACGTGGGAAATTTGAATCCTTACTCTATCTATGTGCTCATATCATTTTTCATTGATTAAATTATCCATGGTCCATATGTGTTTAATTAATTAATCATCTTTATCATATCATACTCATAAGAATTGTTCCATACCTATGATAATATGTATTACCCTAAGTCATATAGTCATATGCTAAAGTTAATCACTCTAGGGGTAGCTAATCCCTAAAGGAGACTTATAGCACCTATTGACCATGATTAGACATACATCACATAGTATATCTTCATGAATTGATACAACACAAGTCATATGGTCTTCATACAACACAAGACCAGTATTGATACAACACAAGACTCCAATATTGATACAACACAAGATTTTGACCTTGATACAACACAAGGTTCTAACCTTGATACAACACAAGGTTCTGATCTTGATACAACACAAGATATTGATCTTAATGCAACATAAGACCATAGTATAGGCATCTCTCATGAACAGGAATTGATACAACACAATGTCCTAGCTTGATACAACACAATCTTCCTAAACTTAATACAACATAAGTTCCAGACTTGATAAAACACATAGTTCTTAACTTAATACAACATAAGTTATGGACTTGATACAACCCAACTCTCATGGAGAGGTTTCTGAACTTAATAAAACATAAGTTTTGGAATTGATACAACACAAGTCTCATTGAGAATGACTCCTGATGCTGTACATTTAACACTCCCTCTTAGCGAGGGATACATTCTCTGCCATACCAAGCATATCTTAGAAGTGTTTGAACTTCATCAATGATAGACGCTTTGCCATCACATTTAAAATCTTCTCATCAGTAGCTATGTACTGTTTTACAATACCTTGTTGGACCATGTCTCAGATGAACTGATACTTCATTTCTATTTGTTTTGACATGTCATGAAACATAGGATTTTTGGAATTATTTATACAAATCTGGTTGTCACACCTTATCACTGTAGGCTCTATCTTTTCACCAAACAATCCTCCAAGTAGCTTTATCGGCTACATTGTTTCTCTGCAAGTAGTACTAGCAGCAATTTAGTCATCCTCTGTGGTGCTCAGGGAAACTGAACTCTACTTTCTGCTAGACCATGAAATCATAGTAGAAACCAAGTTGAAACAATATCTGAAAGTGCTCTTGTAATTAACAATGTTTCCACCCCAATCAGAATCAGTATATCCAAGCAATAACATTCCTCCATTGGAGGCATACCTGAGTCCATAATAAAATATACCGTGGAGGTATCTCAAAATATGCTTACCTGCAACCCACTGTCTATGTTTAGGCTCAGTCATGAAATTACTCAAAATGCTAACTACATATCAAATGTCTGGCCTTGAATGTATCAAGTACATCAGTGAGCCAATCAATTATTTGTATAATGTGGGTTCCACTGGAGCCAATCCAATCTCAGTCTCATGGATTTTCCTCAAATTTGAATTCATTGGAGTATTTATGGATTTACAATACACCATGTCAAATATGTGCAAGAGATCCATAGTGTACTTCCCTTGAGATAGAAATATATCATCATTTCTCTGCCAAATTTCAAGGCCTAAAAAGTAGTTCATAAGACCTAAGTATTTCCTCTCAAAATCTGAGGTAAGCTCCCTCTGACACTCAGCAATCGGTATTTCCTCTCCAGTGAGTAAAATATTATCTACATATATGACTAATATCAGAGGTTGATTCTCCACTACTTTGAAGTACAGGTTTGAATCTACATCACTCTTCAAGAAACCCAATTTATGAATATAATTGTTTATTATGTCACACCAAGCTCAAGGATATTGTTTTAACCCATAGAGGTAATTCTTTAACTTGCACACATGGGACTCATTCCCATGTATCACAAAACCCTCAGTTTTCTCAATGTAACCTCTTCCTCAACCTCACCATTGAGGAAGGCAGTCTTCATAGCCATCTGGTGAAGCTTCCAGCCCAATACTAATGCAAGTGAAATGATAGATCTAATGGTAGTATACCCTGCCACTAGAGAAAAATTATCCTCATAATCAATGCCCTCTTTCTAACAAAAAACATGGCTTTGTACTTGTCCACACTTCCATCTGTAGCATGCTTTATCTTGTAAATCCATCTGGAATTTACAACTGACTTCCTCTCAGGTCTGGGAACAATATCCCAAAAATTATTCTTCATAATAGAATGATGTTCCTCTGTCATAGCATATTTCCACACTTGTTTCTCTGTAGCCTCTTCATATGATGAAGGCTCCGAGTCACTGATTTTGCTCATCAATGCAACATATCATGAATACCTATCGGGTTGCTTTCACTCTCTGGAAGTTCCTACTAGTGCTCTATTCTTCTCAACATCTCTCAATACATATTGACACCATGCTTATCTCTTATTTTTAGGAGGTTCATCAACTAGTTCAACTGGTTCATGAATGACAGGTCTCTCTGCATGCTCTATTGGATTATTCCTCTGAACATCAAAAGGGGAAGAATTGTTATCATGATCCTTTGATATAGGAGCCTCATCCTCCTTTAACTCTAGATCACATTCAAGCTCTTTTTACCATTTGAATGTTTCATGGAAAGTCACATCCCGACTAACCTCAACATGTCTCTCACCAGGTACATACATTCTAAATGCCCTGGAGGTCTCACTATAGCCAACAAAAGTTCCCTTCTTACCAGAACATTCCATATTGGTTCTCTTTTCTTTTGGTATGTGTGTTGGACTAAATTCCGGTCGACCCCGGTTTAGACCCTTTGTTCATCAACAAGACCCAAGATATCAACCCAACAGAGGGGAACTCCATCGGCAACACCTATGACACAGATGCAGTTTGATCACCCGAGATATCTTATGGGGACTGCGAGAACCAGGTTTCTGCAGTCATGTCAGGGATTTTACTTTATAAGTCTATCAGATCACTCAACTGAAACCAGTAATTATACTTATCTTCTCATTTGTTCATTCAATATAGCCATCTACCATTTCATCGATGTGCATGATAGCATCATAAAGAATTAACATATGTTAACTCGATATAGCTGCAACACACACATAAGTTCATTCACCATTAAATCTTTGTGACACATTCAGATAGGCTTATTTATATTAAACATGCATTCGACACAACATCAACATTAATACACATAGAGACAATATATAATGTGGAAACCCATTCAGGAAGAACCACAAAGGTGCTCTTCATCTGGCATGAGAATTGGTTTGGCACCTTTGGTCTATGCACTCAACTTGCATACTCTTCTTTAGATATTCTTTATAATTCATTCATTCTTCTCTCATCTCATGGTCTCTATTTTTGGTCTCTCTTTTTCTCTTAATGGTCGATATGTACATAGCCTGGATCGATGCTTTGACTAAGCAACTCTCTCTATGATTGATCTTCAAACCACTCTCTCCACCCTCCCCACCCTCCTTAATGAACAACCCGTACACAACTTGGGTCGGTATTTTTATAATATTTTCCACTTTTACAATTCTTGATTCAACCATCAACTGATATGAAATTATGATTCACGGAAATATTTATGAGCTAAGAAAATCCTCATGACAGAAGAATTTGACAATACATGAAGAAAACTGTGTAAAAGAGAAAAATTAACACATAGAGATGGTGTCAATAACTAAGTTTTATATTACACCCAAACATGTAAATATATATAGAACATGATTATATTACATTAGGAGAAAATTGTTATCTGTAACAAATATAAAATACAATATTAATTAGACTATTAGGTTAATAGTGAAAGGGTGTAACCCTTCACTATGTTGGCTCAAGCCGTATAAAAGGCGAGCTTATTTTACATTTTATCCATCATCCAATATATTATTATTACCCATACTCATTATTAAAATGATAGTCGGATTCGACTAATGGACAACCAGATTCAGTTGCTCCATTTGGTATCAAAGAGGATTCGCTACTGCACTCTGAGCTTAGATTCAGCTCATCAATCCCTCCTTGAGCTTGGACTCGGCTCATCAATTTTTAATTCCTCCACTGCTCCATTTCACCACCTATCACTTCATCCCAATTGCTACCAAAAAACAAAAACAAAAACAAAAAAACCTCCACCCTCGTCCTGCTGCATCCACTAACTACCATCGTCGCTTGTCTCTTTCTTCTCCTACATCCCCCATCCAATATCCCTCGTGCTGCTCCAATATTCCCATCAGTTACATCCGCCACCTGCCTCCTTCCATACTCCTCACTCCTCTCCTCTCTCCATGTAGTATTTTGCTTCCCCACTCCAACTGCGCCCAGCTCCACCATCTCCCACACGTTGCTCCTTCCATCCACTGCACGCTTAGCCTCCTCCTCCCTCAACTTTTCGCTCATGAGTTGTTTCTCTCTTCTCCTCTACGCGTCCACCAGCCTCCTCCCTGCCGCACACTGTCCTCCTCATCCACGTCATCATTCCCACTCCTCACCCACCAGCGCAGTCGCTCACCCCCAACTCACGCCTCCATCACCCACCACTCCACACATCCTTCATGTTCCATCTGTATATCCTTTGTCCACCAGTCAGCTACTTGCGTTCCGTTCCATCTACTTCCTGCCATTCGTTCCCTTCACACATTTTCCCTCCTAACCCTCGCGCGCCATCATTCTCCAACTCCACAACCTGCAAAAAATTTAACAAAAAAAATTATATGTTATAAATATATTATAACGTAATATTATAATATAATATAATATTATAACATAATATAATATTATAACTTAATTTCAAATATATTATAACATAATATATTTATAATAAAATATTTAAAAAGAAAGTCAAATATTATATTTAATATTATAATATTTGTTTATAAAAAAGACTATATACAAAATATATATATAGTTTATGAAAAATATAATAATAATAATAATTAATATATTATTATTTAATTTCACCTCAAAAGCCAAAAGAGAGTCGAAATACACACCTCCGAATACAAGGTCCAAGACCATGGAGGAACTGAAAGAGAAGATCGAAAAAATGGAGAGGGACATAAAGTCCCTTGTCGCTAACCAAGAAGGCTTAAAGGAAAAGCTGCAAAATAACAAAACATTACTCAAAAACGATCTTGTTTTGGTACTAGAAAGAAGGCTCGACGACAAACTTGACATCCCGAACGAAAAACAAAAAGACGTGGATGACAAAATGAGTACCATAGCGCAAAACATAAATACCTTAACACAAAACATGAGCACCATGACACAGAACCATAATACATTAATCGAGATGTTACAAAGGCTCATACCCAGTCCGGGCCAAGTCAGTGGTTCACACATATTAGATGCCTCATTTCATGTTGCCACCCAGGAAACACTCGCAAAGAATCAAGAAGAATTGCAAAAAGAAATAAAGATTAACAATGCGACACTTAAGCAAGAGATAGAAACACAAGTACTGCCAGATATGGAGGCACGATTTAACAGCAAAATAGACGCTATAAGTAAAATAGTAGAGAAAAGAAAAACTAAAAATCACCCCCAAAAACGAAGCAATTCAAATATGTCACTTTCATCATCTAGTAGTTTCGAGCCACCATCAAACCATAAGGCAAAAAGAAATCAACGTCGTCCTTACAAAGTGTACCCACCTAAGGCAAAAATAGAGTTGTCGAAATACAATGGGAGTGAAGACCAATGCATTGCTTGGCTAAACAAAGCAGAAGAATACTTCGACATTTACAACATTCAATCTGATGAGGAGAAGGTGAAATATGCGTCAATGAATATGGAAGGGTACACCTATAATTGGTACTTATGGTGGAAGAGAGATAATTTTAGCTACACCTGGAACTTGTTCAAAAATGATTTTTTTAATAGGTTTCAAGGAATCAAAGAAGATGAATTTTTCACTAAACTTACAAGACTACAACAAGTCGGAAACGTTGAAGAATTCACACATCAGTGGGAATCCTTATCGACACGAGTAGTTGGGTTGTCTGACAAGCAAATACTCGAAACCTATTTAGGGGGTCTTAAACCACACCTCCAAAAAGAGTTAAAGTTACATGACATACCTAACGTAGAAGTAGCAAGACGTAAAGCAAAAGCCGCAGAACGCAAATTGGAAGGAATAAAAACAAAAGGTGATAGCCATTATTGACTAGAAAAAGAGACACAATGTAGGTACTGTGCAAATACTTGGTCTCCTGGCCATCAATGCCACAAACCTCAATCATACACCTACGAAATAGAAAATAGATCAAAGTCATATAACAGTTACTCTGATAATAAAAAGAAAAAGAAGAAAAACATATGTCGTCGATGTGGTGATGATTGGACCCCTAGTCATAAATGTAGGAACAATGAGACAATACAGTGCAAAATCATCAATGGAAAGGAAGTGCAAGTCTCTGTATAAGAGACCTCGTCCGATTCTAATATCGACACTGAGTCAGAATGAAGAATGACACTAGCAAAATACTTAATCTTTGAGGACAAAGCTCCCTTAAAGGGAGTGGCAATGTAACAAATATAAAATACAATATTAATTAGACTATTAGGTTAATAGTGAAAGGGTGTAACCCGTCACTATGTTGGCTCAAGCCGTATAAAAGGCGAGATTATTGTACATTTTATCCATCATCCAATATATTATTATTACTCATACTCATTATTAAAATAATAGTTGGATTTGACTAACGGACAACCGGATTCGGTTGCTCCATTATCCTTTGGAGGAAAATTGGTGGCATACATGTGGCAGGATTGGATGGACCTCAAACCCCCCTAGGTGGACAAATAAGCTCCCAAACCACCTCATATGGTCACGAATTTCCATATGAACATTGGGGATGAATTATTGGTCATAAATAAGGGCCAGGTAGGTGTGTTGGAGTGCATGGGTGAGTGGGAATATCTCTAGGCAATCATAAATGGTCCAAAAATAGCCAAAAACACTCAAAAACAATGTATGGGCTCCTCTAGTCAAACACGATCCATGATTTAAGGAGTGGGAGCATGCCAAGGGACCAAAAGGTCATTAGTGAGGGTGACCAAGCTCTTGGTTGGCCAAAATGTGGGAACTGGTTGCAATTAGTGGTCCAAAACCCCCCAATAAACTTAGGAAGCCACCATAACCAATGTTTGGACTATGCAACATAAGTGAAAACGAATGAGACTATGGTCCTAGATGCTATGAAAAATATGGTACTATTTGGTATGATTTTATAACACCTCCCATTAATCCTGACTTAATGTAACCATATCAAAAGCTGAGGCCTTGGAAACTAAGGCTCAAGTCACCTCTTACAAAAATTTATTTGTCCATATAACCAAGGTAAGAAGGAAAACCACATGGGAATAAAACCTCCCCTCTAAAATGGACATGGAGAAAAATCTAAAAGTGAATATCAGTCATCACCATGTGTCACCCACCCCAAGGAGTGATCTAATATAGGTTAATGTACTCTCTGTGAAGCTCTTGGTGAAGATGTCAGTAGTTTTCTCTGCAGATGGAAATATTGCAATGATATCACCTACTCATGCACCAAGCTCCTGATGTAGTGCATGTGAATATCAATGTGCTTGGTCCTATGCCTCTATATTGAATATATGTATATCTTGATTACACTTTGGTTTTCACACCAAATAACAAAGGGTGAATCAAATGCAAAACCAAGTTCTCCAAGAATTCCTTGCAACCACACACATTGTGTAGTTGCATTCACTGCTCCTTTGTACTCGGCCTCAACTGATGAAAAGGAAATAGTGCATTATTTCTTAATTGACCAGAAAATGGGAACATCTGAAAGCATGAATATATAACTTGAATTGGACTTCCTGTCAATAGAATCTTCAGCCCAATCTAAATCAATAAATCCAACTAGTTCTTGTGGAGAACTAGCAACATAGTGTATCCTGAAGTGTTTGGTTCCTTACACATAATGAAAGATCCTTTTAGAATAATTCCAATGGATCTCATAAGGCTCCTACATATATCTTGCAATAGCACATACTGCATAATCTAAATCAGGTCAAGAGTGTGTGACGTACAATAATCTCCCAACTAGTTTCATATACAACGAGTTGTCCTCCAATGAAGATGAACCAAAATTGCATAGTTTTACTCCTGAAAGAAAGGGACACTTAGTTGCTTTAAATTCAGCCATTTTTAACTTTAATAGTAGGTATGAAACATAATTTGATTGGTTGACCTTAGTACCTACATCATATTTCTCAATCTCCAATCCAAGAAATTGTTTCAACAATCCTAGGTCAGTCATAGCAAATGAATTATGCAATGAAGACTTAATTGAACCTATATCAGAAATATGAATTCCAATGATCAATAGTTCATCAAAATATAGCACTATGATCTGAATATAGTTTTCATCAAAATACAGTTCCATCATGGAAATCAAACCTGAACGTACATAAATCCTAACAAATTCTGAGGTGGAAGATTCGCCATGATCACAAAACAAATCGAGAAAGCACGGTGTGGTGTGCGTGACTAATCAAAACAGAAAACCATGAAATCTGGTCCTCAGGCTCGCTTGATGAAAATGACTATCAGAGCATCCTCGAACGGCCTTTTGCAGCATACGTAAAGGAGTAGTTCAGATATCTAAGTAAAGGCTCCTCAACCCCTTTCTTCTTTGACTGTGTAGCGACTGGTTGCACAACCACTACCTGCTTTGCAGCCTCTTCCACATTCTGCTAATTATCCTCTCATATTTGTAGTGCGCGTACTCTACTTACAGAATAGATCTCAGTCGTAGATCTATTTTGAATCAAATCTACACCCTCCATTTTATATGCTCATCACCATAATTCTGCAACCTCCTTTCCGCAAGCTTCCTTCCATAAGATCCTTTTTCGTAGGTTCCTTCGCACAATTTTGTGGATTGCGGTCTCACCAACTTTTGCATTCAGACTTCCACAAGATCCCTTTCCGCAAGCTCCTTTCCTCAATTTTGTGTATTGCATATTGTGGATCCCACTTTTCTCGAATTTTTGCTTACGCAATATTGCTTCCGTAAGATTCCTTCTGCAAATTTGCGGATTGCGGATCCCACTTTTCCCGAAATTGAAATTCCACAATTTATCTTCTATAATTCATTTTCCACAATTTTCTGGACCATTGATTTCTTTAAGGGTTCATCCCTAGCCATCGATCTGAGATCAAATGCGGATTGCAGATTGTGGATGTCCATCTTGACTTTTCTCGAAATCGCTTCTGCAATTTATCTTCTGCAACTTGGTTTCCATATTTCTTATGAACCATTGATTGGATTCTCATATTACCTTTGTGGATCTATTCTCCTCCTTACACCTTTCTCTTGCGGGATTCTTCTAGAGCATCAGATCTCTTTCAGCTCAGACCTCCACCATTGAAATCTACTAGCTCTACCCAATTCCGTTGATTTCCAAATCTCATTTCCTCATGTATTTTAGATCAGCAAAATCCACCTCCACCATAGATCTTCTTCCACTTATTGATCCGACGGTCGATTTTCCCTGCAAGTTAACACCATTCCATAAACATCAAAAATTATTTAGATCAGGAATCTTACCTTTGCAAAATTTCTTATAGTCGTCAATCTTCTCCATGGCAGCTCTTCTCTGTCTATCCTCGTTGAGACTTAATTAAAGCGAATTTTTCATACTAGGCTCATTTCCAAGGTCGCGCTTAAGGATTTTTTACCATTATCATATTTTAGAATTAGGAATAAGTCTCTTAAACAATTTCAAACCCTTTCTACACACCTCTAGGTCATAAGATATGGAATTTTAAACCCCACCTTACATTTCCTCTGGTCTAACCCCCTTCCAACTATTTAGCCCAGTCATGGTGCTAACACAGCTCATCCTCCATCCTTTTCCCTTACAAAAACATGACTTTATCCACATTCCTTCACTTATCAACCGATACACTTTATTCATCCTATTCGTGACCTTCTTGACATGTTTGGAAAGTGTTTTATGCACCTAGGGGGGAGTTTGACCTTTTAGTAAGCCTGCTTTTGTGTTGATTTGAATTGCCTCCCTATGCATTTGGATAGACTATCAATTCATGATGTTGGCTAAGATAAACTTATTCAATATATGTTTGTGTTATGCACCATATACAGTCTCCAATTTGAGTGAATCTATGCATGTTTTACATGCAATTTTGTGAGTGCTATTGATCTGAGCTTGGGCTAGAATTTTCACATGGTATCAAATACTTTGTAGATATATTTTTCTCTTCTTCTATTTCTTTTGTAGGATCGATATATCTCCCAATCAGTTCAAGGGCGTAGTTGCTGAAGAAATGGATCAATCTCACCATATCATCTTGACTCCATTCAACTACTTCGAATGGAAGGCATAGATGGAAATTCTGATGAGGAGTAAGGGCCTCTTCATAGTGACCATGGAAATAGAGGCTGATCCCAATGCAGCAACAGAGAAGATCAAGTGGCATAACAGGAGGGATGAGGCTTATGGTCTCTTATGTCTCAGTATTTCCAGAGCCTTCTTTTCCATCTTGATGAATTGAAATCACCAAAGGAATAATGGGAGAAAATTCAAACTTTACTTGGAAACACAGATGAAATGAGGGGACATCAAATCGAAAATGATTTGATCTCATTGAGTCCAAGCAATTTCGAGTCCTTACAAGCCTATTTCTCCAAGTTCAAATCCGTAGTTTTGCAATTGAACGGGTGTGGTATCAAAAAGACATATGAACAAATGGTTTTGGACATACTTTCAAAGATTGGACATGACTATTCAGTATATGTATCGACCTTCCATGCCACTAAGTTGATAGCTCGAACATGGAATATGCTTTCACTAGAATATTTCATGGAATCCTTGGCCCAGGAGCAAGTTAAGTTGGTCATGATGGGCACCATCAAACTTTCCAAAGATCAAGCTTTGGTTGCTGGAGATTAAAAGGTGAATTCCAAAGGAAATAAGAAGGCTAAGAAGCTTCCTGATTAAAAGGGAGACCAGTCCAAGTCTCATGAGGAGTCCTCAAACTCAAAGAAGAAGAAAGGTAAAGGTGAAATGAGCAAGTGTGTATACTGTGGTAAGGGATTTCATCCTGAGAGCTCTTGCATGAAGAAACAAATAGATATGTTGACTCAACTCCTTGAAAAGAACAACATCTCTCTTCTTGAAGGCGCAAAGAAGAACAAAGGAGGATCAAGTTATGAAGAAAAGGAGAGATTTCATGCTCTGGTTGCAAGCACTGTAATATCTCCTTCCTTTATCATTAATTATGGAGATTCAAGGAACATGGTTTCCACAATTGATGCCTTCTCCTCTCTTGATGATTAGAATTGTCCAAATATTTTATTGGGAGATAACTCTGAAAATGAAAGTAAGGGAAAGGGTAAAATATATCTTGACCGTGATTCCTTCAAAAATGTTTTGTGTGTCCCAAGTCTTGTTGCTAATCCCTTGTCAGTCTATTAGATTACCCACATTGGGTCTCCTAAGAAGGTTGTATTCACTCTCAATGATGTTGAAAACACTGAAATTTCAAATGGTAGAGTCATAGCTAAAGGTTTTGTGGATCATAGTTTGAAAGTGTACAAGTTCGCGCACTCCATGCCCTTCTCAAACCCCTCTGCTCTCCTTGTTCATGCTAATGAAGCTAGAAATATTTGGCATGAGAGTTTTGGCCATATAAATTACAAATACCTTTATTATTTGTGTGGAAAATACATGGTCATAGGGTTTCCCAAAATCAAATTTTCCAAAGGAGACTTTCGGGGATGCATTCTAGGAAAACACCCAAAGCACATATATGGGAGAGTTGGTCATGGGAGAACCTCTGCACCTATTGAAATTATTCAAGGTGACATTGCTGGTACTTTTCCTCATGTGTCCATGAGTCAATCCAAGTATTTCCTAACCTTAATAGATGGCTTTTCCAGATACTGTTGGGTTTACTTCCTCAAGCACAAGTCAGAAGTTTTTGACCTCTTCAAGGGTTTTAAAGCCCTAGTTGAGAACTAGTCTAGAAGAAATCTCAAGGTACTCATATCTGATAATGGTGGTGAGTATGTCAAACATGAGTTTATAATATTGTGAAGATGTATCTATCCATATGAAATACTTTATTCCCTACACACCTCAGCAAAATGGTGTTGCTGAGAGGAAGAATATATTTCTCAAGGAGATGGCCACTTGCATGATGGAGTCTAAGACTTTGCCACCAAAATTTTGGGCTGAAGATATAAAATGTGCACCCTACATCCAAAATAGGGTGCCTCATAAGCATCTTGATGGAATCACTCCTTTTGAATCTTGGAGTGGGAATAATCCTGATATGTCTCATTTCATGATTTTTGGCTCTAAAGCTTGGGCTAGAATTCCACCAGAAAAGAGGAAGGCTTTGGAACCCCAAAGTCAAGAGTTCCTATTTGTTGGGTATTTTGAAGATCCCAAAGGGTATAAGCTAATCAACCTGAGCACTCAAATATCCTTTATTGAAAGGAGTGTTCAATTTGAAAAAGATCCTATGCTAGCAGCAGAAATTGGAGAATCCTCTTCACCACCACCACCTCTTAATGTACGTGAAGAGACTAATAAGGTTTATGATTCAAATATGTATGATAATGATGATTTAATTTCAAATCCTAACACACCTACAAGGCCAAAGTGGTCAGCAAATACCATTCATGTAGTTGGGGAACTTGATGGGAATCCTAGTGATCCTAGAAGAACTAAATCGCAATTCAAGAGTGCCCTTTCTATCAAGGACCCCTTATTTGTTGATAAGTGTTATCTACTGGTAGAATTATATCCACAAACATATGAAGAAGTGTCAGAATATCTAATATGGCAAAAAACCATGAAAGAAGAATACCATTCACTTTAGAAGAATGAGACATGGGAACTAATCAATCTTCCACCAGGGAGAAAGCTAGTCAAGTGAAAATGGGTATTCAAGAAAAAGTTTGCTTCTAATGGCTCTCCTCTAAAGTATAAGAAAATATTAGTGTCCAAGTGCTTCTCCCAAGTTCAATTCATTGACTACAATGAGACCTTTGCACCAGTGGAAAAGATGGACTCTATAAGGCTAATTTTGGCCATTACAGCTTTCAAGCAATGGGAGGTACATCACATGGATGTGAAGAGTGCATTTCTACATGGATAGCTCAAAGACGATATATATATGCAGTAGCTAGAATGTTTTTTTACTAATCCATATCTTGTGTGCAGGTTGAAGAAATCATTATATGGGCTAAAACAAGCTCCCAGAGATTGGTATGCCAAGATTGATGGCTTTCTGCTACCACTGAGCTTTTAGTATATTAAAGTCTGATCCAAATTTCTATTTGAATTTGATTCATGGTTCAATCATAATTTTTTTTGTATTTGGATAACCAT